>CM021765.1:161479718-161533320 GCA_011076525.1 Nettapus auritus
AGGAAAGGAAAGGAAAGGAAAGGAAAGGAAAGGAAAGGAAAGGAAAGGAAAGGAAAACGAGTTATTCATTACATTGTTATTATTATTATTATTATAAGAAACAAAATAATTTGTTATTATCCTAGAAAGATATGTTAGTGTGAACAAGCAATTCACTGTTAAATGTGCCTAGAGCATTTAAGGAAACTGATGCTTTCTGTACCTCTACAGTATTTGCTTCTCTAAGGAAGGAGACTGTCTTTGTTTCTATAATTTTGCTAATGGTAGGCAGTGTCATATAGCCATGGAACCTTCTATGGCTGTCCTTGATTTTCTTTTATGGTCCACTAACTACTTCATTTCCTGTAGTTCTTTTTTTTTGTTTGTTTTGTTTTGTTTTGTTACTTAGAAGGTTATCTACTGAAAAACAAGATCTTCAAATGTAAGACTCCTACTGTCAAGAGTAGATCCATTTCAGGAACTACAGTATAAGACAGTATTGTGAGAAACTCTGACTTTGTCATCTGTAAATGCAAAGCTGAATGTTTACATCACTTAGGTGTCTTTTCTTCTAGGTGCCACTCTTTCTCTAATCTCAGGAGCAGCAGAAGTACATCCCTGCTTCTCTGAATGTGTACTGCAATATAGTAGAAAAAAAAAAAACAAACATGTACTTTCTGAGGTAATTGTGAAAAGAGGCAAAGAAGATCTTTCCAGTATTTTCAAATAAACCAGAATGCTCCAGATGACTCTGTGCCTGCAAGGATAAATTAGATGTTATACTTTGTTATCTAACATTGGCCACAGACTTAAACAATGAAATGAGATGGCACTATAATGAAATTTCACTAGTCTCCTTGAAGCCACAGAAGAACTGCAACTATTAAATGAATTGCAAGGGAGAGAGAAAAATTATCTCTGGACAGACATTTGTATATTAGGTGGTGATTTTTCTACAGATGCAGTAATTACAATTTTAATTCATGCATGAAGAAAAGGAGGGAGCACAGATTACTTCTGTCAAAATAGTTCTGAATACTGTGAAGCTGTTAATGAGTTATGTTCCCTTGGAGGAAATGTTAACATGTCTTTTTCTTTAGAGTTATTTTGCTCTACTCCCTTGTTATCTTGTAAAAAATGTTGATTGTCATTCAAGTTTCAAAATAAGAATATAATAAGTATGTAGGATTTCAGAAAGAAAACAAAATGAAAGACAAGCAAAGCCTTTTAACTGAAAGTATTTTTTTTTTTTTCATTCTTCAAAAGTACTTCAGTTGTTCAGAAAAGTATCTGTAAAACTGTGCTTATCTTGCCACATACCTTAATCACAAGATAATTAACTGTGCTGAGTGGTGACATGCATCAGTAGCTCCATTATAACATTATAATGCAATGCTGTTAATGCATTTTGCTGCAGTGCAGAACATTACTCCTAATGGAAATAATGTCATGTAGCAGAGATTTGTTGTCTATCCCAGGTTTTGCTAGAGCACTTGAGCACTTAACAGACTGACGGAATACTTGGGTGTGTGATGGAATCAAGAGTTCACAACCAAACAAAGGATGGGAGAAATAGGGGAAATGCTCACTATTTTGTGACAATTTACTCCAAATAGAATTACATTAAAAATCTGAACAACTTTTCTGGAGAATTATGAGAAAGTCATTTGTTAGAAATGGAAAAACATCTAGTATTTTAATAAGAATCAAGAAGAACTGAAGAGCATGAAATTACTTTCTTGTCTAATAAGACATTTATGCATTTTCTTCCTTCTTTTATTAAATATGTTCTACAGAATCATACATCAACATATTTTAGGAGCCAAAGAAAAAGGCTCTTAGGTTGGGACTGATTGAGGAGGTGATGTTAGTAAGTTCTATAACAGGGTCTGTTCTCAATAAGAAGACACCCAGTGCATGAAAACCCTGCCCTAGTCCTTTCCAGTGACAGTGCCATGTTGATCCAGCATCAACATGTAAGATATGTAATGCAAGATTAACTCATTGTTGGTGCTACAGGATGATCAAAATGAGAATATTCGTATCAATTGCTGTTTCCTGTTAATAGCAAACTACATGGGATGTTCAACATTGGTTATGACTAAACATTACCAATGCAGATACAATGCATGAGCTTCCTCATTACTTTGAGGTATCAGATATTCATCAGTCTGGGTTAGAAAAAATATTTACCATCTTGCATTATTGCACACTTAGGTTTAATGCAATTCATATTTATTTATTTATTTATTTATTTATTTTACAATGGGAAATAGAACACCGGGTGAGCTGTCCTGTTATGTATTAATTTCTGTATTGTTGTGTTAGAAGAGGTAAAGTTGATTTTTTTTTAATTTTTTAATTTTTTATTTTTTTACTCCTGTATTTTCTCTATTACAATTATGTTTGTTTTTATTTGTATTTTTAGTTGATCCAACATAATTACAGGTGTAGGGAATTACTTGGTCCTTGTTTCCCAGCAGTACTCAGAACTAGCATTATATTACAGACTCTAAAGTGAGTCTATATTGAGGATTACATGAAGTTCTCTATGAGAATGAGCTCTAGATGTCTTCAGCTTATTTATTTTTCAGAATTAAACCAGTGTTTTACTGTCATTTTTAAGATCTATGCCTTAGAATTTTTCCCCTAAGGAAATTAATACTTCAAATGAAAGTAAACACAACATTTTACTGTGTTCCAGTTTCATTTAGTAACAGAAGTGCTGATTCCACTTGAATCAACAAGCAACTAATGAAAATAAACTGATTATCAGAAAATACCATCTTTAAAAGACATCAGAATATAATGACTAAAGATCTGAAGTAACAGTGATTGTAAATTGAATTCCCTGGACTGCTACTATAGAAATTATGTTAATTTTTAAAATAAGGGCAGAATATGAATTGACCTAGAAAAGACTGAATATATATTACATTTTGCTTTTGATCATTTATTCAAGAAAAAGCAGCTATTCAGATAAGAATGAAGAATAATTTAGAAATCCAAGCAGTATTTTTTTTTTTTTTGGTTGTTGCTAAGTAAAGAAGGGGAAATATACATTAAAGAGTGCTATAATTATACATTTTGCATAGCTCTTCTAAAACCACTTGCACCATCTTTAAGGCAATGTGTAACATAAAGCTGATTCCTTTGCAGTTCCAGCTTCCAATTTACTTGTATGTTACTGAAATTGCTTTTATTTCTTTCACATGAATTTCTTTTTATAAACAGACATGGGACTCTGCAGATTGAATTACTCTGACTAACTACAAAGTTGGCACAATGTATGCTTCAACATTGCTTATCTGAAAGACATCTCATCCAAAGACATTCAGCCTGAAGAAATCTTCAGTTAACGCAGGCATTGCAGCTATTTGGCTTAATTCAGGTCCCTAAACACAACAGTCTAGGGGTATCTGAGCTGCTCTGGGTACCCTGCCTGGCCTCTGTTGGTTGCTACAGGCAGGTGAAGGTCTCTAGTATATCCTGCAGTACCCCTGGGGGAGCCCATGTGTTTAAGGGCACTGAAACCCTGAGTTCAGGCAGCTCAGCTGAGCTTCCATGTCTTAAGTCCCAAGCTGACATCAAATAATCACAGGAACTAAGGAGATCAGTGAGAAGAGAACAGTAATATTGAAAACAGAAGAAGGAACACTGTATTGGGATGCACATACCTTACAGTTCCCTTACAATTACTGTCTGCCTTCTTTGTCAGCGAGATGCCCACATTTATTATTTGGTCACTCTCTCACTTCTCTGCTTCTGAAAACTTTGCTTTATTTAGTTACTCTTTGAAATATTAAAAATAACTGTACCTTCTGGAAAATAAGAAACGAAAGATTTTGCAGCTTATAGAGGATATGTATCTGTCCCAGTAACATCCTTATCATTGTCTCTGTAATGTTTCCTTAATTTCTATTGAGATTTATATTCTCTTGTTATATATATGTGTGACCCTTCTGTACCAGCAATAAAAAATATAAGTTTTAAGAACATTTAGGTGTTTGAATGCTTTCCTAATACCAAACAGAGTAAATGATGCAGTCAGAATAGTTTGCTTTTATTCTATGAAAGGCATAAGAAGGTTTCTGTCAAAAAAATCTTATTACTGTGAGACCATCAAACTGGGAGCTAACATAATTGTATTTTTTTAATACATCTGAATGTACCAAACTTTTGGAAAGATTCTCTCTGTGAAGCACAATAGGATGAACATTGTCACATCATTGTAAGCTGATACTCTGCCAGGATTGCAAAAGCTAAATTGGAAACAGATGTCTGCCCACACAAAGAAAATGATCTTATTAGTAAATGTTTCTTCTCATGATGACAAAAGTGAGACTTCATCCAAAGAAAAGAGAAATTGTGCATAGCAGAAGATGGACTCTAGATTTCATTAGCAGAAGTGAAGGGAGCAGTTTTAGTCATTTAATTAAGAATTGTTGTATTATGGATGTTTTGGACAATTTGATGGAAGGATGGCAATCCACTCTCTCTTAGAATTACAACGTAAATCCTCTATATTTTCTTGCTAATTTGGGGGCATATTTGTTTTTCTTTCTAGGAGATTGATGGAAACTATTTTAAGAGTACATGGTGATTAGAAATTCTGGAAGTAATGTAAATTCTTTTTTTTTTTATACAAAATGACAAGCAATGTTCTTAAGCAAAAATAATGTGCTCCCACAGTTAACAGCCTCAGCTGTTGATATCTTGCTTAGATGTGGTTAGAAAAGCTTTGGGGGATAGTACAAATTCACTTTTATTTAGCCACAGCTTTGCTTCAAAAATTGTGTCCCCCATCAAAATCAAATTCAGTTTTAATAACAGTAATTATCACAATGGGAAATTCTGTAGCACTTTTCACAAGTGGACCCCAAAGTGCTTGGTAAGGATGAGTAGAGGATCATTTACTGCATTTTACTGTCTTTGGTTGGGGCATATTATTATGAATTTGAAACAGAAAAGTCTGTTCACAGTTGGTGCATATGCAATATTTCTTTTCAAGTAACAATAATGATCTAAAAGAATTTCAAGTGTTCACTCCCTAATGTAAAACCTTAAAAGCCTTTATGTAAGTGTGAATCCTTGGATGAACTAAATGGAAAGTTGTCCTTGACTCATGTCACTCAGAACACAGGAGCCCTAGCAAGGGGCTGTCAGGGTAGATATTGAGGTCAAGGGGAATTTCAACATCAACACAAAGTGTCTTGACAAAGAGTCCCAGCACTCTCAAACCCTTGATGTGATTCTCCTGCTATCAACATCCTATGTTTTTAATGTCTTACAGACTGGTTTAGCTAAATCCAGATATTCTTCCCCATTAACTGAAAAGGAACTACCTGCTGAAGTGCCTGAAACTCCAACTCAAATTGTACCTTTTTTTCTTTTTGGCCCTGTTGCTGCCCTTTGTGTTGACCGGTAAAAGCAAGCTGTCTCAGGGAATCGAATACTACCCCTTGCAGAGGCTGTAGGAGTGGCTGCTGCTGCCTCTTACTTCCTACTCCTGGGATCTGGTGCACAGCTATGAATTCCTACTGTGACCCCACAAGCCATAATTAATAAAACAATATCTAAAACTTTTCAGTGTGGAACAGCAATATCAGAACAACAAAATATCAACACCAAAATATTCTAGATTTAGAGGTCTCCTGAGTGTCTTGACTTCCTGGTGAAGGTTTGCATTTCAATGTATATTTTAGGCAAATTAATGTTGATTAAATATTTTAATGTATTGAATTTCAGGACATCTGGTATAACCAATGGAGCATCTTGAGGAAGGATTTGGACAGAAAAAGGAAGAAAGGGAAGATTAATTAGACAAGTTAAAGCAGCAACAGGTCTTTGCAATCTGACAGGTTCCAATTTTATGATAAGTCCCCCATTTTTGTAGAGTATAGCTAATGTATTGTTGGAGAGAAGGACAGAAGAATTGAAGACAGCATTCATTTCCACATACTAAGTCTAGTGGCATAGATTAGCAGTGTAATACATTCACTGCATTGAATTCAATTGCATACACAAGAAACAATATTGTTGATAGAAACGTTACTACCTTGTTCTAAAACTTACAAAATGAACTGCAGCACCAATATGTGCTTGTTACTCATCTGTACAAAAAAAAAATAAATAATAATAATAATAAAATAATAAAAAAGAGGTATTTTTGACTGAAACATTATTCAAAGTGTATCTAAATGTGCCTCAGGAGAACATGCTTTAACAGCAGGAAAATAATCAGTCTCACTGGGTATTTTCACATCCAGTTTCTTCCTAAAACCAACCAGCAGTATTGCACAATGTGTCAGGAAGGAAGGGTTGTCAAACAAACAGCCAAGAACACAAAACCGAATGTGCACATGGGCACCCTGTAACATGGAGTTAAATTTTATTAATTGGCTGTCTAGTAGCTGGAAAAAACTTTAGGTCAGTAAATGGTTAGCCAAAATTATCTGTTCTGTCTTTTTTTGTTTGTTTGTTTAATGTTTGAACATCAGTGAAAGCATCATTACAGTTTATCTTTTGGCAAGTTTTTTGATTGTTTTGTTTATTTGTTTGTTTTGAAATGAGTTGTTTAAGGTGAGGTAAAATGATACAGATGTGAATTGCCTGGTTAGCTGCAACTGCTTCATGTGCTCAGGAGGATAAGCAGAAACAGGGCTGACTTTTCTCAGGTCAAGAGGGGAGAAAAGGTGAGGACAAACCACTTGCAACAACCTGCAGAGAGCAAGCGAGGAGCCTGGTGGGAAGCATGACTGCTGCAGGGGCTGTTGCTTTAGGCTGACTGCAAGTCCCTGCTCCCTCAGTACAGCAGCATTCCCCTAGAAAACAGCTCATCACACATAACAGCCTCAAATCAATATCTAGAGGAGGGCTAAGAAACAAAATCTATGTGGAAGAGCTAATACTCTATTAGTAAAGGAATAATTTTCACCCAGGTGACCCAGCAATAGGCTGCTTATTAAACTGGCTTCATTCCCTTCTACCCCTGGCATGTTCATCCCACTTAGCACAGTATCTAAAAAAGTTTTGGAGGTTTTTGACGGGTTCTGCAGGTTTTTGATGAGCTTAAGAGCTTGTCATATCTCCAAGATTTCTTTCTACTCTCCCTGTTTTAGTCATCTTGTCTACTGTTCCCTTCATGAAAATCTGATCCAAAATGATATGAGAAGGGAGTTTCCAACCCAGATAAAATTACTTTTTATTGAGCAATAACTTTCACTCATCCATTATGTCATATGTACCACAAGTACAAATGATGCTCTTGATTCTACTTTCTACATCTTGGAGAAATGAATTTCTCCAAATTGAATGAAACTTTGACAGGCCATCCATTTTTATAGATGGAATTTTTAAAGTGAAAACAGAAGCTGCAAGCAGTCATTTAACTCATGTATATATTTGTGTACCATGAAGAGGAGGGTGGTTTAGCCATCACAGCATCTCATATCTTGTAACCTGAAAGATGAAAAAGTCAGCTAATATAACATTTTATTGCACAAGCAAGCATCTTCATCTCCTTAGTTTAGAATAAAATAATTTTAGATTTTAGAGTCCCTTTCTGCTTCCAGCACAGGCTGTCACAGAATGTCAGAATTGGCATAGCAAAATGAAATACTCTGAATGGAAACAAATCTATTTTTCCATTCTGATAAGATCAACTATTTGTAGTCAATATAATATTTTTCATAAACATAAGATATGACCATTATAGGCTGTGTGGGCAGCTTCTTATGCCATGCCTAACTCTTATTGTGCTCTAAATCTGTGTGGACCTTAATTTTGCAGTGTAAGAGTCTAGCTCTGTGGGCTCAGTTTGGTTGTAGGATATTCAAAGACATCTCAAATAGCACTAGAAATCCATATTTAGAGAGCTGCACTGAGCCAAGTGGAGTCTTCAGAGTTATTTATCTGACTAAATCTATCTACTTTAGGATGAGCTGAATAACTCTCTAGACTCGACTGACTGAATTAGCTGGGTTTCCATTGATTATGAGAAACTTAGACACTCTCTTCTCTTGTGAAGACATACATTACAGACAACTAAATCAGGTGTCTGGATCTGGTATTAAACCTAGAGCTGAATTCCATTTTTCTGCTGAGCTGAATTAGTTCTGAGAGGGGTTTGGACTCTTTAAAATCAATCAGTGAAAATGGTGGTTTAGTAGACAAGGCTTGTGAGGAAAGACTTGATGGAATTGTTCAATCTGAAAAAGTTCAAAAGGCACAATAATGGTCTTCAAATTTATTTATTTATTTATTTATTTATTTATTTATTTTTGTAGAAAGGATAGTTGTAAATTATTCCTCATGTACACTAAGAGTAAATGGAAGAATTTCATTAAAGGGAAATGTAGTTTGGGTCTTAAAAGAGGAATTTCTAATCATAAGGATGGTGAAGTGCTGATGTACACAGCCTGGGGCAGCTGTAGAATTGCAATCTCTTGTGATTCTAAAGAATAGGTTAGACAAACATTTCCAGGAATTATATTGGTGTAATTGAATGTGCCTGGGGGCCACAAGCTCTGCCAGGTGAGCTTTACATCTCTTAAAGCACTGTTTCCTCCACTTAATTTCTTCTAGTTTTTAATCTCAAACTGCTCACTACTCAACAGGATACATCAATAACATATCTGCTTTAATTTTAACTATATTTCTTTTAAGGTGAAGAAGCAGTACATATGCAAGACCAGGCAGCAATGACTAAAATACCAAGTCACTGATGAGGTACTGAAAGAAATACCTTGAAGAAGAAGACTTTTTGTAATTGAAAGGGAAATACAGCTGTAAGCAATAAGTAACTAAGAGCTGCCAGTCACATGCTTTATTTATTTATTTAAAATAATACTTATAATACTATTTTAATACTTTTTGTTTTTTTTTCCTCTTTCCTAACAAGGAGAAACACTTGTAGCAGAGTGGAGTGTGATTCAAAGTGGAGGAGCACACTACTGGTCTTATTTTACATTCACTGCTATCTCAATGATTCTTCTCCTTCCCAAGTATCAACAACACTTGTCTTTGCTCTGTTGTTGCAGGGCATTGTTGCTGAAAGCACCTATGGATGGCAGTGAGGTAATTAACTGGAGCAAGGATATAATAATCTCTTGTACCAAACCCCTGGAAAACTGAAGCAAAGAGTTAGACTTTGACAGGCATAATAGTGCTGCCCGTAGCTGTCTAAGGAGGGAAGGATGTTGTCACAGATGTTTACTGTACTTTTAAAGCAAGGATTGATAACAAATTTTAAATACAAACTTTCCTGCTCTGTCTTCTTTCACCATAACTGTAAAGACATTTAGAGTTGAGATTAGGCTCTGGATTGTATTTTACCTTTGGTGGAAATTAGCACAGCATGCTAAATACACTGTCTTTTCTGGATGTCTGCTCTAGTCTCTTCACAGCTCCAGTGAGCCTAGAGATGGGAACACTAAACTGAAGTGACTTTGGAAAGCGGTTATTCTGGAAAAGATGTCAAGTGCAAGAATAGACAAGAAAACAGGAGCTCTTGACTGACCTCCCTCTTTAGGGCACCAATTCTCCTTCAAAACCACTACAGTTTTAGTTAAAATAAAATTGAAAAAAACAAAAAAAAAAAAAAAAAAAAAAAAAAAAAAAAAGAAAAGGCAAAAAAGCACATCTTTATGACCAATATTTTAAGTCAAGGTGGTTTGTGCTCTCATTTTAGCTCATGGTGACAGAATTAATTGCTTTGTTGAACACAGGCTTCTTTTAAGAACTGGTAAGAGAAAATGGAACATTTCCAGCTCTGAACATAAACTGTTGCTGTGTTATGGGAAGGAGGAGTGGGCAGAGTTGAAAGAAAAGACATTGACATTAGCTGGGAGAAAAAGGGAGAGGGCAGCAGAGGTGGAAGTTATTAAGACCACAAACAGTAAGTGATCAGAAAGTGAGAGAGCAGTGCTGGGAGCTAATAGGCAATTATCTATCAACCTCTAGGTGAGGGTTTACACCTTCAGTTTCTTGAGATAATCTTGTGTGCAGTCAGTGAAAGGATATTGAACCCCATGATCTCAGGGGAAAGCTGTGTCATGAGGAGCCAGGGGCCTTCTTGGCTCACGAACAGCATGAAGGGACCGGAGCAGGGGGCTGCATTGCTGACTCAGGCATGAACACTTGCACTGCCTTGGGCAGATATAGCTGGGGGGGGGGGGGCGCCACAAGGCCGCAGCATTCTAATTGTTAGTGCAGAGTTACTGCCCAAAACTGTAAGAAAGTCAGCGATGTCAGTGATTAGTATCTGTACCTCCTGTGTTTTGTGCTTCCAAGGAGTGTCACCATGAGGATAAATCTAAACTCTCCTTTAGAAGCAAGCATGGCTGGGCTCTCTGGGTACTCCACCCCACCAGGCTCTGGCTGAGGGAGCTACATCACATGGAGCAAACATCTGCAGTAAGGATGTAGCACTGGATCTCCAAATCATTTTGGCAGCTGGGCATCTAGCTGGGCAGTGCCAAGCTAGAGGAGAGTTCCAGTTTCTAGGCCAGGTTTCTATTATTTGGCTGGAAGCTGGATCCTTGAGTCAAAGCAGACTGTTAGCTCTGCTGGCAGCAGAGAGACCACCAGGGCAGGGCTGAATGGGTTGGGCTAGGGAATGGTAACAAAGGAGACAATAGTGGTTTCAGTTCATTATAAACAAAGCTAGGGCATATTTCTTTGCTCATGTTAGTACATTATCTACTTACTTATAAAAAGTGATCATCTAAAAGTAACTATTCATGATTCTATATTTCTTACTTGAAAATATAGATGATACTAGAGTTAAGCAGAAGTAGCAAAATAATACAGATGTATAGAAACAGCTAACTACAAATAAGGCAGGATATATAAATATATATATGTAGATATATATATTAATTATTAATATTTTTTCTCCAAATCTTGAAGATGGAGCTGCCATCTCTTCTTGGGAAATGGTCTGTGTGAATCCACAAGAGGAAATAAAACGCATCAGTAATGTAACTGTCTCAGCTGTCATTTCATTCAAACACTCTGCAGGAGAGGGTGATATCCAGTAAGCAGAAATCACTTCAAGTTCACAGCAGAGACATCAATGTGACACAACTAGTGAATTTACTAGCTTTATTAGGGACATTCCCAGAAGTCCACATATCCATGTAACACTGGGCTATTTCAGAGATGTGTTATTAAGTAATGGGTTGTTTATAGGCGTTTAAACTCTCCAGTTCATTGACAGCCCTTCTGCAGAAAACATCTGTAACTACAAATATCAAGGAAAATATAGGAAATTGTTCCTTTATGAGCCTGTCACAAGAACTGGCTGTGTTTTTCAGAGGAGCTCATACAACAATGTGCTTATTAGTTACTGCTGGCTATTATATTACACAAAAGCCAACATTATGTAAGGTTTGGTCAGAGCGCAGGTGCTGGCAGGAGCAGGCTCTGGCAGGCTCCCTTCCTGTGCAAACACTGCACAACAGGGAGCCCAGCTGCATCTGCTTTTTAAGTTTGACTGATCAGTACCATGTAACACTAGTCCCCTGGTATTTGGCTTGCTTTGGCTAGCTCTTTCTGGAGAGCCTTTAAGTCTTTCTGTCCCAAGCTGGGCCATTTCCAATGTGGGCAGTAGTTGCAAGGGATTATCTGTAGCACTGGTTTAGGGTGGGGGTTACCGTGCTGGCCAACACCTACCTCCGTGGCCATAGGACCACTGTGCTCCTTGTGCTCCTGTACTTCCCTGCCATAGTGTTGGCTGATCTGGAGCCAGTCTCTGGGGATTTGTATAAGATTGATGACTGTTCTCAACAGCAATAGCAACACCTCCGAAATATGCCTGTTCTGTTCTCAGCCTCCCAGTGATGATCTCTCCATCCCAATCCTGGCACCCACAGATGGTCTTCAATGGCATACACCAGCAGTCTGCTGACCATGCTTGGATGGGATTCAAAACTGATTTGGAGAGATATTCTTCCCTTCTGTGAAGGGAAGGTCACAACTAACATTCTTTTGGTCAGGAAAAAGAGGGAAAGTATGGAATTTCTGTCTTTTTCACCTACCCAGCTGGGGCCTGGAGCTGTCACACAAGACCTTTCCTTTTAGGAGAGTAGCTAACTCAGGGGAGTGACTCCTTCATAGACGATTGCCATGCAAAGACTGTCAAACTGCGGGAGAAGGTCTGAATGCAAAAAAATCCTTTTATTCCTCACCTATTTCTGCACTCACCAGTAGTGATTCATCTCGCCCAACTTAAGCCATCTAGGATTTAGTCATCTAGGTGTAAACTAGATTTCTAGGCTCCTTCTACAGTCGGTGGACAGACACAGGCACTTGGCAGTGGTGATTCATCCCACCCAACGTAGATGTCTAAAGTAGGTGTAACTGAGTCATCATCTGGAAATGCCTCTTACTTCATTAACCATAGACAGAGACTAAGTAATTAGCAGCAGAATGCCTATATGGGGATGGAGTGGGGGAAGAAATCATATAACAACCCTTAAATCCACTAGTAACAACTGTTAAAAATTCACCTAAACTTCAGAGGATCCTTTTCAGTCTTTCAAAACTTGTAATGATGCCGAAGCCCTGCATTCACTTTTGGGTACCAAAGTTTAAGTAACATGAACCTCAATTCAAGATAATACTAGAAAAGGCCAATAAAAAGGGTTAGTCTTCAAATGTGACCTATGGGGAAATTGAAAGCTGTGGAAGATGTATGTCTGCATGTGCTTGTTTGACCAGGCAAGCACACCATATTAATAAAAAAGAGTTTTCAGAATACTTCCAGTCATGTCAGGGCTTCATCATCAGAAAACTGAAAAGAATTGCTATTTAGTTCATTTTCTTACTATTTTATTTCAGATTAGGTAATTTAGAGAGATTAATAATTCTCTCTAGGTCTCACTGAGCTCCTGCTGTCTATTCCAACATTTATTTAGGAGTTGTGAGAAATTTGGCAAGACAACTAACCAAGTAATTGTGCAGGAATATGACTGTTTTTTTTTTTTTTTTTTTTTTTTTTTTTGTTTGTTTGTTTGTTTGTTTGTTTGTTTTGTTTTGTTTTTGTTTTTGTTTTTGTATGTTACTTGAACACATATGTAGTATACAAAGAAGTTAGTACTTGCCCTATTCTTATGCTATTCCTTCTCCTGTTCCTGATTCTTGCCTCAATCAGGTAAATTAGTCAGGGCTATTTTGTGCCTAGTTTTGCAGATATAAGGAATTTGCAGAAAGGACATAATGATAGCCAGGAAAGTTTAATCTAGTAAGAATGTTGCACTCCGTAGCATTTTGTGATTTATTGCAGTGAATTTATTAGTTTCAGGGTGAAAGATTATTGTTAAGTAGGTAAGAGATCTACAACTCATCCAAAGTGTGGATTACCAAGTCCATTTTGATTTACTCACAGAATGAAGCCATGAATGAATTGGCTGGACAGTACTTCATTTACTTCCAGCATTTATTTCTGGAAAGTATAAAATTAAAATTATTACATTTGCCTCACTATAATTGACATACTTTATTTGATTTTCTTGGAGTTTGCTGAACTGTTTTTCACCAACTTAAGAAGTCACAACCAAGAACTAGTCTGTTGTAAGAAATTAAATCATGAGCTTTGGGAAATAACTTTGATATCAGTTAGCAAAATTGACATGGAATTTTGTAGTTACAGGTGATATCAGTTTCTCTGGTATTGTTGTCATCGCTGCAATGGGCTAAGGGCATCAGCAAGACAAGTTTTCTTGGTAAAGGTAATAATTGATTTATTTTTTGCTGATTTGTCACTTTGAAATGTTGCATGGTTTATCGAGACTAGTGTTATAAGCTCTTTCCATGCTCACAAAATATATCCAGTGAGACAAAAAAGTCAGTTTTTAAAGACTCAAAACTAGACTTCTAAAAATTATTGGATTTAAAGCCTTGAATCCCTGAGCTAATTAAAAAAAAAAAAAAAAAAAAAAAAAAAAAAAAAAAAGTGGCGGCAGAAGACAGATAAATTAAAAGTTGTATTCTGGTGTTTACAGTAGTCAAGCTGGATGTGAAGTCATTTTGTTAAATACCTGCATCTGATGAGTACCTCATAGTTCAATTACATTGAATATTTAATATTTATGATTAATAGTTATAGATTATAGGAATCAATCCACCCAACTCTGCAAGATACTACAGAATATGGTCCCATTTATACCAAATCTGCCTTTATTAAAATATCCCATCTTGGGTTGAGGGGAGAGAGAATCCACTGTAGCCTTTGGCAAACAGCTTGGTTAATCAGATAGCTAATCAATGAATAAAATTCACCCTATTTTAAATTTGAATTAGTCTGAATTCAAATTCAAAATGTTGGATTTTATTATATATTTATCTTATATTTATATTAACCAAAAATCCTTCTGCAAAAATATTATTCCTCATATTGATTCAAACTTAAATGAAGTTACAGGCTTATTTTCCAAACATCAAACAGATAGAATACCTGGAATTTTTCACTAAAAAGTATAGAAAACACTTTTTTTTTTTTTTTTTCTCCTAGCTCTTCTTTGAACACAGACTCAAATGGCTTCCACCATACTTACCAGAACCAAATCCATTATTCTCAGCACGTTTTCACCAATAAAAGACACAGAGGTAAGGTAATAAATCTCCTGTGTTCTGACTTCTCTAAAAAACATGAACCCATGATTCCTAGCTCCCAGAAAAAACACCCTAAACATCTCCAATGCTATAGAGTTTCTTCTAAGGCTACTGGGAGGGAAAGTAGGGAGTATGAGGTACACTTACCTTGTATTTGTTTCACTTTGCCTGCACAGTTTAACTGGTATCAGGGACAGTAGTAGGGCCCTGGCCCTATGATCTATGTGTACAAAACATTTTATGATAGTTGTAAAGTGAATTAGTGACCAGAGTTCCATCTCATCCCTTCCAGGCATGGCACTCTGAACACTGCACTTACAGATTCATAGCTCTTAGTTACTGGGAATTGGATGCATTTCACTCTATGCTGCTACTGTATAAATCACTTAAACCACTTTGGTGTGATTTATACACCAAATCTTTCAAAAGAAAGATTGTTTATTTATATTGATTTGTGTGTGTGTGTGTCTTTGCAAATACCAAAGCAAGTGAAGTGGAAAACAAAGGTGGATATATGTCTGGGAAATTACACCAAGGGCAAGAAAATGAAATAACCCGCTACGATTAGCTTTGGTATCTGACAGCACTTGAAAATAGCTGCAACACATAGGCAACTGAACTTCGCTTATCATTTATTGAAGCAAAAGAATGGTACTTAGAAAGTAAAATTAAGAGGTCTTGATACACTCTCCAGCAAATTTTAGAAGCAAAAACTTCACCCCTTCCATATGATTAAGGATTAGAGAAAAACGATCTCTTCCTTCTGAAGGAAGTGTAAATGTGAAGTACTGTAATTTCAAAATAGTTTTGCACAAATCATCATGCAGCTCTGGATTGACAGATACTGAACTCCCAAACACAGGAGGAAACTGCAGCATCTCATGGGGTGACAGTTTCTCGCCTGCTTAGCCTAGTCCTTGCCTGCTGTTTGCAGCAAGTACCTCAGGTGCACTAGAAGGGATTTCAGCTGGGTTTGACCTTTGCATCTGCTTTCTTTCCGCTTTCTGTGATCTGCCTAAGAGGTAAGTCTCCTAGCACAGCATGTACATAATATAAGGCAAAACACTGTGGAAATCACACTGTTCATCATTTTCTCCATCCCAGAGCACAGGCACCACTACTTTTTCCATTTCCCAGATGCTATCTGGCTTTTATATTTATTTCAAAATGGATTTTAGATCATTTTGAGTAGTCCTTCTCTAAAACAAAGATTTTGCTGCACCTTGTCTCTGTCAGAGCTATAGCCCCAGATGGACAAATGAGCATTCAGAGTAATAACTCTGAAGCACAGACCTCTAAGAAAGCTGTTTTAATAATAACCATACTGACTCCAGAGATTGTAAGAAAGTCTCAATAACAAAATTCCAAAGAGAGTGTATAAAACCAGTATATTTTACTACAGGTATTCTGTGTGGCAAGTATATCAAGGTTTTCATCAGGTTTAATTATGGAGATCAATTCATTTCTGGCTTAGCTATAGTGATAATGCAGTCATCTCCAATTCCTGATAAAAAAGTCTTTACAACATTCTATACCAGTAAATATATTCCAGAGTCAATAAAAACAAATTAAGGGATTTTAAAAATAAAATAAATTATTAGGGCTGGCAAATCTTTACATCTGCTGACAATAAGACGTGTCACCAATATGTCCAAAAATGACATAAAACTGCTTTGTTGACCTAAATGTGCAGATGCCAAGAGCTTGTCTCAAGGCTAAAAGTGAGTGCTTTGTGTCTTATCCTAATAACCTAGCCCCATGGGTAAAAAGATCCTTTTCGTAGTCTAAGGAAAATATCAAACCTTTAGTGAATGCTGACTCACTTCAGGACAGTGATTTTATTAAAAAAAAAGAAAAAAAAAGAAAAAAAAAAGAAAAAAAAAAGTTATGAAAGGGACACTAACCAAAAAAAGTCATACATGAGGTAAGAAAATCATAACCTATCAAGAGTAATACTTTAGACTAGCTAACTGAATGGCCAAAATAAATTTGGCTTATGATGAATTACAGGAGAGATTTTAGTGCTCAGACTAGGTAGGATAAGACAAGACATAACAGTTTTAAACTAAAAGAGAGTAGATTTAGATGAGATATTAGGAGGAAATTCTTCACTCAGGGGGTGATGAGGCAGTGGCACAGGTTCCCCAGAGAAGCCGTGGATGCCCCATCCCTGGAGGTGTTCAAGGCCAGGCTGGATGGGGCTTTGGGCAACCTGATCTGGTGGGAGGTGTCCTTGCCCATGGTAGGGGAGCTGGAACTAGGGGATCTTTAAGATCCCTTCCAGCCCAAACCATTCTATGATTCAGTGACTGGTTTCTTATATGTCTGTTCACTTAATGACAGTTATCTTCTTTACATGACACTTGTGCTAAAATACTGTTGTCCCTCTGCCAAGCATCACCTGATTTCTAGGCCTTAAAAATCAGCTTCTCTTTAGAGAGGAGATGTGTGGCAGTCTCCTTATATAAATCCTCAAATTACATGTGCAATTGTGTAAAACACTTCTCCAGATTATTTGCCATGTGGCAGGTGGGCATGACCAAGTCACATCAGTGTTTCAGGAGCTCAGTTTACAGCAGCCCGTCTTGAAGCAGTGACTCTGCCTCCATAAATAGCCCCGTTGTAAGAAAACAAATTCCTTTGCCATTTGAGCCCTTACTTTCCTACCAACTCACTACCACCACCAAAACAGGAAGAGCACAAAACGCCGAGGTGCACAGCCACTCCTGGCTGCCAGCCCGCAAGACCCCTGAAAGCTCTTGTAACAGTGCCATCTAGTGACACCTGCCTCAAAAATACACCCACAGGCCGTCCAAATCCGCCCCACATCCCAGAGAGTGCTCCTTGCTGCATCACATCAGGCACACCTCGAGGACGATTTGTACCCGTTGAGCACTGAGGCAAATGAACACCAACATCAACAGGTTGTACAGATGCCCCCCAAATATGATCTCCTCCCAGTCCTAGACCTCCTTCCCTTTCATCTATCCTCAGGTCTCAGTGCTTGAGTATCACCCACCCAGAAGGGGATGTTTACAAATTCATGAAATTTTCAGATGTAAGTGCTATATAACTTTAAATGTTTATATATGGTGTATGTATTAGACCAGTTTCTTTCGCACCAGCACCAAGAAAATGTCTTGGTTAGTTCAGCACTGGATAATCATGGTCACTGGGGGATTACAGTCACCGAACAACCCCAAACAGTTGCCTCAGCCCTACAAATGAAGAAGCATAAACTGTGACACAGATGGACCAGGTGCTGAAGATGAAGTAGTACATTCAATTTTAAACTTTTTCAGCTTCTCTGTGTCTACGAAAAGAAGATGATACTATAAGAATTAATTGCTTAAAGAAATTATTAGCACTTTCTTAAATAAAAAGGAAACGTTGCAAAGATTCAATGGCTAATATCTAATGCTTCCCTACAAACAGCTACAAAGCTGTTACCCAGCTTTTATTTCTTTGACTACAAGGTGCTGGCATGCCTATGGATGATGGCTGGACCATCGTAAAGTGTATCAGATGGATTAATTACTCAGTCTTTGAGAGGCTCACTATGGTTTTTGGAATATCATCTTCTGATTGGAGGGCTCCTTTATTTGGTACCTCTAAAGACCTTATGTTACCTGTCATGTTAGATCTGTCTTCAAAGCCAGATGTGGAGAAAACAGATGGTACCATTTTATTATTATTATTATTATTTTGCTGGATTCCTTATTTTGTCTCCTTTTCAGCAAACCCAGAGAGAATAGATGCTTCCTTTAAGTAAGAACTTACATTAAAACTATGCATCTGAACCTTTCTTCCATGTCTACAGACACACAATACTGCAAGAAATCTGTAAGGTTAAAGTTCTCCAACACTTTTTAACCTTAAGAATTTCTTCTGGATGCTTTTAACTATCTAATTATTTCCATATGAGATGTTTGCCTAGTGTATTAGGCTTATGTGGCAAGGTTTTGGCAGCAGGGGGCCTCAGGGGTGGCCTCTGAGCAGAGCACAGCAGCTGCCCTGTGTCAGATCAGAGCCAAATCCATCCAGCTCCAAAAGGGATCCACTGCTGTCCAGAGCTGATTTTATCATATGTATTGTTATAAATCATCCTGGAAAACTGAATTTTCTCCCTGCTTCTGTGATTCTAGGCAAGGAGTTGAGTTAATTTTGCCTTTAATTTTAAGATTTTTTTTTTTTCCCTTTTTCTTCCCTAACTAAAAATTAGAAGTAATTCTATTTATTTTCCTCTCTAGCTCAACATAAAAATGAAGTCATTTATTTTGGTTATTATGAACATGATTGGGTTAGAGTGAGCACCACAGAAATGCCTTTGCTAGGCACATTACACAGCAGCTATGGCAATCCACTGAAGGACTGAGACACATAAAGAATAAAACAAGTATCTCTTAATCAGCATAGTCTATTCAATGTATAGAATGGAGCAGGCATCCTATGGAAAGTAATGAATTTATAGTCATGCATAAAAAACCTATCATAATCCATATGCGTTTGAGAGAAATGAAAGCTGTATTAGTTCTGCCAGAAGCAGAACTTGATAAGAGTTACTTTATAGCAATTATTGCAATTTTCAAAGCTATGTCTCAGTTACATTGGCTCAGTATACAAAGCACAATGTCTTGATAGATCTTGTAAAGGAAATTGGTTCTCTGTACCCCATTATGGCTGCAGTGTACAGGGGCTGTATCTGCAGGACCTGCTTGTTTCCCAGATAAGAGTTTCTGTGCTGAGAGAATTCCAGACTAATTAAATATTTTCCTGGTGAGTGGTGGGACCCATTTAAATAAGTGAAAGAGAAAGTGTTTAATAAACATTCAAGGAGCAAGCATTGTCTGGTGTCTTTTTGAAAAGAGATGTCACTGGGGAATCAAGAATACAAGATATTTATATTTAAACAAAACTGTTTTGAAGTTTTGTAATCATGTTGGCAGCTTCTCAAAGACATTAAAAAGAGCATCATAGGGTGTCAGCATAACTGTACATGTTCTCCCAGTGTAGTCTCAGGGAAGCTTTCAGAGCCACTAAGCAAAGGGAAACTGGAAGTAGCTTTCAGAACTTGAAAAGAACAAAATGGTCATTAGGAAATTATGAATCTCTTAAATAAAAGCGATGACATGAAAAGCTAGCTTCAGCAGTTACCTCTTGAATTCCTGAAATGCAATAGATCTAGTTATGAGGCTAATCCTTTCTGACCAATACCTATTGCTGTAGTAGGCCATAACAGAAATGTTTTTTTGTTTGTTTGTTTGTTTTTTGCAACTGTGTTTTTTTCTCTTGTGAAGTTGGGTTATGTACAGTATTGGAAATTTGTCCTGCTTCAGAAGTGAAATGCTAATATTTGGGCCAACTATTTTTATTTCTATATCAGTCAAGGAGGATTTCATGAAGAAAGTTCTCAGAAATGGCAAGATAAGAATCACAGAATGATTTAGGCTGGAGGGAATCTCTTGAGATCATTCAGTCCAACTCACCCTGATCAAGTACAGCCACCTAAAGCAAGTTGTCCAGGACTGTGTCCAGATGGTTTTTGAATATTTCCAAATATGAAGACTCCACATCCTCTTTGGGCAACCTGGTCCGGTGTTTGACCACATGCACAATAGCAAAGGGTTTTCTAGTGTGTTCAGATGAGAGTTCACGTGTTTTAATTTGTGTCTACTGCCTTTTTTCTTATTACTGGGGACAACTGAGAAAAATCCCCTCCATTTCCTCCCTTCATATATTTATACACAGTGATTAGATCTAGCTTAGCTTTCTTATCTGCAGGCTGAACAGTCTCAGCTCTCTCAGCCTTTCCTTGCAGGAGAGATGTTCCAGTCCCTCAGTCATGTGTATGACCCTTCATTGGATTTGCTCCAGTAAGTCCTTATCTTTCTTGTACCAGAAAAGTACTCCAGGTGTGGCCTCACCAATGCTGAATAGAGGAGAAGCATCACCTCCCTCAATCTGAAGGTAGCACATTGCCTAATAGAGCCCAGAATACTGCTGGCCTTTTTTGCCGTGAGGGTACATTGCTGGCTTATGTTCAGCTCAGGTCCACCAGGGCCCCAAAGTCCTCAGTAAAGTTGCATTGCAGCTGGTCAGCCCCCAGTCTGTACTGATGCCTGGGGTTATTCCTCCCTAGCTGTAGGACTTTGTGCTTCCCTTTGTAGAACTCTATGAGGCCCCTGTCAGCCCCTTTCTCCAGCCAGTTGAGGTCCCTCTGTATGGTAGCATGACTCTCTGGTGTAACAGCCTCTCCACCAAATGACGATATTTGGACATTAGAAAACATTACTCTTCTTCTGGTGTAAATAAATGGAACCTGGCAGCCTGAAAGCTTCCAGTCACCAATGGAAGAAGACTTGAAACACCATTTAATTGTTTCTCTGCCAAAGGCACTCTCTCTCCATTAACTTCTTTAACTTTGCTTTGAACCATCTGCAGTACAATACTTTGGGTGGTTTCTACCACATTTCTTAGCCACTTCTGATTTTAGAAGTCAAGGAAACAAGAACCTGAGAAAAAAATATATATATTAGTTTGCGAAAATATATTTTTATTCTTCACTGAAACAGAAACAGATAATTCCAAATACCTCACCAGGGGAAAGCAAGTCAGAAAAGAAATAAAAGAAACACAGAGAGATAGCCCACCATGACACTGAGGATAAAATATTATCTGATCCATAGGAGATCATAGGTCACTTCCCAGCTCTAACTGACTCAGGGTTGGCACTCCACATCTCCAGTGAGTGCCCTCACACACAGGTTACAGCTTTAGTTTCTTTATTGAGAGCAATAAATAATGAAGAAGATCTTCAAAAGGAGGGACCAAGAAGGATTAACTACACTTCATCGATTCAAAACAGTAGGGGATTTGCATATAATTCTTCAACGCCTTCAGGATAATTCTTTAGCATTTTCCTGTTAGTAAATCTGTGAAGCTGTTTTTTTTTTTCATCCTCTCCTCATCTTTTGTCCTGCAGCTGCACAGACTTTGCAGTAGGAATTTGTTTAAAATGACAGATTTACACAAAAAGTTTAAGGTTTAGCAAACTGCCATGTTCCAATATAAACTGTTCTCACAAAAGAAAACTCTTATCAGCACTCTCTTTGACCTTCCATGTTATCATTTTCTTCTGTTGGGTCTATTTGTTTGTCTGTTTTGCCAGGGAGCAAAAAGTATATATTCACAAAGAGATTAAATTTAAAGAAAATATATGAAGTGAAAACAAATGAAGAGATTTGTTTTCAGTTCTGAAGAAAAAAACAAAACAAAACAAGAACAAACAAAAAATAACAAACAAAAACAAACAAACAAACAAACAAACAAACAAAAACTACATAAGAGATTACTTGGTGAGTGTTATTTTATCAAATTTGTCCTTAGGAGCTCTATCTTGATCAGGATGATGTGAACACAATTGTACCTATGGAGTCCTGGGCAATGTCACAACTGTTGTTAAGTGTCTTCTATATTTTTGGACCTATACTTCTCTGATAACTATCTATGTCTGGGAAATAGTAAGGTCAAAATCATGATATGATGTTATTTTAAGGAAATCAGCACCATTAAAACATATTGCCTGAACTGGGCAGCACCTTCAAGCTCATATTTTGCCACCATGATCACCAGTCAAAAGTGTTGTAACGTGCTCTTTATAGAGAATGGAAAAGCAAAACAAGAAGCAATGACTTTAGAAAATCTGTTTGTAGTGGGTTTACGTGGCAAGGTTTTGGTAGGAGGGGGGCCATAGGGGTGGCTTCTGTGAGAAGGATCTAGAAGCTGCCCCATGTTTGGTAAGGGCCCCACTGCTGACCAGAGCTGAGCCAATAAGCGATGTTGTTTTGCGCCTCTGTGAGAGCAGGGAAAAAACCGCTGCGCCACTCAGCAGCTGGGAGGGTGAGAGGAATGAGAAACAGCCTTGCAGGTGCCAAGGTCAGTGAAGAAGGAGGGGGAGAGGTGCTCCAGGCGCTGGAGCAGAAGTCTCCTGCGGCCTGTGGTGAGGACCATGGTGAAGCAGGATGTCCCCCTGCAGCCCATGGAGTACCACGGTGGAGCAGGGTTCCACGCTGCAGCCCGTGGAGGAGACCACGGTGGAGCCTGTGCCCTGAAGGAGACTGCGGCCTGTGGAAGACCCCTGCTGGAGCAGATTCTGGGCCGGACCTGCAGCCCGTGGAGAGGAGACCACGCAGGAGCAGGTGACCCGGCAGGAGCTGCTGCCCGTGGGGGACCCAGATTGGAGCAGTTTGCTCCCGAGGGATGGACCCCATGGTACGGACCCATATCTGGAGCAGTTCTTGAAGAGCTGCTGCCTGTGGACAGCCCACGCCGGATCAGTTCGGCAAGGACTGCATCCCGTGGGTGGGACCTCACAGCACAGGGGACAAGAGTGACCGAGAAGGAGCGGCAGAGAAGAAGTGCTGTAGACTCACCATAACCCCCATTCCCCCGTTCCCCTGCGCCGCTCGGGGGGAGGAGGTGGAAGAGGGTGGATGGGGGGGGGGAAGGTGCTTTTGGTTTCTTTCCTTTGTTTCTCACTTCTCTAGCTTGTTAGTAATAAGCAATAAATCTTACTTTCTCTCTATGCTGAGCCTGTTTTGCCATTCACGATAATTATTGCGCGATCTCCTAGTCCTTATCTCAACCCTTGAGCCCCTTTCATCGTATTTTCTCCTCGCTCCTCTTTGAGGAGGGGGAGTGAGAGAGCGGTTGTGGTGGAACTCGGCTGCCCACCCAAGTAAAACCACCACACTGTTAAATACATTTCCATTCATGATCTACAAGCAAATTCTTCTTGCCAGAGCTATGAAGCATTTAAGCCCTTACACTGTTTTGCCAGGGCACTGTACTGTGTCTATCAGCTCTCCCACCTCTGGTTTCATTTTCAGGCTTTCACAACATTCCATAAAGCAACAAGGATTCAGAAATGACTGTCAAGTCTTCTTTTATAGATTTCTCAATTCTACCCATAGACTTTCACTGCAATTGCAGGAAAAAGGAAAAGAGGCAGACAATGAAAGACACAAGACTGCGTAGTATTTCACAAAAGGATCTCACTTTTCTTCACTATAAACTATTTTTGGAAGAAAAATATCTCCTGCAGAGTTAGGCATTCACTGCAAGAGACAGCTGCATTTATAAGTCTCATTGGCAAACCTAAAAAAGAGACCCTTGTGTTATAATTTCAGAATAAATAAATAAATAAGGATGCGAGAAAAGAGAAATGTCAATTTGCAGAAGGAATTCCCAAGACAGAATGAAGCTCATTAGAATCAGAAAGGTTCTAGGGGCACAATAACTGACTCTCCATTATACACTGAAATATAGCTCAATATAATAAAACAATAGTAAAGTAATAAGAGAAATGTATTATTCTATTTAGAGCAAGAGTTTCTTTGGGGCAGAGAAAAGGGTATATAACCCTTATCTACTTTGTTTAATCTTTTTATAAGTGAAGAGCATATTTATTTTCTTGAATTTTCACAATGTTCCGGGGTGTTTCCTCTACCTGGATTTGTATTATGTAAAGACAAGTTCTTACTCTGAAAATCGCATTACACTTTACTTTCTAAAATTTAGCTAAATGCAAAAATATTGCTAAGCAGTTGTGATGTTACACAGGGCTCAATTCTGAGCTGGAAATCTGTGTTCAGAAATGAATAGTCAAAGAGACTTGAAATCCTTATGAGAAAAGTACATACTCTGACAGGGTGAACACACAAAGGATTGGGGAAAGCAGCATAAGGTGGCACTTGGGCCCAGGTCTCTTGGTACAAGTTTCAGTGGACTCTTAAATGGATCCTGGAGTGGTGACTAAAGCAGTTAAATACATTTTTGTTAATGTGTGTATCGGTTTGCTTTTGTGATACTATCCTAAATGCAAGGATCAGAGCAGACTGATGGAGGAAACAAAGAAAATAAATCAGTGAGGACAATGCTGTTTGGTTCCAACTAAAAGGATAAGATTTATTTTTCTCTGGGTTTATCAGCAGCAGCTGGAATAAGCCTTCCAAAGAAAGACACACACAAATTGCAGCTAGCCCCTATCTCTCCCAAGCTGGAGACTGTGGAAATTGAAAGGCCAGAGGGGATATTATAAATTACAATGTAGATAAGACACATGTAGATGGTAGCTTTTTTTATTTTTTTTATTTTTTTTTAATTTTTTTTCCCAGAAAGTTATCTACCATTGTTACCATCCCAACAATCTCCGCAATATCATTCTATATACCTGTTGACAGATGATTGTGACATATAAAACAAGTGACTGTTTTTTGTTTGTTTGTTTGTTTGTTTGTTTAATCAGTCACCTTGAAGATTAGAGCCCTTATTTTTTTCCTGGTGTTTTGTTTCTGAAAAAGCGTGATTTATTTACAAACCTAAGTGATGAATGTAACTTAAAATGGAAAAAATATTAATCAGATGTACATTGGTAGTTTGGATTTAATTACAATTCACTTTAAATTAAATGCCATGGCATTTTGTCTGTAAACTCTTCTCTAAAAGGCAATTTTGACTTATATACTACTGAGGCCCTTAGGAACCATTGTCATATTTTTGAGGTTTTATGTGATTTATGTGTGAAATTATGGAAAAAGGACAGCCACAAGATGGCAAAATATGTCAGAATTCAAAGTGACTCATTTATATGTTCTTCGATAAATTGAATTGTTATTTTATGTTAGTTTGATTTTGTAGAAATGAAGTTAACAAAAAAATCAACAGCAGGAAATAGCTTCAGATATGCAACAAAAACATCTGGTTTAGACTTTGTGATGGATATAAGTGAAGTTAAAATAAGTTTTAAATTTTCGATTATAGACAAGTCAAATATTGGTACTTGCCTGTTTCAGTTCACTCTTTCATGTAAAATGAAGACCTTATTTTCCTGCCTCATGAAAGCAAACCCAGTCTTTCTGAAAATGGTAAAGCTGAAAATCTTCATCATTTACAAAGTTCATTCAAGACAAAATAGTGAAAAGATGGAAATGTGTTATCATGGTACAAAATAGTTAATGTTTTAATTAGAAAATACGCAATATTTCTCATTAGTAGCAAAATTGTTAACACTTAAAATCTCAGAATGAGCTGAGAAAAAAATGTATAAAGTGTAAGTCAAGTATTTATGATTATATTATCTATAGATATGTATCAAAATGACAAGAAAGTGCTTAAACTAGTTCTTGCAAAGCAGCTTAGGATCTAGAATAGACACAGACAACATTGCTTTTAAATTGAGGGGAATGTTCTGTTGAATAGTCTGATGATAGCAGCCTGAGTTTGTAGAAATTGCGTCTGGTCGAAATAGTAACTCATACAATTTATCTAGAGGGGAAAAGAGCTCTGAACTTATTGCACAAAAACTGATCTGCAGTGAAACAAGTAGTTGGTGTAGTTTGAAGAAGAGTTTTGTTTGTTTGTTTGTTTGTTTTAAATAAAACTTTTTAATCTTCTAGTATATAAATAAAAAAGACACTCCACGAAACAATTACGTTTTCATTAAAAGTTGTGATCATATAAAGTCAGAAATGAAATAAAGGTATATCAAAGTAAAAGTCTTCATGTCTTCAGCATGGAGCTCACTCATTAAACCTTTATGAAATCAGCTGGTTTGGTTGACTGCAAGTTAAAGATTTCTAAACTTTATGCCAGAAGCAACTTAAGTCCTTTGGTACACAGTGTCCTCTCCAGCTTCAGGCATACCTCCGTGTCTTTGCTGTTGCTGTAAATGCCAATGGCATGTGGCCTGGGTTGTGTGTGTAGCGAGAGGGAGTCCCCCAGTGCAAGGAAAGAGGGGTTCAGGGTGGGCTGGTATGAGTCAAGTCCTATCACTCACCAAGAAACATGGGAATGCACAGGTGTGGAGATTATGCATGGATGTCTGAGAAGCAAAGCCTGAATGAAATCTGGATCCTCCTGCTTGTTGGGGAATGCCCTACATGAAAGAGTTTCCAGTCCTGGCAGGTCATAACCATTTCACCTTGTTGTCATTAGTCAGAAGACTTTGGTTTCAGCTTCACTGGATTTCTCTCATGGGCACATGACAAAATGAAATGCCAGCTTGCATTGGAGCTGGCAGGGTTTATGCTTTTCTGTGTACCTAGAATTTGAATGGACATAATTAGAGGACTGGCAATCACACCTCCTTCAAGTTTCCCTATTGGGTCTATTGCATTTTAATAAAACACAGCCTTCACTAGTCTCATGCCTTAGTAATAGACACAGCACTTCCTGATAGATGAAGAAAATGGTTATTATACAATGCAAATATCTGCCACTGGGATAAATCTATAATTAGGATATCCACTTCTGGACATTTTCCAAATACGTCTAAACAGTTATGCCAATTACTGGTATAATTGTAAATGAATCAGAATATGCATCATCAAATGAATCAAACTGGAAGTTGTACAGTTTGCCTTGCTAATTATACTGCTCACAAAACAGCTGACATGAGATATCTGCTACCTGCTGACTGGGGAATGCAGGGGGTTCTTTATGCTAGTACTGAATACTCTTAATAAATAGGTTATTTAAATAGAAAAATATAAATAGCTTCAGAGAGTGATCAAGAGTGATTCCTAACATCTAGGACATTCCCATTCTATTGGATTTGGAAAGCATGCATTGGTGAGGACACCTTTGCAGTGTGTTAACAGAAAATACTGATTTTTTTTTATTTATTTATTTTTCTCCCCAGTTTGAAGTCTGAATCCAGGTCCAAACAGCTTTTTTTTTTAGGGTTTCATTTACCAGTACCAGCAAAACCTTTTGTGACAGGCCAAAGTGTAAGTCCAGGTGTTTGTTGGCAATCACTTTATGCCTAGTTAAAGTAAGGATATTCCTGAGATATCTATAATTCCATACCCCTCACCTCCTTAGAGAATTTGACCATTTTTATTGATTCTGGAATGATAGAAATAATTTTATTTTATTTTATTTTATCTTATAATTTTATTTATTAAGGGAACTTTTAAGTAGTTATTTGTCATGGATTTTTGCCATGGTTACAAAAATGTTTTGTTTTTTTTACAAAAAAACTCAAGGGGAACTCACAGGACTGACAGTTAATAATATCAGATTGATGTCATATTCATCAAAATAACCTTCATTTTGCAATTGACCCCTCTCAGTGGCGCTAATACTTGACTAATATAACGAGCTGTGCTTGCTCCCCCACCACCAGCTGGTTCAGTCCCGCACAAGATGACAATGAAAGCTGGTGAGGGGGAAGAAGCATAGAGGAAGCAGAGACTAAAGCTCTTCTTGCCTCATCTTTGGCATTGCTTGCTTCGCTGTGCAGCTCGGCAGTGGCAGAAGTGCCTCACAGGTGCCTCTTCAATGATGCAAGTGTTCATATGTCCTCACCACTTGCAGGAGTCAGGGGAATCAGCTAATCTGCAACCCCTAGAGCAGTCTTACAAAACAAATAAGAAGCTTGTTAGCAACAATAACGAGTGCCGGGCTCATGATGATCTCTTTTGCCTCTTGTGTTTTGCTTCCCTTCAAAAGATCTGAGATTACAGCACACATGGAATAAGAATGGTTGTAGAGGCAGGCACATCTCTTATGAATGGCTGAAAATTTTTTCTTGTTCAGAGCAGGGAAGAACCAACTCTGCAAAAATGTGGGGTGAAAGGGAGTTCACAGTCCTGTTTAATTGCTGTAGTTAACCAGAAATAAATCCAGACAATAGCTTTTTCCAACTTGTACCTTTTAAAATATAGAGAGTAGAGAGAGAAGAGGCTCAAAAGGTTAAAGAGGCTCAAATACTGATGTATGCAAAAGTGAAAAGAATTATGTTTGGTTCTTACCTTCTATGGTCTGTCTCAGATGGCTCACAGACATTGAATATAGGGAGACTGTAATTATCATTAGGTACCTGATTACAGTTAAGTGTCAATAAAGCACTTTTCATCTACAGGCTGTACTCACACATTGGTATGTAATAGTGCCAGACTCCTTCCTGAACTTTACCGTATAATGTGATAGTTTAGGGAAAAAAAGGAGTACATGAGAATTCTTCTCTTAGATCTCCCAGGTATTCTTATCCACAATAACTATCCAATAAACCAAGTACATCTCTCCAATGTTTATAATTTTATACGTCTTTTTTTTTTCCCTCATATTGAGGACTGTCTTTAGCCTTCTAACAGGATTTCAGAGACATCCACACTCTGCAATATCATGCTTCAGAGAGCAAAGTATCTCTAATATAGGTTCTTGTTTATTTTCTTATGCTGCTAAGAGAGCCAACCACTGCTCAGAGAAAATTGCATGTAAAACAACTTGAACAAAAACATGACATATCTTAAAATCCCTCACCCTTTTTGGCATATCTGTTATGTTCACTTTGAAACAGTAGCTCCATCAGCTTAGGTGCAGTGGTGTCTTTTGATATGGCCATAATATCTATGCTTTTGCAGAGCTTGTCCCTGCTCTGTGATGCCTACTGCCTCTGATGTCTCTATACTGGAGAGCTGTGCTTTGAAAGAAAGAAAAAAAACTGAATCTACTTAGAGATTAGGAGTTTAAAGAAAAGAAGAAGAGGAAGAAGGAGAAAAGAAGGAGGAGGAGGAGGAGGAGGAGTAAAGGGAAAACAGAACTCAAAATTGGATAAAAGAGGCTGTGAAATCCTTAATTTTGGACAGTGTCTTGCACCACTGAATCAGTGACAAAACTCTTGCACTGGTTGCAGTGGATCCTGGGTTTCACTGTTTTTATATTCCTGAGCAGAGGGTAGATGTTGTTCAGGAATAAAATAATGACTGTATGAATATTATGCAGCACTTTGTCATATAAACTATGACCTTCCACTGCTTAAAAGTTTTCACTCATAGTTCTGAAAAAAATGAGGTTAAATGCTACGGAAAAGTTCTTCTGCTACTGATGATTTGGAAGATGAGGAAAGTGCATAACCTAGATGATACTTACAAACTACAGTCTTCCTTTTGATAATGATGATGATGTGTAAGAGTGACTATCCATTACAATGTGATACCTGTTGTATATTAGGTATTATGTTACTGGGTCAAAAGTATTTGAAATCCCCAGGAAAGAGTTTGCAATTTATGTTGATGGCTATTAAAATATAAGGAAACTTCACCTTTCTCTGAATAATAATAATAATAATAAATCAGAAGAAATCAAAATATATAGAAAAAAAAAATGAAATAATAATTTTAAGAAAAAATGCTTGAGTAAATCATGATAAAGGTAATGAAGGAGTTTCCAGGACATAAATTTGAGATAGTAGACAAATTTATAAAGGAATGTAAGAATATATGAGAAAATTTTGAGTGGCAAAGAGTGAAAACAAACAAACAAACAAACAAAAAAAAACTGTGGGGAATACTGTAGAAGTACATCATCTTGAGCTGTTCCTTGCACTTCTCATCCACTCAGCATCATTTCCAGTAAAACATCCTCCCACAAAAGTCTCACCTATGCTTCCCTTCTTCATTGCCAGCCACCAAAAATCTTGCCTCCTCTTGTCAGCACTCTCCCTCAGCTCCTGTCAGTTAAGGGGGACAGAGTCTTACAGGTTGTCCTGTGTTGAGAGACACAGACCGCCTTGCATGGTGCAGGAAGGAGGCAAATCATTACTATCTTCCTCCTCTACTAGCTGCCTAGGAGCTCTAGGGCTTCCAGTTCTTTTATCTCCAATGGACCATGAGCTTTTACTTGAGACAAGGAAGATGGAGGCCAAAAAACTCTTTCCATCAGTTTGGGGGAGGGAATAAGATGCAGAGTAGATGTTTCCTTCCCTGGACAAGTTTACAGTGGGATTTGAGGGGGAGTGAGGAAAAAGCCTGTACAAATTCCAGTTCCCAGAACCAAAGACCACACAAGGAAAAGGAGAAACGCAAACACAAGAAGACAAAACCGCTATGCAGGATGACAAAGCAGTGTGTGGAACAAAGATGACAACCATAGTAATTGATGGGGAGGGAATAAGGGAGGCAAGCTTGGGCAAATGGAAAAGACAAAAATAAATGACCTGCCTTCTCAGTGCCTGTCATACAGAAGCCTCCTGCTTCCAACCACTGCTGGTGCCACCAGCTGCTTCTCTTCCGTGCTGCCCTCCCACCAGATCTCTCTGTTTCCTGTTACTCACAGTAAATGGTGATAATAATCATCGAGAGTGATCAGCACAGCAACTTGCAGTACTATTCCCGTCAGGAGCTTTCTCCATAACACTAAATCCCAGAGAAACAAGAGAGCAAAGCAAGGATCAAATTATAATAAGCATCATTCACTTTAGACTGCACATAGTCAAAGTGCAGAAAGCTGAGGTTTGACAGTGGAAGAGCCTTTGCTCCCACACTGTGTTCCTGCTGGAGAAAAAAAACAACAACCCTGTTTCTTCCCTCTTAGTTCCTACCATTTTTCCCTGTGATTTCAGAGCCTTCACAACTTTTAAAACATGAACTGCAATGCAATGCAAAGGATTTCTTATCTCACCCCGTGTGCCATTTCCATTTATTGGCATCTCCTGCTTAAGTCATGGTAGTGACAAATCTTCTCCTTCACATTTATGGTTAAGATATGCTGCAAAAAACAAAGGTATCAAACATATGCTAGTTGTAAAGAAACAAAGATTGCAGATTTTTTACTGTGTATATACAAAGAGAGAGCATTTTGCTCAATACATTTTTTTATATAGTAGTTCCAGAATCAGGAAAGTAGAAACAATATCATACATAACTGAAATCCATAGACTTTTAATTTTGACTTTTCATTTTGAGTCCTTGGAAATAAGCTACTTACAGCTCAACTGGACAATTCAAGCAATGTTTTTGACCGTTGTGGAAGAACATAGAAGCCTGAAACAAACTAACCAACAGAGCTGGGTAGAAGTGGAGCCTGCAGACAATTGTCAGTATTTTTAAACTCCTTGCCGCAGCCTAAATTCCATTAGCATGAGACTTGGAAGGACACATCTGTTATTCTTTAAGGAACTAAAGCACTTGGCTGGCCTCCTAGCTCTTGAACAAAGTGTTCAGGGCTCACATGGCAACACTTTGCTGCATATAACAAATCTGTTTAATTTAAATTATTTTTCTAAAGGAAGAAAGAAAGGAATGAGTAATGATTGAGAAGCATCTGTGAAGGATCTGCTATACTTTGCATTTTTTTGCAAAATCTGTCTTCATAGTTTGGTTCATCCATCGTCTACAGTACTGGAAGCAGCACAAACATGTGGAAGTACTCTAGATAAAATGTGAAATGTCTAGAGATTAGTTTAGCTTCCTGATATACAATCATATATGTTAATGGAGAGTTCACAGAACAGGTGTGAAGAAAGCTCAGTTTAAGTTGCAACTATTCCCAACAAACTCATTCAAAATACTGGCAAACCTTTTCTTCTTCTCTAGAGCCACTTTTGTGTTGGAGTAAACATGCATATTGTAAAAGGAGAATTTAGGTTTCCTTGCATTGGATTTTGGTGTAAGAATATGATTCCTAAGATTTCATAAAATTCATATTTAGGAGTGTAGGGAAGAAATAGCCAAGTGTGAAAAACAAACCAAAAGAATAATATTATCTAAGGAGACAAAACAAGGGTTAAGTGAAACCAGATGTGTTTGAAGCTGTCCATGAAATAATGTACCAAGAAAAACATATAAATAAATTACAGAAAGAGAAAAGTTCTCATTCACTCTTCAGGTGAAGAGATTCATCTTGACATATCTGAGTGGCTGCGTATCTCATACTAGGATAAGTGTGTCTGTGTGTATGTATGCTGTATAGACTTTCACAGTGAGTTAGTAAAGAAAGAAAAATTACAAAGAGAACTTACAATACATATGCAGAGGAAAGGTTTTGTGATTAGGTTAGTAGGCTTTAACTACTGCACTCAAAGCCTTTCAGTAGTCAAGTTTTTCAGTATCTTCATAGCTAATACAACCTGTAAATATTGCATAGAATGGACAGTTTTATGGCTATTTTAGGGTTTTGCTTCCTTCATTCAAAGGACTTAAAAAAACAAAAATGTTTTTCTCTGTCCATCCAAGTTCCAGATGCCTCACAACTCATTCTGGTCACAGAAGTATTTCAAATACTACTTCAAGTAAACCCCTCTAATTATAAAAAGAAAAGAAAAAAAAAACAAAAAACAAAAAACCCACAAACAAAAAACAAACAAACAAACAAAAAAACACACAATCATGCATTTAGGAACATGTGTTTAACTTAACTTCATCTATTTTAAGCAGAACAAAAGCCAACTGAAAAGTTTCAAAGGAGATTACACCACTTTGAATGGAGACACTAACTGCTGGTGTATTTTTTATTTTTATTTTTATTTTTTTAAAGAAACCCAAGGTGTAAAGCTGAAAAATAATATAAATAAATTATGGGAGAATGAGATTTCAGTATGTATGGACTTAAGGATGATTGCCAGGAAATCTCTACCTCTCATGCCAGCTCTGTCAGTGATTTGCTGTATAATATAAAATTAAGAGGGATGAAGTTTCTAGGAACAAGTAATTTGCATTAGGCTAAATGATGTCAAAGAAAATGGACAAATTTGCAAGCCTTTCAAGCCTTTAAGTCATGGAATATCCCACTTTTGTCTGTCTGTAACAACATCCAACCTGATTTACTTAAGGTACTGGCTGATCCATCTGAGCTCTGCTGCTGAGATACACAATCATGTGTGTGTGCTCCCGCGAGACACTTTGGCATCAATTCAAAAGAGGCACTGAAATGTGCCAGGTTTCATGTGCACAACTAATTTTGGTCCAAGGACTTGTGGCATCTTACTTGGAGTACTCCCATATATCAGAGCTTGTAAACTATAATTTCAGTGTGCAGCTTTAACATGGCACAGATACAAGCCTGCCTTCATGCCCACAGCTCTGCCCAAGCAGTTATAGTCAGCACCATGTCACTTTAAAAACCATTTCTCTGCACTCCTACACAAGATATGCACTGCTATGTCAGGGGTAAAACTTAATAAGTAGTGTGGATTTCAGTTCACCTCACACTTTTACAGGTGGAAGAATGGGAAGCAGCATGCAGGAGAAGTCGAGAATCTTTGAATCAGTTTGCTCCATTGTACTACACAGGGAATTTTACTGTTTAGAGGGAGATAGATGATGAAAGAAACACTTGCTCAAAATACAAGAATGACTGACCTTCAAGGCCAGCAGACCTGGTGGCAGTAGATGGCATAACTTCTTGCTGAGTAGTAGAGGCTGAATGAAATGAATGCCTTCAGTGTATTTTTCATCCTCAAACTCATCTTCTGAGCCTCATGAAGGAATGGAAATCGTGCCACAAAATAGCACCAAACTAATAACATTTCCTCTCTTGCTTTTCTTTCTTCCATCTGCTCATTCTTCCTGCACATCAGACTGATCTGAACAATGTTTGGCTGAAGGTCTGTCTGGCCTGTAAGCCTCTTGCAACTTCCGTAATCTGCAGTAGAGAGAAATACTGGGTGGTTCTCAATGATTTTCCTATGTAAATGGCCTCAGAAGGATTGAAAATACTGCTCTGTTAGCACTGCACAAACTGTGCCTTGTCCTTTTTTGCTCAAAAGCAGAGAGGGAAGGAGAGGTTCAAAGAGCCTAGAATTCAAAGTTCTTTAGACAAAGAGCTTCCCTTCAAGCCTGTACACTCTCAAATCTTTTAAGTGCGCATTCTTGACATCACGTTAGTGTGTGATCATGAAAAGGGAGGCTTGCTTGTTTGACTTCTTCTTAGAAAGAAAGAATTCTCCCATCCTTCAACAGATATTTTGACAACAAAAATTGTAAGATTTTCCATTTCTGACTTTAAACAAAGACATTTAGCAGCAGTATTTCCTGAAGACCATATTCTATCCTAACACATATTCATAGATTTAGACCAGAGAATTTGCGTTAAACCTGAGAAATGCTTGAAAGAGCAGAAAGAGGTGGATAATGTGACACATCAAGATACAGAAAACTGAACTAGAGATAATTAGGCAATCATGTAATGATTTAGTATTTTCTAGCAACCCTGTGGAGATGACTGCATCAAAATAACTTTCATTAATCTATGTTTACATGCTTAAATAAAATGGAGGAGCACAAATGGAGAGGTGGACTCTGCAACTCAGGCCCTCATCTGAGCTGTGGGAGGCTGGGTAGGAATTTGAAACTCTCTTCCACAGGCCAAATGTATACATTGATCATTGGTCTAGTGGCTATTTTTACACAATTTTGACTGCCTTAGCCAAAAATTCTGTGCTGAAAAATCTCTGTCATTCATTCTCATCAACATTGTTTTATTTGTATCAGGTTTCAGAAACTGGCATTTTCCCACTGCAGAGCTCTTGGCAAGCAGAATTAGCGTGCACTCTCAGTGACAGTTTCATTACTGCTTTCATTCATTTGCACCCTGGTGGATGAAACATAGCTCTGGAGTTGAGGAGAGCTTTACTCTGCCAGTTTTCTGCATAGTAACCTTGGGAAAGCTGTCTGTTTTGGAGGCTGCCCTTCCCTTTCCCCAAGAGAGACACAAAGACTTCCCTCCTTTACAAAGTGCCCTGAGATCCATTGTTGGCAATCACTCCATGAAGATTACCTATTTTATATAATCTCTACAGCCACCTTCTTTTCTCCCCATTTGACTCATTCATGTCGATGTTTGCACAAAGGGAGAATTTCTGTATGCTCCGAACCATTAATTCAAGGCCTCTTAATTCAATCAAGCCACTTAATTCCTATATTATATTATCGAAGAACTGTGTCTCACACTGTCAAAGAAATGTGATTACATTTCTAAAATTGTTTTTCCAGAAACTAACCTCTGTTTATAGTAAATCAAAACAGAATGTAATCAACTCAGTTTGCTTTTGACAGATGTTTAAAGCAATTTTATGCTACATAGTTTCCTTGTGTCTGGTTTCTTCAGTGCCAGGACACATTAGTTACAAAGCAGGTTCACTAAATATGAGGAGGATTGTTTGCCATTAGATAATCCTCCTCTATACACTACTATTCCTTTGCTTCCAACATGTGTTCTGTGAGTTTAATGCTTGCAAAATGTATTGCTCTGACGGCAAGGAAAGTCATCTTCTGCTTACAAACTGGGAAAAACACGCTGACTTCCTCTACTGTGTTACTAAAATGCCTTAACGCTAACATGGCTCCAGACGCAAAATCAACATAGCCTTGAGGATATGCTTAGCTTTGAACATCTAAGTTGTCCCATTATCTGTCCTGAAATCAATTATACTTATTCTTCTCTAAATTGAATCGTTGAACTGCTCCTTCAAACTGATGCTCTACTGCCCACTCCTGGACATATGAAAGTAGTTCATTCTCAAAACCTGTCTGATTGATGACTTCCCCCCTGAGCATTTAAAGCTGAGTCTGAGGCAGACAGTTATTCCATCAAGAGCAGAAATCCACTGAATAATCATGTCTTGCCGTTCAAAACCATTCTGGACTGGATTTAAGCAAGTTGTCTGAACTTTCCAGTATTTCCCCACTGACTTGTGTATTCTCCTGTATTTCCCTTTTCCCTCCTCACTGCTGGCCATAAAATAAGTTTTAACATTCTTTATCTTTATTAGGCTGCAAGTAAAATGAAAGGAATATATTTGATATGCATCACATCTAGTAACCACCTTAGGAAAATTGTTTTTCTTCTCAGTATTAAATGGCAAACAAGAAATTATAAGCTGAACATCATTTGAAGAAGGAGTATCTAAGAAATGCAACTTTGGTTATTATAAGAAAAAAAAAAAAATCTTATTAAAAAAAATATAGTATCTTGAAAAGGAATGAGAACATGATTAGTGCCCTAACATAGTACTTAAATAATGTATATCCCTAGGCAAGAAAAAAGGTTATTTGAAACAGATGTCATAATCTACAAAGTAAGCTCCTTTATCCCCAACACTGGTTTTGGAGATATATCTTGCAAGATGGTGGTGTTTGTCTTCAGGACCTAAAGAAGTTCTTGACATTATTTCTCCCACTCCCCCTTAAGGTTTCAAATGGAGGCTGCCAATTGCTGATTTAGGAGTACTGGCCATAGACTGATAAATTTACAAACTAGTTATTAAAAGAAAAAGTATAAAATGTAAAATTGCAACTATATCAAAGCAAAAGTTCTCAGCAGAAGAGACTCAAATGCAAGGTGAGAAATGTAGACGCCTGCTCCTGTGATGGAGGAGAGGAAGAAAGGTCATGAGTTCAAGGAAAGCACGAACAGTCATAAACAGCCTTGGTCCTACCTTTCTTGCTCTTACAGCTAGTTATATTCTTTATAGACGCTGAGCATTAGGTCTTCCCCGAAGAAGTCTTGTTCTGGGGAGAATGTGTCTATCCCATGGATACAACAGTTAATTTTTAGATCACTGTCTTTCTCTGTCTGGGACCTTCTCAATAATATTTTTTCAGGACAATCTTACAGCGGGAAAATCTTCCCCAAAGCACTGTAGATGAAAACTAGTGGTTGATATACTTTTATTTCCCATTGTAGACATGGCCTTGTAATTCCTTGGTATCAGCTCTTCTCTGTCTTTTCCTGGCTCCTTTTCCCCACTTCAGTAACATCTACAAAATATTCTGTCTTTAGTGCCCAAGGATTTAACAGAGATATTGACAGTAGCTGGTAGTCTTATTGCTTCTGATAGTATCAACAAAAAATATTTATATCTGGGAGAAGTGCTCAACTGATTTGTATAGGACTTGTTTCCCTAGAAAAATTCTACAGTCCTAGCACTGTACTGTACTTGCCTATGCCACAAGCATGAATGTGCAACAGCAGTATTATTCAAGGCACAGTTAATGGTAATAGCTTTTCCCCCCAAATTAATGAGAAAATATATGTCAGCATATTTAAATAATACATTGAAATCAGAGCACAGCATGAATAATATTTAAATTAAATCTGACAACACAAGAAATATGAAAAAGAGTATTCACAGTAGTGGAAAAAAATAAATTTTGAAAACTACATTTTCTAAAGGAGGAAATAATTAAAAGACCTACTCTAGTAAGATAATTTATGAAATCACCTTATCAGCAAATAAAAAGTATAGTTATACTAAAAGAGGCCTCCATGAAATTAAAATGAGAGTAAGTGAAAGCAAGATGGATATATATATGACTTTGCAGAAAGGCACAGAAAACAAAACAGGGAGATTGTTCTCCTGAAAGTAGTCTAATTTCTTGCAGCTGAAACCTTTATGCCATTAAAAGAACTTTAAGACAAAAAGTCTTTAAAAATGATGCTTGAGCACATCTCAAAACAAGCAGCTGAACAATAAGGATCTCCAGTTCATATTTTTGAATGGTGGAGCTCACAATGGGAGGTTACATAAAAACAAATGCCTGAAAAATACTGAAAGTCACTGTGACAATACCTTGTTTTGGGCTAGAGATAAGGAATGTACATAGGTGTAGGTATTGTTTGTTCTATGTTTCACTGGTGTAGTGGAAATAGGACCAAGGTAACCTGATTTTTTTTGCACACTGCATGACCAATTCTAGACACTAAGTGAAGTACAGTGGGCTACAGCCTCAGCTTACTCAGGTCTGACTTTACTGTCTTTTAATGTTTTTAAAACTCCAGATGCTAGTGCCCTTCCTTCCTCTCTCTTGATGTGATTTAGCCAGCCATGTCTTGTATTTAACTGAATGGCATGGACTTTGGGCAACAGTGATTTACTCTGCTGAATAAAAAGAACCTTTTACCTTGCTGCCCATTGGTCAAGAGTATCTCCCTCTAATTTAGCTGGTTTTTGGTGGTGTTCCTCAGAAATGCATCTTGGTGGTTTAGTGTGCTTCCTGTCTGTGTGTCTTCTGGACTTTTAAAAAGTCCTTTCTTGTATACAATTTCATACTCAAATTGTCCATCAATCATCTACTGTGATTGAGCTATATCTTTTAGGGAATTAACAACTGTTGTGAATAGTGACTGATCCATTCCATTCTACTGCTCAGGCTTACATATATACCAAGATATATATATGTAATTGTAGGAATGAAGATATCACCTGAACTTTTTTCTGGCACATGGGAGAGTTGTGGGGAAGTAATAGTTCTTCCACTCCAATATAGGTTTCTCAATTAATCCAAACAGTGATCTCAGACAAAGGTACTCCAAACTTGCAGATGGGAGCAATGCCTTCTTCACATATGGGCAAGAATGTCCAGTAGCAAGGAACATAACGCTATCTCTGAATGTGTGTTGATGTCTGACCAGAATGTAAAAAAAATGGCACTATTGCCCACAAGGGAAGGCAATGCACTGCTAGACATTTGCAGAACTCTCTGGGGAGAAGCAAGGAGAATTTAATGAGTAGGTTTAAAACAAGCCGAGTGTTGTGAAGTTCATGTCTACATTTAGAAATCTAGAAATTTAGAAACAAAGAGTCTTAGAAATCTGATCTCAGTGGCATCTTCTTGATTTCATGAGAACATGGGAATAATCTTCCTGGAAGATAATAGCCCTCCTGAAGCCAATGATCTTATTCTCCTACCGCAGGTCCTGCTGTTTTAGGGGGAACTGAGACTACTTGTCACCAAATATAAACCTCAAACTCATCTTCTGAGCCTCATGAAGGAATGGAAATCGTGCCACAAAATAGCACCAAACTAATAACATTTCCTCTCTTGCTTTTCTTTCCTCCATCTGCTCATTCTTCCTGCACATCAGACTGATCTGAACAATGTTTGGCTGAAGGTCTGTCTGGCCTGTAAGCCTCTTGCAACTTCCGTAATCTGCAGTAGAGAGAAATACTGGGTGGTTCTCAATGATTTTCCTATGTAAATGGCCTCAGAAGGATTGAAAATACTGCTCTGTTAGCACTGCACAAACTGTGCCTTGTCCTTTTTGCTCAAAAGCAGAGAAGGAGCAATAAGGTTATGTTCATAAAGCCACTAGTCTAGAGGAAACCTCCTTTTCTTAGTTTCAAGCCTGTGGGCACTTGCATAGCCTGAGTGTGCTTTCTTGACATGTTTGCTTGATAAGCTTTCTGTTAGAAGAAAACTGTACTCCCATTCCTCAGAAGATACTTTGCTCTTGGGAAGAGAGAAGTGGTTATCCAGGAAATGTGAAAGTTAATCAAGAAAAGGAAAAGGACAAATATGGGAAGGCAGGATTGTTGAAGGGGTGAGGAAGGAATGGCTTTTACCTTCAGTCCAGTCTTTTAAGTTGTGCATCATGTCACTCACCATGAATTTTACTTTCCTTTTCCTAGATGTTACCATTACTCAATTCTGTATAAGAGATGGTATAAATTAGCTAGGCGTATTAGTTCTGTGTTTGTGAGCTGACAATGAGCTTATGTAATTTGTTTCACAGTTTGGAGATATACAATTTTTTTTGACAGGTATCTCAGCCTTCATGGGATTATATGGAGATTGATTTTCTTTTACACTGAACAGATATTTCTGAACTATCCAGTTCTAATGAAATATGTTGTCTGTTTTTACAACTTTCTTTCTTCCACCATATCTATCATCCAAGGCCAAGCACTTGTATTGGGGTTTTGGCTTTTCACTTAGGAAATTAGTTTTCCCTGTGGCAACTTAAACATCATGAGATGTTTCAAAAGCTTTACTGTACCTAAAATTAGTTATGTTGGTTTAAGCAGAATTCTTAAAACTTTTCATGAATCTAAAGAAGGAAATGCATACTTTTGATGTTGTGGAAAGTTTTAGCCATTGAAACTGTTAATTCTTTACAGAATTCAGATAACTACAAGAATTACATTTCATATCCTTCCATGCACAAATAAGGTATAGGGTATAAACTGTCAGTTCTTGTAAGGAAATATAAATAAATCTCCTGACAATCTCTTTGAACAGAAGTTCAACATTTGCTTTCTGTTAGTAAACACTGTCTTGTCGACCACTTTTCACATCAGTGAAAATTCCCCTAAGGCATGCAAACTTTTTGAAAATGTGCCTAAGGGTTTGGATCCACTATTTAGTATAACAAATGTATTTGATTTGGACATTGGATAACACATTAACTGCTTTAGTAGAAAAATGAGATACTGTGACATTTACCAACTGCTCTGAAAAGCTTATTTTCATCTACAGTTTTTGGTTAATTCACAGAAAAATGTTATTTGGATATGTCTTGGGGAGATGAAGTTTTTTCAAAGTGGAAATTCCCCATGCTGTTGTGTAGAAATGGAAAAAAATGATCAATTTGCTTTTGTATAAATGCTGTCAATTTTGAAAGCAATCTTGTTGTTGTTGTTAAAACTATAAACAAAGAAGTTTCTGATAAAAGAAAAGCTGTAAGAATCACGGTGCTTGGGAAAAAAAAAAATCATAATCCATGCACAGGTAAGTTATAAAAAGACAAAATGTTTGATAAGGAAATTGCATAAACAGTGATACAGTAACTTTGGAAAACCATTGTCATTTGAAGGACAGCAGAATATACAGTTACCTTCCTCATGAGTGTTGTTTTCTTTGTGTCAGCAACTAGAAGTTTTCACTTGTATTTTGAAAAAAAAAAAAAAAATTGTTAGGTTAGATAACCAGCTTTTATGACATGTTCAATTGTTTTTATTTCCTTTTTTTTTTTTTTTTTTGTGAAAGTAGATATTATCATTAAACAACACCTACTACTGTAAAACAAGTTTTCTGTTAAATGTTTTACATAAGAATAGTTTTTTCATCTTTTTTCATAATTTTATCCCTACCCACCCAACTTCCAACTCTGTAATTACTATTGCCAAGTGATAAAAATTAATGTAATCTTTCTGCATTGAAAGAGATTATTACATTTCTGTGGGTGTGATTCTTTTCAGATAACTCTGACTAAATCAGTTTAATTCTGGCATAAGCCAAATATCTATGCATTTCATAGAAAAGTATGGTTTTCTCTTTAGTCAGAAAAGAGACATGGACATTCCTGAAAGAAATTTGTCACTTCTGCTGTCATGCATGCTTATTTTGGGGCATCTTTGAAAAGTTTTTTTTTTGTTGTTTTGTTTGTTTGTTTTTGTTGTTTTGTTTTTTCTTCTCTTGCTACTGACTGTAAAGGAGCCTACATCAACTAGTTTCTGCATGGTCCAGTTTTTAGTTGGCTCAGGTTAGGTATGATCAGTTCAACTGCAAGCGTGTGACAGGCTGCACACTAAAAGATTTTAAGTAACTACATGCAAATGTCCCTACTCAAAAAGGAACTGCACACAAATAAAATGCTAGCTCCAGTTGGGATTAGTTTTGATTCAATCAAATAAATGTTATCAATTTCAAAATTTGATAGAATAGGCTGACCAGCCTGAACGAGGAAAGGATAATTAGAGACTTGTAGATCTGGACACTCTCTTTGTGAACTATAGAGGGGTTTTGATGAGCTCCTCCTCCGAGTTCACAAGTAGGCATGCTACACAAGTTTTCCTTTCACTTAAACTTTATTTTCAGAAAGAAATCACCTGCTGGATTTACCTTTACCCCTCATACTGTTACAACAACTACTCCAAGGAGCAAGTATGAGGTACAAATCCAACGGGGAAGGTTGTTCATATAGAATTTAGGTTGATAATGCATGTAAGTTTAACTAAGAGATTAATGTTATTCCTCTTAAAACTAGTTTTAAATGCCTGGCATAGGCTGTACTATACACAGACAGGAAGAACTAGGGAGAATATTTAAGCAGTAACTATTTTCTGACTGTTTATTTGAAGCAGTTTTACTGCTTCATAATAATTAAAAGCAGTTAGTCAATTTTAGGACCCCCTGCAAATCACTTTCTGGACCCATTAATAGGTATAATCACTTTCAGTTTGGTCAGGAGAGACCTGCCTAGCCTAATCTGCTGTATTTCTAATGCTTGCATTCTGAGAGTGTTTAATTACTTCACTGGGAATCATTTCCATGGAATGGGAAGGAAAACCCTTAATAAAATTGCAGAAGGCTGAAAGTGTAGTGAGCAAATGGTACTATGATTCATGGGTAGCTTTCTACACTTTACTTAACCAGATGCACTGAGGATGTACCTAATTGTGCACCATCCCAGGGAATAAGTTTGGCCCAAGGTGGTGAATGGCATTGACTGCTGAGTAATGAGGATAGTTGTGACAAACATTTCTGTTTAATGGATATCATTTGGTAAGGGCCAACAACTTAGGTTGTTTTTAAGAACAGGAGAAAAGAGAAGGATATTTCACACTTAGAATTTTATAGTACAGAAGCAGCCAAATAAAGAAGTTAAAATAAGTAATTGAGATGGAAGAAAATAATTTTATCTGTCTGTGTTTATACATTACCATATCTTATTTTGAATAATTCACAGCATTAAATTGCTTCCAAGTCTGTAAGAGACCATTGAAACATTATTTACTGCTGAATGCCAGCTATATCTGTCAGCGCTCCAAAAATGTACAGTTGACAATGAGTCATAAATAAGGGATTAATTGGTGCAGTAGTTGGAAGTTATGTTGCTGATTCAGATATTTAGTATCCACTTCTCCAAGATAATTTGCATGTGTTCTGCCCTCTTATCTTCTGTTGAAAGATCTGTTTAGAAAAGGGAATCTAAAACCATTGATGGCTGAAAGGAAGAGAGGGACATACAAGGACGCATGGGGATGTCTCAGTGCTGGCACAAATCTGTCTGAAACTCAGTGAGGGTGACAGGATTGACACCTTTGGAAACAGAATAATAGGCATTATATCTAGAAACTCAAAGGCCAACCATGAAAATACCTAATCAGTTTATACTTTCGATTTAAGCCCTGTTCCCTTATTCTGCATTTTATTTTTTATTTTTTATTTTTTATTTTTTCTCAAGTCACTGGGAATTTTGCCAGTGCTCCCAGTTGGAGAATTAGGTCTTCTGGAAAAAACATTTTCAGATATTAAAAGAATTTATTGCAGTAAAAAAAAAAAAAAAAAAAAAAAAAAGGACACGTACACACATATAACAAATGAAACATCACATATTGGAGATGACACGTGTTAAACTGCAGAGCTATAGAAAACATAATTAATGATAAATCTTAGCTACTTAGCTACTTCACCTAGCTCTGTCCCCTAGTTCACCCTTGGACTTACTTTACTTACTCTGCTTCTACCTGACCACACACAGGACATCAGCAAAATTATGACATAACCTGTTTTCTTCTCAACCTACGATGCTATGGGTTCCTATTACTGACTAGTAGGCAACTACATTCTGAGTTAGTTAGTTAGCTCTGAGATTCCTATACACTTAAAGGAAATAGGTGCTTAGGAGCCTGTTTCCTCATGAGCATTTAGTAAAAATGTAGACATCTCCTTTTGCATGACCTCGATTGCACTTTGGAACTGGCTATTTCTCTTACCCAGATGAGCTTGGATGACCAGATCAGATTTAGCTATCTGCATTTGGTCAGATAAACTCCATGACTCCAAATCTCTAGTGAACCTATTGATATTTATGCTGATGGGGTTGTAATTTGAGTGAAATAGAGAAGTCCTTTCATACCATTCATCAATGCTGGATGGATAGTTTGCGGAGTCAGGAAAGATGTGGGTCAATTTTAACATGTTATAATGGTGAGCCTTATGAATGACTGAATGTCTAGAAAATGAGATCTTCATGAAAAGACTAGAGAAATAGAGATTAGTTCAGTTTAGTAAAGAGAAGAATGAGGGAAAACATGAAATCATGTTCAGTGTATTTCTTTCATCTGCAAAGAGGTAAACAAATTTGTCTTTATGACCTCTGGGAATGGGACAAGAAATAAAATTCTAAAAGTGCAGTGAGAGAATTCTAGGTTAGATAATAGAGAAATTTCCAGGAGAAAGGTTTCTCAAGCAGAAGAACCTTAATCACTTAAGTGCTTATAGAACATTATTAGTAAAGATTTTGTAAAAGAGTTGAAGCTATGTCTGTTGTGTATATTTTGAAGTTGGGATGTGAAATGGAGGTCTTCAGGGTCTGTTTTTCTATCATTCCTTTTATGTCATTCTTTCATTCATTCATTGATTTCTCTATTTCTCTCTCTGTCTGCATGTTGTATTTGAGAGGAGAGACTCTCAGCCTCCAACAGTAGTCCTGGTTTTCTAGGTCTGGATCTCAAATAAGTAACTATTTTTTTAAAGTTAGCTGGAGTGTTTTAGGTCACTCAGTTTTATGACTTTGTGGCTGGTCTACCAGTGAAGAAATATTGCTATTTATTCTATCCTTCAAATATAAAACACAACATGCATCAAACAATTAGAGAATAGCCACTCTCACCCCAAACTCTGCTGAACAAAGGGGACAGCCCCAGAAGGGCATGCAAAGAAAAAGAATTCCTGCAGAAAACCTGTTGTGCCTTTCCTGCTACCTGCTGACTTAGCCTTCAAAAACATCATGCCTAACAACCCATAAAAGAACAAGCTGGTGATTTATACCTGCCTATAAATGTTTATTATATTTCCATTTCTAAAGAAGAATTAATTGTTTCCCTCAGTCTGGGATTTGTTCATTGCATTTATGGAGGGGTTTTTTTTTTCAAAAATGGTGACTGCTAAGTGTTCTGTATACAGCTGTACTACCCTGTAATTAAATGCTCTTTAGATAAAATCAACATTATTACATTTTCAAATAAGTTTATGAATGAGAATGAAAAAAAAAAAAAAAAAAATCTTAAAGTCTTTATTTTACTGTATCACATGAAAATAAAGAAGAAATTAGGATGGTGACAGAACAGAAGGAAAAATCATTTAGCACTTAGAGTATCCTATTATTTTTTGGAATATCATAGAATTGGTGTTATTTGATTAATTTTACCTTCTGTGTAAATAAATGAAAAACACATAAAATAATAATCTATTGCTTTTCTACTGAAGACACAGTAAGCAAGCATCTCTCCCCCACCCTGTTCTGCCCACCCCCCCCAAAACAAACAAACAAACAAACAACACTTTCTTTTCCTCTGAAATGCTGGCAGTTAAAAGCACATTTGGTTGGCTGTTATACTGAACATACATTTGGTCTCTTCACCAGCAGTAGACAGTAATTTCCTATACATTAGACTTTGGACAGTGGGAAAAAGCCCATTTTAACATTCCCATGTTCTTTCTAAAGCTTACTTTTTTTTTTTTTTTTTTTTTTTTTTTTTTTTTTTTTTTTCCCTAGAATGAACACTTTTAAAAACAAATCCAGGGTTGATAAACTGTAGTCCAGAGGTTAAAAAAACATATTTCTTGGAGACTTGTAGCAAAGGAAATCCCACTATATTTTAAGAGCAGTTATAATAGAAAAACTTAGAGTTTCATCTGTTTTATAATAGCCATATGTGTTCATTTTTAATTATAGCCATATGTAGCAAGAATGTGTCTTTGGGCTATTTATAAACCTGGAGATGAGTTTCTGCAGCTAAAACTTCCCTTGGACATGAGGAATGCAATGTCAGGTCTAGAATGTGACATGCACGTAACATTATAAAGCCCAAAGTATCCATTTGGTCATATGAAGAAGCCCAAAAGGCTACTTTAGACGCTGCAAACTTCAACGCTAAACACAAACTGAGCTACAACAGTATGACCACTAAAACATAGGAGCTGTCTGCAGTACCTGAGGTGCTGGTAATGGGCAATTGTGAAGGTTTAGAGGAGTTTGCCACTGTGCTGCCACCTCCCTCTGGCTCCAGGTCCACCATTGGGATGGCTGCATTTATTCTTCCAGGTCAGGGATATTATTAGACTGGCCAGAATTTCTGATGTAGCAGAGGTGTTGGTAGTAGCTCAATAAATGTTCAATTAAATGTTCAATGTGTATTGCTTAAAAGACTGTGTGACAGGCATCAGAATACAGGGTATTTCCCTCTTCTTACTCAGTGTTGTCACCTTTGGATAGAATTGTGATGCTTCTTCCATTGCTTTCTTTTGGTCTGTATTTCAATCCTCAAAATAACACAGCTACAACAGGAGAGAAGACATGTTTAGCCTGTTTCACAGCTATGAGTTGCTCTCCTGGGAGCCAGAAATAGAAGATCCATACCCCAACAAAGTGAAAAGAGCCAAGACATGAAGTTTTCCTCCATCTCCCACTTCAGTTGTCTAATTGCTCCGTGGGTTTGGCCTCAGTAACACATTTCCTACACCTCAATTTGTGACTTGGGGTGCTCCCAGAGGTACATTTTCAGATGCCTAGGCAAAAAAAGTAGAACCATATGGTTGTAGGCATAAACAGAATTAGGCAGAAATTGAGAAGGATTTGAGGAGGATTTTGAGGATTTAAGTTTTGAATGTAGCTATTTACAGGTTTGTAGGAAGATAAAATCTATTCAGCTGAAAAGTGTAAAGCTTTGGGGCACAAAAGTTCTTCCTCAGGTCTGAGACAGAAGACTACAAAGCCAAACACAACAGTTTTTGAGCCACAAACAGCCTAAAACATGGATGTTATTTATCTAGACAGCTAGCATGTGAAACCATGGGAGAAAAAAAGAAAAAAAAAAAAAAGAAGGAAAAAAAAAAAAAAAGGAAAATCACAAATGTTTCAATATATTTTAACAGCAAGTTAAATCAATGTTCTTTTCTCACATATATATCTTTTAAACATAATTTTCTTTGTTGCCAAATACTCTTGTAACAGTATTGTTTGTTTCTTGTAAGTACATTTTAGCTGTGTTTTCAAAATGCTTTCCAAAAAATGAAAAATGATTAGTGTAGGGGAATACTGACATTCAAGACAAAGTTACTGCCAAAAGGGCTTTTGAGAAATAAAATAAACCTTTTCCCAATTGATAAAAATGTATTAGGTAAAGATCCCTCAGTAGAATAAGCACATTTAAAAATATATATATTTTTGTTTACTTTTCACCAAAATCACAATAATATGAAGTTACTAGCAGAACAGATTTAACACAATTCTGTTATGTCACTGTAAAGAAACTACAGTACAGGTAGAGACTAATTGGATTAATTACACACTGCATGCCATTAGAGTGGCTACTAAAGTCCGCAGGAAAAAAAATCAGCCAATTCTTTCAAAAATACAAAGGTATGAGTGTGAATGGAGGCAAGAAAGTACTTGACTATCCCACTGATAAGATTTTGTTGTTAACCATTGGACTCCTTGTGCTCAAATTCCCACATGGAATGGAACACTGTGGTTTTCTGTTTGTTTGTTTGTAATTTTTGTAATATATACAGTATTATGAGCATAAATTCCTCTAATCTCTGTCAATATATAGCCTTCAAGAGTCTGGAATAGAAAAGTGAAGTTTACTGCCTCCACCTACAGTTTCTTTCAGGAATATCATCAGAAGTGGTCAAAATGTCATTGACTTCACTGTTCCATCTTCCACTTGTTTAAGATCGGAGTGACAGACACTGCACTAAAAAAATGGAGACATCATAAATCTGTTGAAAGACAAGTCACTGAATGGGCTGAGCTGAGGACAGGAGGTATTAGCAGCACATGACAGCCTGATTCAAATGTTGTGATATGAACTAAATAATAATAATAATAATAATAATAATAATAATAATAATAAAAGTCTGGCCATACAGATCTTTTTTTGAAAAGTATTCACATTGTGATAGGTTAAGTTCTGTGCAGTAAGGAAAGAAGAGCTAATCTCCTGTTTGCTAATTTATTTACTCAGAAATTATTGCTTAGTTACACACAATTTTTTTGCTGTTCAGTTATTTCAGATTCTCCTGGCCTAACTCTAAATAATGAACAAACTTCCATTTCAGTAAAAGGAAGTAACTTTGGACTAAGATCAACTACTGAAAATTCTAGGCTAAAAAGAGATCATATGAGCATATAAGCGAAAACTACATGATTGTAGAAGTAGAATTACCAATTTAGCTGTATTATGAATTAATGGAAATTATGATCAGTGAAAATCAGGCTTGAGGAAAATGCAAAGGACTTCTATTTAAATCAGAGGAAACAAATGAGGGAAATGCAAATTAAATAATAATAATAATAATCCTAAAAAGAAATGTAGCTTTGGGCTTGAATAGCCAGAGCTATGACCTTCAGTGACCTTCAAATTCTGTTTTATTGAGAAAGATGTTTCTGGCTCTATCTTTCCATCTTCACAAAATAAATGAATTTTCACTGTATTTCACAGATAAAGGAGTATCTAAAATGCTGTCAATAACCTTTCAAGCAAAATCTCAGAAAAAATAGGACATACCACTGACAGAAGAAAAAAAATAGTATTTAAGAATATTTCTGCAGACAAAACTGTAAGATAAACCTCTTGATACAGACTAGTTCCTTTTTATAAAGACTGCTGAACTAAAACACGAGAAAGAGAGAAGAATGGTACTGGCAAGTGCAAAACATGCCAGGTTAAAAACAGAAAGGTTACCACTACTGAGCTTAAAATATGAGATGGAAATCTGATTCTAGAACAGTGAGGTGCTTCTGGATTTTTGATTATAATTTGATATCACTACTTGATAATTCCTTCCAGAAACCATGGGAAAATTCAATTATATTTTGTTTTCCATACAAGAAATGTTTAACAGTTTTATTTGTGTGTGTGTTTTAATTTAAAAATGAATGAGAGCTAATAGCTAATAGGTAAGTAAGATGCCAATATGTATATAAAGATGAGAAAAGGTAAGACTCTGAGAGAAGTATTCATTCATCTCTTGGCAGCTAGAAGCTGACCATGATGACAATGATGATATCCCATCAAACATGCTCTTTTGTTCAAAATGAGCACCATACTTTATTGATTCCCGGTGAAATTGCTCTGAGATGAATCAAAATACCAGCTGCCCCATTTATTGAGCTGTGAAATATTTCTATTCGCTGTGCAGCTGTGTGAACCTGAACTAATCTAAAGGGCAGATCATCTATAAAAGAGCTCAAAATAGTTTTAGTGAAGGCATTTTGCCTAAGTATTAAATACTCCCTGCTCATGAAGGATTCTAAGACAGGGCTTCCTCCGAAGGAAAAGCAATGCTACTTCGTGAATAGAATGCAGATTGCTGCCAGTTTGTCATAGATGCATGGAAATTACAGAACCTATTATACATACACAATTTTTAAAAGTGCTAAGAAATCTCATGCTTAAATGGTATGTCAAGGAGCCTACTACCTTGCACGTGGTATTTGTGTTTTGCAGAACAAGACCCATACTTCCACTGTGTGTGTGACAATTCAAGTTATCCTTGTACAACCATGTAGTGAGTGTTATCCATATGAGGGGTTGAAGTACAGCATACTAGTTTATGTTTTGACAGATGGTAAATAATAAAGCAGCAATGAAATCAGCCAACCAGCTTAAAGTTTTCATTTTTAGTGCCAGTGCATATGTATACTGTTTTGGGAATTATGCTCTAATTAACCTAAAGCATGTAGTATTGCTCTTTTACAGATAATGGAAGGATTAAGTGAGTGCAACAGATTTTATGGTCATTATCAAAATACCACTGGTAATAAAAATTCTAGATAACATATAGGAATACTCTAAGACATGAACTGAAGTTTCTCTTCTTGGCATCAATTCTTTTTGACATATTTTTTTATTTTTGACAAGTACACTTTTTTTTTTCTCAGAGGGTATATTGTTCAGGAAGTTCCTGAACCACTTTTCTTTGGTGAACAGTTGAACACTTCTCAGTCACAAACCTTGAGTCATTTAGCTCAAAAGGGTGGAAGAGACAGTGGGAAAGAAAGGAACTCATGTATACATTTAAATATGTGTGATGAAAAATGTGGAAATTCAGAAAAGCTGAAAATACTTTTAGGACAGCTCTACTATCACTAATTTGGGAATTTTGAGTAATTAAAAAAATATATCTATCAGTTTACCTACTTCTTTAGCTGTGAAACAGTAGATTCAAAGACTATTCAATCACAACCAGAGTTTCAGGGACTAAACTAGTAATTTATGAGCAGAAAACTCTCAACGGGGGGCATTTATAAAGAAAGATGGAAAAGGAGACGTGGGCTTTCTTGTCATCTGCTTAGCACAACCCCAGGTTCAAGAACTTCTTTGACCATTTATACATCATTTTGCACTTGATAAGGCTATCCTGAACTACAAAGTACCTCCTGGCACCCTCTTGTTAGAACAGAATGAAAAGATAATATATATTTGCAGAGAGGTGATAATTATACGAAATAGGAATAGGAAATACTTAGGGGAGGGAATGACTACAGTGGACCCTGGGATAGAAAAGAGAAGACTGGATGAATGCACAATAAGAGGAACAGGGAATGGGACAAGGCAATGTACAGGGTCCCTGGCCTCAGATGAGGGTAAGGAATGTGGTGTCTGGGGAGCACAGAACTGGGGCAAGATGACCCCGCAAATGAGACTAATGGTACTGTGAGACTGAGTTGACAAACTGGTCTAGTCTTAATGAAACAATGAGAATGAAAGAATCTATGACAGATGTGCATACCGCTGTGGAGAAGGAGTTGAGGGACCAGAGCAGGATTTCAGTCCAAGTAAAAAAGAATCATAGAATCAGAGAATTATTGGGGTTGTAAGGGACCTTAAAGATCACCTGGTTTCAACCCCCTTCCATGGGGGTTGAAACCCCCCACCAGACCAGGTTGCTCAAAGCCCCATCCAAAATGGCCTTGAACATTTCCAGGAATGGGGCACCCACAGCTTCTCTGATTAACCAGGTCCAGTGCCTCACCACCCTCTGATTAAAATTTTTTTTCCACATACCTAATTTAAATCTACCCTCTTTAAGTTTAAAACCATTCCCGCTTGTTCTATCACTACACACCCTGATAAAGAGTCCCTTCCCAGCTTTCATGTAGGCCATTTTTAGGTATTAAAAGGCCTCTATAAGGTCTCCCTGGAGCCTTCTCTTCTCCAGGCTGAACAGCCCCAACTCCCTCAGCCTGTCTTTGTAAGAGAGGTGCTCCAGCCCTGTGAGCACCCTCATGGCCCTCCTCTGGACTTGCTCTAAGTATTCAATGTCCTTCTTGTGCTGGGGACCCCACACCAGTACTCCATTTGGGGTCTCATGAGAGCAGAGGGGGAGAATCACATCCTTTGACCTGCTGGCCATGCTTCTTTTGATGCAGCCCAGGATAGGGTTGACTTTCTGGGCTGCAAGTGCACATTGCTGGCTCATGTTGTGCTTCTCACCAACCAACACCTCTAGGTCCTTCTCCTCAGGGCTGCCCTCAATTCTTTCTGACCCCACCCCCACCCTCCCCAACCACCAGCCTGTATTTATGCTTGGGATTTCCATGGCCCAGATCCAGGAGACTGCACTTGGTCTGGCTGAACTCATGATATTTGGACACTTCTCAAGCCTGTCCAGATACCTCTGGATGGCATCTCTTACCACCAGTGTGTTGACCACATCACACAGCTTGATGTCATCAACAAACTTACTGAGGGTGCACTTGATCCCACTGTCCGTGTCACTGACAAAGATGTTAAAAAGTGCCAGTCCCAATACAGACCCCTGAGGAACACCACTTGTTACCATACTCCACTTGGACATCGAATCATTGACTGCAATTCTTTAAGTGCAACCATCCAGCCGATAAAAAGAATATATGAGGGAAGGGGTGATGAGATAGCATACAGAGTTACTCATAAGAGGGACATTGACACAGAGAGAAAACAGCTAATCAGAAATAGGAACCTGCCTGGCCAGAAGGAAAATGCAGAGGGACAGGAGTATGGCAGATAGGACCACAGTGATGAAATACAGGCAGACACAGAATTTGTTCACAATAAGCTTAACTAACAATAGCTGACGAAATATGTAGTCTACTTGCTGCTGCTGCTGCTTCCCCATGCTTTTTAACTACCTTGCATTCACTGCTGCCCAAATGTAACACTTTCAGTTGGGTGAGCAGAGAGGATTAGGAACAGCATGATGATTTACTATCCACATAAATCTTGGCAATTTTTTTTTTTTTTTTTTTTTTTTTTTTTTTTAGCTTGGCTTAGTGCAGGAATATTTTCGTGTCTTTTGGTACAATTGGAAGGTCTTGATAATGCTAAAAATTCCACAGATAAGCAAGGTCCTAATGCACGTAGTTAAAGAGATTATTTGTGCAATGCACTTCAAAAAGAAGGATCAATGTGATCTGCAATTTTGTAAAGACTGGGCAGACACACACACACAAAAACAAACAAACAAAAAAAGACATGGGTATATATATACAAACACATATATATGGGTGTTTGCTGTTGTGGTGGTTTACTCGGGTGGGCAGCTGAGCTCCACCACAGCTGCTCTCTCACTCCTCCTCCTCAAAGGAGAAGGGGAAGAAAGTACGATGGAAAGGCCTCAATAGTTGAGGAGATAAGGACAGGGAGATCACTCAACAATTATTGTGATGGGCAACACTAACTCAGAGTAGGGAGATAATAAAATGTATTGCCTATTACTAACAGGCTAGAGAAGTGAGAAACGAAGGAATTAAACTTTCCACCCTCTTCCACTTTCTCCCCCTGAGCAGTGAAGGGGAACAGGGAATGGGGGCTGCGGTCAGTCTAAGGCACTTTGTCTCCGCCACTCCTTCACAGTCACTCTCTGCCCCTGCTCCACGTGGGGTCCCTCCCACAGGGTGCCGTCCTTCCTGAACTGATTCTATGCGGGCTGCCCACAGGCAGCAGCTCTTCAACAACTGGTGCCACATGTCTCCGTACCACAGGGTCCATCCCCCAGGAGCAAACTGCTCCAGCACAGGTCCCCCATGGGCGGCAGCTCCCCCCAGACCCTTGCTCCTGCGTGGGCTCCTCTCCACGGGCTGCAGCTTCAGCCCGGGGCCTGCTCCTGTGGGGGCTCTCCATGGGCCGCAGCCTCCTCCAGGTCACATCCACCTGCTCCACCGGGGGTTCCTCTACGGGCTGCAGCGTGGAGATCTGCTCCATGTGGGACCCATGGGCTACAGGGGAACAGCCTGCTCCACCAGGGGCCTCTCCACAGGCCGCAGGGGAACTAATGCTGTGTGCCTGGAGCACCTCGCACCTCCTGAGCACCTCCTGCCCTCCTTCTGCACTGGCCTTGGTATCTGCAAGCCTGTTTCTTTTTTTCTTACTCCCCTCTCTCCCAGCTGCTGTTCCCCAGCAAGTTTTTTTTTTTTTTTTTTTTTTTTTTTTTTTTTTTTTTTTTTTTTT
>CM021765.1:161538598-161552566 GCA_011076525.1 Nettapus auritus
GAAAAGAAAAGAAAAGAAAAGAAAAGAAAAGAAAAGAAAAGAAAAGAGAAAAGAAAAGAAAAGAAAAGAAAAGAAAAGAAAAGAAAAGAAAAGAAAAGAAAAGAAAAGAAAAGAAAAGAAAAGAAAAGAAAAGAAAAGAAGGAGAGAAGAGGAGAGAAAAGGAGAGAAAAGGAGAGAGAGAAAGAAAGAAAGAAAGAAAGAAAGAAAGAAAGAAAGAAAGAAAGAAAGAAAGAAAGAAAGAAAGAAAGAAAGAGAGAAAGAAAAAGAAAGAAAGAAAGAAAGAAAGAAAGAAAGAAAGAAAGAAAGAAAGAGAAAGAAAGAAAGAAAAAGAAAGAAAGAAAAAGAAAGGAAGGAAGGAAGGTGAAAAAAGGAAGCTATGGCTATATATGTATAGGAGCGATCCAAGGCCCTAAACTACTCATAACTAAGTGTTTCTTTCCCACCTTGATTGGTGATACCCACACTACAAACTTCCTCACTGTGCTGTACTGTTTTTTTCGTGCTGGATGTGATCAGATGTAAAACTTTTCTTAATGAATACGCCACCCTGCAATATCTGCACATCGTTATGCCAAAGTAGTTCCTAAAGAAGCATTAGCAAAATATTGTTATCCACTGGGATCTCTTTGTGTTCAAACCAGAGTTTTACACCTGCAGCGATGGGAATTCATTGCTTTCCCATTGCCATTTGGGATTCACTGTTCCCTCCAACTCAGACACCAAAGCAAGTAAACGTCTTCAGTTTTTCATCTCCAGTCATTATCTTTACAAACTTGAAATGGACTTATTCAATAAATGTTCTTTCTAGCACTGAACTTCATCTAGTAAATCATAAATATTTTTAAAGAAACTATAGTGCATATTTCCCAGTGGTCCTTCAGTTTCACTGTCCCTATGAAAAGAAAATCAGTAAATTACTTATACATTTTCCCTTGATACCAGTAACTGTCACCCTGATAAAGCATCAAGAAATTAATATCTACTAAGGATAGGCAAACACCAGGAACTATGTTTTCCAAATAGGTACTTGTAGTGAGCCATCACTAATGCTAAACAGAGTCCCAGACTTGTACTACAATAAAATCCTTTCAGTGGTTGTTATACTGAGATTCATCTTTTGGGTACAAAATCCATAAAAGTACTTTTTTTTTTTTTTTTTTTTTTTTTTTTTTTTTTTTTTTTCCCCACATGGATATACCAAAATGGTGAATTATGCTATTATGCATCCCTTGCTGCCTATCTTTGGTTCAAAGCCATTTCTGGTAATATATTCCAGTAGACTTTATCCTGAGTTCTTCCCCCTCATCACTTATGACAGGACAGCTTATAGTGACCAAAGACCTCTTTTGCCTGTATAGCTTAAAGCATTTATTTGGACAAACAGCAAAACACAATCACCATGAACAGGACTTTTCTTTTGTCTGTCCATAATGCAGCTATATTATATACAAAGATTTCTATCAGAAATACAGTATTGAAAAATTCCATATATATGTATATATTTCATAGATACTAAGAGAATGATGAGCTGTAAATGCAGATAAGTCATATATTTCTGTAAGATTATATATTTCATTTATTTCAAGATTATTCTGTTCTGTTTGTTAAGGTTTTAGATGTAATGACATCTATATTAACATGTTCAGAAAATGTTTTGCCATTGTATTTGTTTGACCAGAGTTAGAGCTTTGCATGATTAATGGAAGGCATGCCCTGATTTCATAGAGATTTTGTGTACTCTTTTCTAGAAAGCTGGATGTGTTTCAAGCATGAAAATAAAATAAGCTAAATGCTCACAAAAAAATAAAAATAAAAAGTAAAATACATATATATATCAATGGCTTGTGTAGCATTCAGAAATAATAGCTGTTAATTACGATTTTGGTCGCTAGGTGACAGCTCCAGCAGACAGCATATGAAGTTCAGAACTCTTGTCTACCTTACCTCTGGTGGGTACTTAATCATAAGAACAAAATTTTGTTACTTGAATGACTTCAGACTAAATCCACAAAGGAACTCTCACAGAGGGATTTATTTCAACTAGATTAAGAAACATTTCAGTTATTAGCCTTGACTTAATGCACATAAGTAGGTAGAAGCAAGATCATCAAGGATGCTATTCATGTGGCATTTTTTTTGCTAGCTACCTTAACATATGATGACTTGGACCCTAATAAAGTCTTGCTCCTTGCTTGGCTCTGTCACCATGGAGCTGCTTGGATCTCTAGCTTATATCTATAAGGGTAACATAAGATTTTCAAACTAGGCCTTTAAAACCAGCACTGTGAATCAGGTTCTGATCTCACAGTATTTGTGTGACTCCAAAGGCTTACTTAACAACGTCAATGGATTTATTGAGAGTTATGTAAATATGGACAGAATCAGGAATGTCTAACAATCTTTCCTAAACAGAAAGAGAAGAGACTGAAATCCTGGCATGCAGTTATCTTCATTGTTTAATATTAACCATACTCAGAATTGTTTTGGCCTGTGGCAACTGGACAATGCTCTCTGAACAGTTGGAAGTATGAAATATGCCCAGGAATTATTCCAATAAAATGTATGGAGAAAAATCCTTTTGGGGAGTGGAGAAAGTTTATGTGGTGGTTGTGCTGTGCCATTTATCCTGAGGGTCAGAAAATTCCTTTTATTTGGTAGCAAAAAAGCAATATTGACAGAAGTCCAGGGCTCATGATCTTGACAAGAAGACTGTTGGTACTACTATATAGAGCTCAAGGTAAATGGCAGGTAATGGTAGCAGTGGTCTGAGGTACTTTGACTACACTGTTCCCAGTTAATCTTGCAAATAGAAATGTGTGCTTCTGAAAATATTCTCACCTTCCCAGTTATTAATAGCAATTAATCCTGAACTCACTTATCTCCTTATGCTTTGGAATTCTAGTAAGAGGTTTATTAAAACTGCTGTAATTGAAATCTCTTTCTTCTAGCATATGCTAAGAAGTTAATTGTTTGTCCACTAGATGTATTTGTCCCCTTTGGGAATAGCTAGCTACATATTAATCCATTCTCATGAGTCATTGTTTAATCAGTTTCTATAGATTTTATGCATCCTTAGTCTTTACTTTTATTCCTTTTCTGTCTTTGCAAGCTACTGAATAACGGTGTGCAGGATGTAGATAGGCATTAGGTTGAAATGGGTTGTGGTTTGTATATAAACTTCACACTGACAGAATTTGCAGCTCTGAAAATACCTGATGGAAATATTTTTATAAACTGGGCTACAATTATTTAAAAATACTTCCTGTGACTATATTTTAATAGTTATTGAAACATCACCAAAGGACAAAATGTGGAGGATACCTTTTTATTTGTCTTGGTGGTAAACTAAAATGGTGTTAAACATATGCTTACAGATAAATTTGAAGATTTCCCCCAGAAAGGTGTAATCAATCACACTCTTAATCTATTACAACTGACTTTGATGGTAAGATTTTAATTGGATTATCTTTCCCTGTATGCTACAATCTTCTTACAACATCAGTAGCCCCTTATATAGGTCCTGCCTCATTGCTCAGTTTTAGAGTTTCACAGGCTTATAAGTGAATTTTCCAGTGAGGGAGAAATCAAGGACATAGTGTGAACAGACTTTAAATGTAGTTTATTATGTCAACACACACACATGCATCATAGCAGCTGTAAAATGAAGGCAACCACACAGAGCATGAAGTCAATCTCCCTTCAAGGAATAATGTCATTACACAACACCTGGTATGCAGACAAACTCTCACTTTTGAGAATTTATTCCAATTCTAAAAAAGGGTGGAAACTGTCCTGCTGCTTACTTAGCACCTTTCCAAAGGCTATGGTCTCAGCTGGAGGATAACTTAATGTAAAACTCACAGAAAAATATCTCCCAACGTTGTGGATTTACTTGCAAGCTAGGAAAAGAACTTGGCAGACAATATGTAATAATGCCACCTACTGCCACCTGCCAAATGTAATTTGCTTAGCTGCAAAGCAATGTCATGATTCTGTTTTTACAATGTCCTTGTATTTATAGATTAATGACCTTAACGTTAAGATGAATGAGAATTTTACCTGAGTATTTTTGAAGTAAACTCTATGCATTGTCCTAATGTTTCAAGACCACTCCTGATTAAATTGACACACCTATATTCTCAAAGCATAAATTCATGGTTTCATTCTACTAACATTAAAAGAGATTCTTCACTGAAACTAAATACAATATCAAATCTCAGTAATCAAACCAGAATTTTTCAAATATATTGTACTTCAGATGTTATATTTTCAGAATAAGAAAAGGAAAGTGTGAGTTGCCTACGGTCAATATCTCATTATTTTTCAGCAGTATTTTTATCGCAGTTTGAATGAAGTGATCTGTTTAGAGCAAATATGCAAGAAAATAGCAACAATGCTATGTTGGGGAATTTTTTATCATACTTTTAAATACATAAAATTCTGGTGTTGAGTCCATATTCAGCAAAGCAGAGGACTTAAATGTGCACTATGCCTTTTTTTTTTTTTTTTTTAACCTGTTCCACTGTGTTTTTGCCCCTGAGATGAGCAAAAATATGATTTTGGTACCCTTGTCTGGATGTAGAAATGAGGCTTCAGTATCTTAGAAAGCTGAATCTAGCTAATTTTTGCTTTCTGAGTGTAGTTGGAGTTTGAGAACTGCTTTGACTGACATGTCATGATCTGTCAGTTTTTTTTTTTTCTAAAATACATGTCATCCAGCTCATGATGACATGAGCTTCCTCCCTCTGAGTCAAGAAATAACATCTTCACTAAATAATTCATAGAAACATACCCTTACTGCTTAATTAGCTTATTCAGCACAACGATCTTGAACAGCATTTCTCTACTCCAGAGAATGGAATATCAACCCTATTGAATTAAAAGTAGCATTGTTAATTCCAGGAGAAATCAGAAAAGGATGCAGAGGCTGACTCAACATACTCAAAATTTTTGTCCTTTCAGTGGGTTTAGTGCAAGAATATCATTCTTGAAGACAACAGGGAGCAAGAGGAAGGCCTCCAGGCTTTGCTCCGCTGGTATTCCTGAGCCCATGTCTCTGATGAGATGTCGGTAAAGAACTCTACAGATTCTTGCTTGCTAATACTAGCTGTGACATTGCCTTTCAGTAACAGCACTTACTGAAACTTGGGGATACACTTTTGCCTTGATTTAGAGTGCTACCTGGCATAGCCCCAATGTCCTGGATGCAGAAAGTGCAGTATTGCATCCACTTCCTTCACTTGGCAAAGGGCCATGAGGGATGCATACTATTCAGCATCACTTTAATGATGGTGGCTAAAATGCATCTTTTACAACATGGGCCAACTTTTGCTTTCCTTTGCTATTCAGGAAAACCTGGGTAACTGATCAGTAAACTGAAGCAGTCGTGGCAATATGGCACTAAACAGAGCTATGTCATGTGAATCTTAGAGTTGAAAAAAAAAAGAAGAATTAGAAGAATCCATTAGCTGGAGACACTGAACTACAGGATATTTTTTTTTCCAGTACAGCATGCTTCATTCAGGCAGAATAAACCACTCATGACTTTACAGAAAATGAGCAGATTCTCAGTCATACTTCAAAAAAACCTTTTCAGTGACCTTCTTAAAAAGCTTATAACTGAATGCAAATCATCTTTGCACATTGTTTAATATGTGCCTTTTTTCATGGGAATGGCTGCTTTGCAAGACACATCCACATTGCTCAGACACACCCATATCAATCATGAATTATTGTGGAGGCCAGATTATGATACTTTAATAATTACTTAAATAGTAGCCAAGTGAAAAGAGCTACAGCTCAGAGAAAAATATATTTCAGATTTTATTTAATTTTAAGCAACAAGTAGATTACTGCAAGCCACATATACGATCAGATGGCCAAAATACTATCAAAACACTTTCATCACCAATGTATCATATTTACAAAAATTCCAATTATTTTTTCAACTGATTAGATATTTTTTAAAAAGGATGTATTCACACAAATAAAAGCAAACCTTTTATTCTGAATACCATTTTTATAAAACATGTAGTTTTTGTTGATAAAAATCCAGTATGGAATAAGTGGAAAAAGTAGAACAGACAAGTCTTTTCTGCAAGAAAATATTTCAGCATTATTATTTTTAAACCAATTTTCAAACATCTGAACTACTGATTTTTCACTGAGTGTACATTGTATTATAACACTTTGTAGACTTTTTCCCAGGTTCACAGGATTCTGGTTTTCCTTGGGGAAAGTTGCAGACGAACTTGATGGCAACTTCTGTTTTGTCCAAACTGGCTTATCAATACCTGGAATGTGATAGGAAATAGTTGGAAATAAAAGAGCCAAAAAGAAAAAATCAAAATTTAAAATTAAATAGATGTACTTAATTGAGTAATTAATCACTGGATTAACCACTGTCAACTTGTATGTTAAATTAATTCCCACTTAAGGATTTTGAAACAAGATTAAAAGTATTTTGGAGTGTTACAGACCAGTTCAGCCACAAGTGAGCTCAATATTGTTTAATTGACAACGGGGAGAAACAGCTTCCTCCTCTGAAGACTTTTTTTTAACAGCATTCTGTTCCTAAGATATCAAGATCCTTATAGTACCTTTGGGAGTGAAAGTACAGGAAATTAAATAAGTAGAATCACCAGACTTATTTTTGAACTAACTCCAGTTTTATTTCCCACGAAACAACAGCCTCATGTTCCTAACTCACCCACTTTTGAGGTTTTCATCTGATTTGGATTCCAATGCAAATGGTCACTCCTAGGTCTGATGGAGCTCCGTTTAGCAATTACTAATGCAAAACTGTACATATACAAGTGCTCTAAGGACTAATGAGATATAAGATGTGATGTTTCTGGAGAAGGGAAGATGAATGTCTCAAGGAAACAGGCCTGTATAACCATATGTACATATATTCTTTCAATTTAATATCATTGGTAGATCAGGTGGATGGTTGGACTTGCTAATCTTGAAGGTATTTTCCAATCTAAATGATTCTGTGATTCTACCTTTTGAGTCTAACTTGAAAACCAAGCATAAGAATTATATAAGTATATATGTATATATAATAATATAATATATATATAATATAATATATATATGTATATATAATTCTTATTATATAAGAATTATATATACATCTTTACAGGTTTGTTGTTTTTTGTTTTTTGGGTTTTTTTCCTCTGATTCTTCTCTTTATTCTCTAGTCCTTCCTGTCATCCTCATTATTTAGCGATACAAATTAGTGGAAGAGTGGTTCTTTAAGGCATTGAAAAATCTTAGCTTAGAAAAAATAGAAGAGGTTCTGTTTGGGGCCCACTGTCTTAAAAGTTCAGGCTAGTTAAACAGAAAACTGTGGAAATTTACATATCTTAAGACATAGTGGAATCAGAAAGAAACAGCGAGGACACCTAAAATGAGTAGGAAGATGGAACAGATGCTTTGTGAGGACAAGTAAAAAAGGCTGAGACTTCAATATGAAGGGGAGAAGTCTAAGGAGATGTGACTGGGATTTTTGAAAAATTGTTAAAAGATAAACTGATAACAGAACCTTATTTGTTAAATCTTGCAATACTGAAAGTAAGAGGTGATCACTAAAAGTAGAAATATCAGTTCAGTATAGATGTGAATGTAAAATGCTTCTTTACAAAGAAAACGGTGACCTGAATTTTGTTTTCATGGGAAGCCATGGAGGCAGATTAAAAAAAAAAAAAAGGGGGGGGGGTGGGGGGGAATTAGACATCTTCATGGAAAATACATCCATAGACAAATACTAATGGGAATAGGCATGGAATACCTTCTGACATCCTTAACCCAACAACTGTAGATATCGGCAAAGCATAAAGGAAAAGACTGCAGAAAACAGGCAGGCCCTTGTGCTCCCATTAAAAAGCCTATCCAATCTGTGTACTCTTTTGATCCTATGAGGCTTAAGCAAAGCTGTCCTCCTAATTAGCCTCCTAGGCTAATTGTTTAAAGCTTATTTTTGCTGTAGTTTTAGCTTATTTGAGTCAGTAATATATTTTTGGGAGGACAAAAGCCACAAGGAGAACTACTGAATTAGGTTGTTCATATATATATATGAAGCATATATATGAAGTGGGGTATGTGCTGAATTAAAAGTCTTCATGGAATAACTATAGAACTTCAGACATCTGAAAGAAAAAAATGTAATGAAAACCTTAAATGTCCTCTTAAATACCCTGACAGAATTCTACCTGAAAGAGTTCTTCCTCAAAGTCCAACATTATTGATAAACATTTCTAATAAGCTTGCTCAAGAACATCATAAACGTGTAACTCATTTTCAGTCCTTCTTCAAAGAACTTAATGAATGCAGAAAATACAACTAAATCCTATTATTAGTATTATCCACTATCAAATAAGAATGCCACAAAACAGCTTAATCTCAGCAGCCTTACAGTTGCACTGTCTTAAATAGAAAATCTTCTGTGTTACCTTATTCCAAACACAAAGAAAAACCACCAGCAACTATTAGTTGATCAGTAGGTGGTATAAATTATTCCTGACTCCCCACTACAATCAGAGGGCTTTATACAGTTCCTGTTTAAACCAATAAGAGCTTTTCTAGCAGCCACAGTGGGAAAAGGATTGGGGTGGTATTTTGTGGGCTTTAGTTTGGTGTGACAGTAATTTATAAGTCATTACTATTGAACAAAATCAACACAAAATGTCATCCCACAGCACTAATGGTTTTCCAGTAGTTGGCCAAGGCTTTGCTTCATGGAGAAAAGGGCTGAGCAAATTAGTCCACACCTGCAGTAGCTTTAATAACAAGCTTCATCCAATGATGCCATTTAAAGTATTCTAACTATTTTTGTTTCCCTTCTCAATTACAACCATACAAAGATGATGGGTAATTGCCAGGCACATTGCAAACAGCTGCATTCGCTCCCTTATGTTAGCTGCCACCTGATAAAGGAGGCAAGATTATACAGCAACATCCTTCCATAGGGAGAAAGTTGCCATCTTTTGCCACCTAGTTACATCCTTTTCTTGCTTGAGGAACTCTCTCTCACTTCCTTGCTTCACAGTAGTCAGATACTAATGAAGAGTGCAAAACTCAGAGTACTCACTACACTACACGTCCTGATTAAATTTCATCTCTGCCTTTAGCACTTCAACTTGCACATAACATATCTAACTATCTATCTATATATTATTGGCTCTAAGCAAATATTCATGAAAAATAGCATGAAAGTCTTAGAAATATCTGATTCCCCTTTCATGTTCAGGTGCTTGCTTGTAGCCCTTATAATCCTCAGTTCTGTTCATTTTTCTGTTTGAGTAGCACAAGGTTCTCTAGCACCCATGATCTGGTGAAGGAAAATAAGCATAATGCTAGTAGACTTTTATTCTTATGGGCATGAATGATATTTTGGAATATTGTGCTTCTCAGCAAGGAAAGATAACACTGTCTGATTATTAGGCTAGAGCCTATTAGCCCCCTTTTTCCCAAAAAAGTGCTAGTATTGCAAATTCCAAGCAAAAAGGAGAGAATAAAGTATCCTCCCAAACCCCCTACATTATCTGAGAGACCTTCTTTAACACTTCTCTTTTACAAAGCTATTTAGGTTAATATACCTCTGAGAACTCATTAGTGGAGGCAGCACAAACAGCAAGAACTGAGGTGTGTCTTTGTTCAGGCAAATCAGGTAGCAGCACAAAATTGCTGAAGATTTACAGGAAGCAAAACTGTTGTTAAAGTCATGTATTCAGGAAGGCATTGTAAGATGAAATGACATGTTCATCTTCGTCATCCATTAGGGAAGAGAATAGGAAAAAGGTTATCTGTCTTCATTTTTCTTTGCCATCTCTTACAAGTCTTTAAAGTAGAGTTTACAAGATTTGTTGAGGCTCAGAATTCACTCTTACTGAGCTCTGCACCTCATAAAAATCAATGAAAACTAAAATGAAAGTCTATAGCTTCTTCCTTGCCTTGGCTACTCAGGGTAGCACTGGGGCTTTCTGTGGGAATTTGTTCAAGACAGCCATTTGTTCATTTTCTCCAGCTAAATCACTTGATCCAAGAAAGACTATTAACTCCCTAGAAACATTGCCTTCTAGGCAAAGAACAAAGTAGGTGTAAACTTGATTCTTACCCTTTCATTTTCATCCTTCAACAGAATATATTCCCCTTATCTTAACATTAGAAGACCTTACTGGACATTCTTTTCTTCATCTCTTCATATTATCTCAATGCCTTTAATCTTGCTGCCCATAACAGATTTAATAATTATATTATTGTCTCTTAAAGATAGAATTGTCTCATTTCAGCAGCCAACGATGTACAATAATGTATTGGTAGTATGTGGCAAGATGGGAAGGAATTTGATGGTGGGAAGGGAGGCTGGGGCAGCCTCTGTGAACAGAGCCTGGCAGCTGCTCCATGTCAGATCAGAGCCAGTTCCAGACCCTCTTCTGGCCAGAGCGATGCTGGTTGGGCCTCTGGGAGAGCATATTTCAGAAGAGAAAGGGAAAAAACAACCAACCAAACAAAACAACACTGCTGTGCAACAGCAGCTGGGAGAGAGGCTCGAGAAAATGACACCAAGGTCAGCGAAGAATGAGGGGGAGGACGCGCTCCAGGTTCCACGGCAGACTACGAAGGAGCAGATCTCCACACTGCATCCCATGGAGGAGCCCCCAGTGGAGCAGATGGATGTGGCTTGGAGGAGGCTGCGGCCCATGGAGAGCCCCCACAGGAACACTCCATTCCTGAAGTATGGACACTGTGGTACAGACCCATGTTGGAGCAGTTCCTGAAGAGCTGCTGCCTGTGGGCAGCTCCCACAGGCTCAGTTCGGGAAGGACGGCATCCCATGGGAGGGACCCCAGATGGAGCAGGGGCAGAGAGTGACTGTGAAGGAGCGACGGGGACGAAGCATTAGGGACTGACCACAGCCCCCATTCCCTGTCCCCCTGCACTGCTCGGGTGAGGAGGTGGAAGAAGGTGGATGAGGGGAAGATGTTTTTAGTTTCTCACTGCTCTAGTTTGTTATTGGTAGGCAATAAATTACACTAATTTCCATATGCTGAATCTAATTTGCCTGTGATGGCAATGGATGAGTGGCCTCCCTGTCCTTATTTCAAACTACAAGGAAAGAGTATATTTATAAATATAGTAGGTGTTCTTGACCTGCTAATGACCACACGTGGTTTGAAAGCCACGGGTAGCCCATACCTGAGCTCAAAAGCTCCTTTTATTTGGGTTTTCTTCAGCCTGCTGCTACTCAATAGTGAAAATTTGGAGACTGTGAGCTTAGATGGCATTACTCAGCTCTTGAGTAATTTGTCTTGGGTCCAATGAGACTAGTAAAATTTCATTTGTTTACATCTTCACAGAATATGCCCACCAACTATTAAATCAAGCTTCCCTACTAGGCCATAAAAAATGCTGATAGTGGTACTGTGTCTGCATAGAGTGGACTAAAATCCTGATATTATGTTCAATTAAACTACTCAGGCTGATGCTACTGCTAATCCTGTGTGTGTAATGAAGAAAGAGAGAACACAGAACTACTGCTCTCGATGCCATTTTAATTAAATTCACACAAATTGTGTTCTGTATATGATTAATCAGGAAGCCTGTAAATAAAAATACATTGTGATGTTTCCACATTTTGAAGATGTTATGTAAAGCAGAGTAAATATGAGCTTTACATTCATGAAAGTTCAAGACTCCTAAACCAAACCAAGACTCAGTTTTATTTTTCAAAAATTCAGTTACATGGTAGATTTTAGTTTTTCTCTATCACTTAAAAATTTTAGGGGTCTGATAAAGCTTAATGAAATCAACAGAAAAAAATCCATGAATTGCTATGGGCTCTGAATCCCACCTGTGATATTCAGGTCTCACAAAGACATCTCATGGCAAGTGTCAGATATGAAAAAATAGTTGTATTCTTTCCTGTTACACTTCATTTGGAAATCCAGTCACTTCTAATTCAATTAGATCATCCTTGATATATAGCAGTTTTTCATCTTTACTGTGTTCCTTCTATGGTTTTCAAATAATTTCTTACTAGTCCAGTGATGGTTAGTCCTACAAAAACTGTTAGTGCTACGTCTTTATTTTGTGTGTGCATAATCATTCCTTCTTTATTTAATATTAATATCAAATGTGAACATGACTTTGAAGATTATTTTTATGACAACTGGTATATTTTTGGAATTAATCTAGAAATAAATTTGTTGCTGGAATATAAGGAATATCATGAACTGTGTGCACAAAAATGAGATGGTAAGATCACAGCAATAATGAACTCAGAAAATGTGCCTGAGCTCAGTACTTCATACATGCAAAATAAGGATACATGCAACTTCTCACACCTCAGAGCTCTCCTGCATAAGCACAATCCATTCAAAGCCTTTACACACATTGTTATATAAAAGACATATATGCCAAATCTAGCTTAGAAAGCTGGCAGAGGAAAAATTATCTAGGAACTAGAAAACTAAAATTTTCTTAACCATGTAACACTTGAGCTGAATCAAAGAGATTTGGTCCATCAAATCTAATAAAGCTCTCAGATGTTAAAGCCTACTTTTCCTCCCCTGACTTCCCTGGAGTTACCCTAATAAAGAGTCTGTGCTCCTGCATCCACTTTTCAGAGTTAACGTGATAGGTACAGTAACACCCAGTGTGTTTTTTCAGTTGCTAAGCCATCCACAGAGAAAACACTATGTAGGCAGTTAAAAGGGCCGTGATCCATGATTTTAATTCTCTGAAGCACAATTCTTACTACTGTGGAAAATTCTATAAGAGTGCCTAAATTATCCATGTATATGGTGGGAGCTCCGAAAATGTGCATTTCAGCCAGGAATTTTCCACTTACAATACTGGCATTCACTACAGCTATCAGATCATGGTAAACATACAGTGTATGACAAGGATATTAATCATAGCTATAGGTATTCTTATAGGTAACCAAAATGGCAGAGAACCAGCCTGGTCTGAAAAAGGATGCTGAAAATGATTTTCACATCCTGGCTTCTATTTTAGAGATGTTCTTGACATATTTTAATTTTTCATAAAAGCTGCACAAAAAAATACATGATGAGTTGTTTATGCCACTGCAGTTAAAGGAACAAAATGCATTTTACAGAGAGATGCTAAACAACACAACCATACTTATTATCTGCTCCAAAAGGGGAGTCCACGACCTGGAACAAGGTGGATCTAGGCTCTAACTTCACTCTTGAATACTGGGGCAGCTTGGGTTTAAATCCAGCCAGGACAGAATTTTGAATTGGTTGTGGCATGATTTAAATAATTTTCCCTATATCCTGCAACTCTGATAGCCAAAAATCAGAAAGAGAAGCATGAATTCTGTCCTGCTCTCTCCTTTGGAACTTTTCTTCCCATAGGTGTACCTGGAAAATAGGAGGCAGAGCCACTTAGTAAGCCTTGTGGCCATTGAAGACTACCCTTAATAAGAAAATCCACATCTTTCTGACTGCTTTACACTGTTTCAACCAAGTGAAACAATTTTCTGTCCTCTTCCATTGTGCCTTTTCTCATTTGTTTTTATGGCATTTCCTTTCTTCAAAGATCAATCCCCTGCTGTGTTTGTTCTTCTCTACTTTTCCCCCTTGCTTGTGTCCCTGATGTTTCTCCATTCTTGTCTATTCACTTGCCTTTCATTTTCCCAGTACTGTGCCCTTATGTACCTCCTGCTGTCTCTGATATCTCAGTGCCATCCTTTTATTTCTCCCTGCTTCCTCAATAGGCAGGAAATTACACAACAGGTTTGCAAGAAAATGTTCATACAGACAAGAGTTCTGAAAGATGTAGCATTCCTAAAATACTAAAAGTTCACTGGCTTACAGGAATAGAAGGACTAATTTCTATTACTGGGATTGGTGCCATGGGCTAAAATGCTCTTCTTCCGTTAAAAAAAAAAAAAAAAGAAAAAAAAAAAGAAAAAAAAAAAAAAAAGTTTTCCCT
>CM021765.1:161552666-161593924 GCA_011076525.1 Nettapus auritus
TTTTTTTTTTTTTTTTTTTTTTTTTTTTTTTTTTTTTTTTCTTTCTCAATTTTTTCTTCTTGTGATAATGTATTTAATTTATAATTAATATTTTGTGTTTATTAGATGTGAGCTTTTTTTTTTCTTTTATATTTTTAACACTAGCAGGGATATTTCTCTCAGACTGTGATATCGTATTGATTTTTATTTCTCTGCCTTTCATTCGTTTCTTGGTATACGTAAAATGGGAATATTTTCATGCAAATTATTCATCAAAATGTTCATTTTCAACTGTACCTAGTGTCATCTTCTTATAAACTGGCAAAAAATTGTTATGGGCTTACTGTGTGACTTTGGAAGAGATCACGAAAAGCTTTCTCTGCAGGGCTTGGCAAAAGCCTCACGGGGCTGCAGCTCATGTGAAAGGAGAATGCTTGCTTTTTACAAAGTTCCTCCATTTTATGCTCTAAATAATCAATTGTCGCCTTGTGAAGGTGAAAAGAAGGGCACGAGTTTGGAACTGGCTCATTCCTGAACTGGTGGAGAATGCAACTGAAATATAGCCCATGACTCTGTAATTCCCAGTTGTATGTAAAATGCCAGAAATAACAGGTAAGCAAGGAAATATTTTCAGTATGCTCTATACACTTGCATCAACTGAGTCTGAGTAGCAGGAGACCACCCCAGGAGACTCTGGCTTCTTGCTGCTTTGCATTGCCATAGCTGCAGGAAACATTTTGCAGTATTTAAGCATGAATCAAACCTTGGAGATTTGATTTTCTGCACCCACTCTTGCCCGTCTATATTTTCAGCTAGGGCTCAACTGCTGCTAACTGGGTAACGAGTATTAATTAAAAGACTCGCTCCATTCAGTGCTTGGACTGACAGCGTGCAGCTCAGTGCTGTATGAGACATGAGGCTACAGCCTGCAGGTACAAGTTTATGCCATATGCCATGTGGATAGTTATAACCCAGGCCTAAAATATTCTCTTTCTTCTAAGAAAAGGGCAGCATACCACTGAAAACAAAAAGCAACAATTAACTTATATTGTCTTCGGAAGGTGCCAAGTTACATTTTTTTTGGTCCTTCCATCAGGGAATATCATCAGTTGGAGAAGGCCTCTGTAGCTATATGAAGAAAACTATTGATTGGTAATTCTGCACAAGCATAGCATAAAATGGTGAAGATTAGAGCAGCTGTAGCACATGTATCTAGTTGGACTGGTCATGAACCCAGAAAAACTTGAAGCACAAAAACATACACCAAAATATTTCAGGAAATGGCTACAAAGCCTTTTTTTTTTTTTTTTTTTTTTTTTTTTTTTTTTGTTTTAATGTTGTTTTATTCACCAATTTCCTTTCAATCTATGACTACCTATGATTATCAGAAACAGTCAGGTATTTCACCTTCCTCACTTCCCTTTATAAAAACACCTCCTTTTTTTGCAGCATGAATGAAAACTCCATCCCAGAAACAGATCTGGCTCTCAGTATTGTTTGCCTTGTTACTATGGGCGCAGTAAACCTGGGAGTCAGCCTGCCAGAGCTTCAGTGCCCGTGGGGGCCCTGTGATAACACCTTACCCTGCTTCCTGATCTTCAGCATCCACACAGTGACTTCCACCCAGCGTGCCACAAGCTGTGACATGTGGCTCTTCCAAACCCCTAAGGTCAGTACAACATTAAACACATAATCTCCTGAGTGTAAAGAAACCCTGCAGTCTGACACTGCGGCACACAGTGGGGATTGGTAGAAGCAGAACAGAGGGGCAGTGGGAGAAAATGCTGGTGAAAAGAGAGAAACAGAGCAAGAAACTCAAGAGAGCAGACTAGGTGCAGAGAGTTAAAGGAAGAGGGACAAGGGGAAATGCAGGATGAGGAGAGGAAAGCTCTTTGTTTAGATGTGGGCTGCATGAAATGGGTGCCAGTCCTGAATCAGGCAGACAGATCCCATACTTCACTTGTTTCTTAATTTCAGCACCAATGCTTAAAGAGTAAGTTTTCTACTTTGGCCATGGAAGTGAGAGTTGTCTTTGAAAGCCTCAGAGGGGAATTTTTGTTGCCTGAGTTTAGACACCTAGACTATAGGTTACACGTGGCAGACAGGATTCCCAAGTGACTTCTATCCATTGACAGACCGTACGGGGAAAATAGGCACTTCCTTCATGAAGCACTTAAAATTCCACCACAAGTTCAGCCTGTAAGGTAAGCAGACACCTTGTCACACAGTGGCATTCTAGGTTGAACGTACTGAGCAGATTTGAACTCCCTTGTTCACCACTGAGGTAATCTCTTTTTTAAAGAGACATAGAAGATGACGAATATTGCTAAACTTCTTTAGTAACACCAACTTGTTGAGTCCCAGATGTCAGCTTTTATCTCAGCTGTTGCCTGTTATGAGCACACATCATTGTGGGATGAAGTGTTAGGATTATAATATCAATGTGTCAAGGGTATGGGGGGAAGGCATTATGTAGTTTCTTTCTTGTTAAATGAAAATAATTCCCACTACTAAATGAGAAGGATACCTGCAGAGATTAACAAAGAAAAGGAAAAACCTTCCTGTGCTAGAGAAACCAGAGTCCCAGTTTCTCAAGTGCTAGACTTCACTAACCTCATTTCCTGTTTTCCTATGATTCAGGTATCAAAAAACTATTCCTTCTGCCAACATTACACAGTCTGAGGCTATACAGTTTGTATAGGTTAGCCAAAGGGGAGAACAGTGAAAAAGATGATGGCATCAAATCTAGAAAAAGACAGTGAATAAGCATAGTGGTTTTTTGTTGTTGTTTATTTTCCTATTTTCTTCATAGCTTTCTGTCCACCAAAAGGAAAGATATTTTAATTTTTATGTTCTCACCAGCTTTACTTCACTTCTCTTCACACATATTTGGAGGGTGGAAAGTCCCTCCACTGCCATTAAAAAAAACAACAACACAGTGAAAAAGGGAATTGTGATCAGAGGCACTTCCATAGTCCCCTTTCTCATCATTAGTTGTGTTTCAAAGGGTCACAGTACCACAGAAGGGCTAAAGCTAGAAGGGACTTTGGCACCCATATGGTCCAACCCCGTGCTTAAGCAGGGACACCCAGAGTAGGGTGCCCAGGACCACGTCCAGGTGGCTTTTGAAGATCTCCAAGGGAGACTCCACCACTTCTCTGGGTAACCTGTGCCAGTGCTCCATCACCATCACGGTGCTTCCTGGCATTCAGAAGGAATGCCTGTGTTCCAGTTTGTTCCCATTACCTCTTGTCCTGGCACTGGGCACCACTAAAAAGAGCCTGACTCCATCTTCTTTGCACCCTCCCTTCAGGTATGTATTGATAACATGCTGTCTGATGCCCTGTCCTATATCTGCTGTGAAGGCAATGCCTTTCCTAACTGTGGGAAGTGTTGGCTCACTTTTCACTGAATCAGAAATAAATGTCCCATGAGGGGGTCTTTCTTTCAAATTTCTGCCTTAATGTTTCTAATCAGCCACACCAATACCAATGATTGCGAAAAGGAGCCAAGCTTCTTCTATGTATCCAAAAGCCACTGTAAGAACTTCCAGGTACTGAAAGAATAATAATTAAGCAAATCGACATTAATTCTGGAGTTTATTACATGATCAAATCTGATTAGTCTAAAGAGGTCCAATTCCTTTTTGTTCTGAAAGCTAAAGGTGGCTATTGTAAAAATCTGCACTAAACTTCTGTGACACAATACTATGTAAACAGATAAACCAAAGCCAGATTAGGTAGATCTGACAAATTCCTCCTTCAATTAAAGTAAATCTCAATACTTCTAAATTAACTTGTTTCCCAGGATGATATTTAGAAAACTGCTAGCATCTCTGTTCTTGGAAGATTCAGTCTTAAAGCTGTCTTTGCCTCCAGGCTCTCACTGACAATGAAGAAGTGCAAATAAAACTGGAGATGGTTCATACCATACTTTTTGCAGACAAGACATACTTTTTGCAGATAAGAGAGTACGTTGCCATGCAAAATCATGAAAGAATGCCACTTTTTTGCTTATTTTTGGAAAGGAAGTTCTCATCATATTCTAACCACATCATAGCTGTATCATTTTCCTCCATGATGAATGCTGTGTGAAAAACAAGTTTATAAAACTGAAAGAGTATATGTAAGCTGAGAGTGCACTAAGCAGTTTGGCTGATAGGAATGATAGCATCCTTATTTGTCCTACTACACTCTAATGGAAACCGCAATGTCTACGTGCAGTCTGACAACACAAAAAGGATAAATTAATGAAAGTTTCTGATGGTGTTATTTAAATGTGGTCATGTCACACAGAGATGAGCCTCTAGATAGCATCAACTAAAGAATTCTGAGTTTTCCTGCTGTGCTTTTATTAACTTATGCTTGACTTTAAGTTTGATTTTTGATCTCAGTAAACAAAAACATTAGCAGCAATACTAACATTGAAAGAGCCTGTCTTCTCAAAATCTCCAGTGTGTAAAGAAAAGGTTCACATGTAGATGAAAAATAGAGAGATTTAAATAATTTAGATAAAAACAGGGCATAGATAATGAAGCATGGAAGAGACCTACAAAGCTATTTGAAGTTATGTGACAGAATACAGGATTTTTACAGAGAAGAATGTATGTTTGAAACCTGTTAGGGATTTGGAAGAAAAAAATATATATATATGTATTTTGCAATAGAGTTTCTAGATCTTATCTTGATATGCCTATAAAGACATGCTGGAAAAAGAAAACTGCATATCCATGCAGACAGTTTAGACTCACGCTTTTGAACTGTCTCAATGCAACTCAAAGAGAAATAAGGCAAAAACAAGTAAAAGAAAAAATAAAAGTATCATCTAGAAAAAAATGTTGTGCAGTAATAATGGTAACTGGTGGGTTTTGTTTGTTTGTTTGTTTCAGGTAGGTGAATATGTGGTAAACAATTCCTTGGATCAATTAATACAGAGCCCATGCAGGTAAGGTGGCCTTGGACAAAGTCAGAAAGACCGACTGATATAGAAAGAGACACGATCATTTTACATAAATTCATTTCTTGACCCACAAGTGAATAAGGGAGACGTCACACCATCCTTATACCTATCATTTCAGCTTGTGTTGTGAAAGAAAAACAAATTTTATTGTTCTTGTGCCTGCCAATGTTGTAAGTTGTTATTTTATGTCAGAGTATTTTGCTACTGTGTGCCTGACACTGGACTGGTTATCCCCAGTGATGAAAGACCTGTTTCACATTTGACATCCAGCGTCACTCTACCAGTCCTTTGAAGAATGATTCACATCAATCCTCTATGAGATTAGTCAGCTTGACAAATACAGCCCATCAACTCAGTGAGTGTCAGAGACTCAGTCCTCTAAAACTCTGGACTTAAGAGCTGTAGTCAAGTTTAGAGTGAAGGTCATAAATCTTCTAGGGCAGTGGTAGCTGCAATTTATTTGATAGCAGCAAGTCACTGAGGACTACATCAAACTCTCAGTGAAAGACTCATATTCTTTCAGGATAGGACTTGGACTGGATTCAAAATCATACTGTGTGGTTTAATTGAATGAATGAAACACAGTGTTGAATTGCCAGCTGTTATATTAGAACCCAGACTTTTAATTCCTTGCTCACAAATGACTGTCTGCATGTAGGAGGAACTAAAGGATTGTTCCATTTAACACCCAGTAATTCAGAGCCTGTAGGGAACTCTGCTGCATGCAGTGCAAATACTGGGGATAAGTACCTAAACATTCCCAAGTATGGAAAATAAACACCCTCAGAAGTTTTAAAAATTAACATAGTCTTAAACCCAGAAATTGCATTTTGCAAGGAAATGCATACATCTGTATATAAATGTATATGTTATAAATGTGTATGTTATGCATAAATATATATGTTACAGTGAAATATTTCAATGTTTGTTCTTAGTTTACTAGGACTTTGCTTCTATTTGTCTATTCCAATTTGGAATTGAAAAAAGTATTAACACAAAATTCTCTTCCCTTTACCCTATCCAGTATCATGAATAACTGCCTGTGCCAAGTCTGGCATCTTTTAAAAAGAGCACTCTGAATTGCTGAAAATGTGACAGAACCTAGAACAAAGATGTGGGTAGGCAGAGGAACACAGCTTGAAGGCAAATAATGGTGTAGAACTGTAGCTGTCATTTCCAAATGCAAAGATTTGATTTTTTTTTTTTTTTTTTCCACATACCTGCCAAGATAATTTGGGTGAAAGGAGGGAAGAACTGTTGCTTCTTCAGTAACTGAAGGCCTGAGATAAAGGTCTGAGCTCTCTGATTTTCAGTCTCTTCTTAAAAATGTAGGATTACAGAGCAAAAATGAACTCCAGGTATTAGAGGCTTTAGCCACATGGGCACTCATTTTCAATTGTGAATAACAGATTGAATTATAATAGTCAGGTCCTGAAGGCCAGCCACTGCTATTACATTTGATTCAGTCAGCAATGCCACATTATACAGACCACAAGTGATAATCAAAATCCTCTTCCACAACTGAATATGGTTAGATACAGCACTAAGTAACATTTGAATTTAGAGAGAAGGAAATTGATTACCGAATATATATATTTAATGTCTCCACAGTTCTTAAATTATTAAAATAATCACCTTTAAAAACAAGTAAATATTATTTTCTCAATAAAAGTATAATAAGGAGGAGTACTGGAGTTCATTTGCATGAGTCAGGATGATTAGCCTTTCAAAACCACTTGTGATACCTAATTTCCTAAAGGAACCAATCCCAAGAATTATTATCTTATCTTCCTTTGGTGCTTTCTTCACATATAATTAGTGCAGGCAACCTAGTACTTTCATTCCTGATCTTAGGAATTGCTTTTTCATTGAATACAAAAACATAAGCAGAAATATGCTGACAGCAAAATGAATAGGGAGTTCAGCAATCACAACCTGCTGAAAAATTATTTCTAAATCATTTGAAAATTTGAAGAGCTAGGGGAAATTCAGTTTTGTCACTTTAATGAAGTACAGCAGCGTACTTGGACTTTTTCTGCTACTTGTATTATAGTTATCATTCCATGTGTGAAATTCCAAGCCAACTAAACTCCATGGCATTTTTTTTTTTTTTTTTTTCTGACTAGATGTTAAGATTTCATTTCCAACTTATTGTGATTGTTCTTTCCCTATCACAACTACTGTTCCTCAGACAATAGAGTTTAGTTTCCTTAACAGCAGATGTATGATAAGTAAACGAGGTCCAAAATGCACCTCATTTGCTGTTGCATGTTTCTGAGACCCTGTCAGCAATATGTGCCTGTGGACAAGTATTTGAAGTTTATTAGGCCTATTGTATTAACAACAGAGTTAATTGCAAAGCTTTAAAGCCAACTTGCAGACATAAAAATACAAAGTTAAATGGAAAGAATATTAAGACTTCATTAGAGAGAAAATCCAGGATGAAAATTTTATGCCATTCAGTGCAACATCTTTCTGTATATGCATTACGATGTAGTGCCGAACCTCTTACAATTTTTTAAAAAAACAAACTCCTCCTCAGTGTATGAAATAATCAAAACATCTGTTTAGTAGTTTCTGTTCTTGATTAACATGTGCCTGTTGCATGCCATGCATCATACACTGCTGCATGACAATGGAAAGTGATTTTTTTCTCTGGTATGCAAATTATTGGAGGTCTTCAAAAATATCAGCAGATTTATTTTTGGAACTGTTACTAGCTCTGTCATATAGACAACATAAGCAGAATAACAGTTATAAGTATGAATGTCATGGCTGCCCTTGGGAATATGGTATACAGTATTAAATACTTTTTTGTGTGTAACAATCCAGTTCTAGATCTCTGTTGACTATAGTGGGAATTTAGACAGTATGCATACAGCAGTGTACTTACAGACACTTTCATACAGATAATCTGAAATCTATTGAAGATACATACTGCTGCCTCCAGACACTGAGCAATTCTCTTATTTGTCCAAAGCTAGATAGGTAGAATTGACGCTCTTTAATCTCTTCTGAAGTCTAGACTGAAAGTCAGCAAAATCTTCCTTCAGAAAGGGACAGGATTTATGGTCTCCATCTGTGTTTGAAGACCTTTTTTGAAAATTCATTTGAAGTAACATTATGACTTTCTGGAAGCAGCAATTGCTTTTAATGGTTATCCTGGGTGTCTCTAAACCTTTGCAGCATCCTGGCATACGCAGGCTTATGCCTATCTGAGATAGAAAGATATATTTCTATCTTAAGTAAAAATATTTCAAATACTGTGATGAAAACTGCCAAAATCAAGTCAACAATAAATTAGAAAACTTCAAAATTATATCTGCTTTTTCAAGGCAAAGAGCGGACATAGCTTTCATAGGCATAGCTTTCATAGACATCATAGGCAAAAAAAAAAAAAAAAAAAAAGATTTTCTTTCAGATTTGCTTAAATTCTCTTGGGCAAGTCACAGGAAAGAACACCAGTTTCTCTTTCTCTGAAACAGAGATAAGATTATCTTCTGCAAAATACTTCTCACAGAAACACAATCACCTTCCTCCAAGGAAATTGAGAGGCAGGACTCTAATAAGGAGGATTTTTTCTCCATATACATATAGGTATGTTGTTTCTTGTGATTGTGGTGGTTTAACACCAATAGGTAACTAAGCACCACCATGCCGCTCTCTCACACTCTCTTCTGAGAAGGCCAGAGGAAGAAAATGTGATGAAAAAAAAAGTTAATGGGTTGAGATAGGGACAGGGAGATCACTCACCAATTACTGTCACAGGTAAAATAGACAGTTTACAGGAGATTAATGTAATTTATTGCCTACTAATAACAGATTAGTGCAGCGAGAACTAAAAGAAAATTAAAACCACCTTCGTCCCCATACACCCTCTTCTACCTCCTGCCCCCAGTCAGCACAAGGGAATGGGGAATAAAGGTCCCCCACGGGCGGCAGCTTCCCCCAGACCCCTGCTCCTGTGTGGGCTCCTCTCCATAGGCTGCAGCTCCGGCAGAGGGCCTGCTCCTGCGGGGGCTCTCCATGGGCCGCAGCCTCCTCCAGGCCCCATCCACCTGCTCCACCGGGGGCTCCTCCACGGGCTGCAGCGTGGAGATCTGCTCCATGTGAGACCCATGGGCTGCAGGGGTACAGCCTGCTCCACCAGGGGCCTCTCCACAGGCCTCAGGGGAACTTCTGCTCCGTGCCTGGATCACCTCCTGCTGCACTGGCCTTGGGGTCTGCAGAGCTGTCTCTCACTCCTCACTCTCCCAGCTGCTGTTGCACAGCAGGTTTTTGATGTATTTTTTTCTCTTAAATTTGCTCTCCCAGTGGCCCAACCAGCATTGCTCCCTGGCTCAGCTCTGGCTAGCAGCAGGTCCCTTTTGGAGCCATCTCGAGATGGCTCTGATCCGACATGGGGCAGCTGCTGGGCTCTGCACATACAGGCCTCTCCTGCTGCATGAGCAATCTTGTAATACATACATAAATACTACAACTTGGAGGCTCTCAAGGGCAATACTGGATGCTAAGTATTATTAATTAAGATGTATCATAGCTTATGTTGACAATACAGACACTTAGATATTGAAGTCAGAATGGAACTACAAAAGCGGTGGGCAAAAACCTTCTTGTGCCCATGGATTCAGACATCGCTGGGTACCAACAGGAATAACAATGAGGAACACCATCTGCTGCGCTCTGAAATGAGCTCTTTATTCATGCCTGGCAGACCTGGGGAAAAAAAAAAAAAAAAAAAAAAAAAAAAAAAAAAAAAAAAAAAAAGATTGGAAAGGAAAGAAGGAAAGGGTATCTGGAGTTTGTAGCCAACATTTGCAAGTAGATGAAGGTAAGCACAGCAGATGCTGTTAACAAATTCCTCATGGGGTTTTGTTTGCCCATCCTCTATTTTTCTTCAGAGACTGGAGCCATCATTACAGGCACCCACTGAAATTGCCAATGATACTTTCCTAAGCCTGGTACTTTCAGCAATCAGGTGTTAACAATGCATAAATACATGCTGCTGTGAAATAAATTTAGATCTTAACAGAACCCAGCTGCAATAACTGAGATGGAACTAATGCCATTTGTGATTTCTGCAGGATAGGCTAAACTAAATGCTTTACAGAGAAGAGAAAGTAAATCAGGGATATTTACTCGTATAACAACATATAGGTTTAGAGCTCAACCTTTTTAAACATCAGTCACTAGAATCCAGGTGGCTCAGTCCACAAGTATAAAGCACAGCTGATTTGTCAGCTGAAAAGCAAAAGGAAGCTTCTATAGATTGTGTTTTCAATTACCTATACTATAAGCAGATTTACAGTGCATCTTACAGTTTTAGAAAGGACTTCCAGTGAATGTACAACTTTGAGGCTGTACCCCAGTAAATATGACTTTTGCTATTATTAATAAAAGTCTGAAGTTTTTGTGCTGACCTGACAGCTCAGGGTCTCTGGATTTTTTGCACTTGTCTTGGCCCTTTTCTGACATTAGCTAGCTTTAATAAGCATGTCCTAGTGCCCTATTGTAACTTCATCTCTGAGAATTCCACATGTAGCAAAGGTCTGACAAATGTAGGTAGTCATCATGGGCCAAGCAACAGCCCTTTGTGTGAAGGGTGGCAGGGAAAGGCTGTTGTGCAGCTTTCACACTTCACCTGGGATCTAAGGAGGTGCAGGCAGGTCTTGTTAGCAAAACATGTGCATTTACACCAAGCAAATAACCCAAGGAAGAAAGCCTTGACATCAACGCCTTGTTCCCCCCAGCAAAGTAGGGGAAGAAAATCCCACCCAGAACAATGTACTTCTCTTGGTAAATCCTAGCAACTACTATCATCTTAGCCCTCCTCACTGCTGGAGAAAGATTATGTTGTTCAAAATTAGGGTGCAGGTGATATTGTAAGGATAAGCATTACTCCAGGCAAAATAGTAGATAGTAAGCAAGGCTTTTCCTGCATAACAATTTTGAGAGTTTTATTGGTGAGGCACCTCTATTAATTTGAACAAGGAGTATACTTTTGTGACTGGGTAAATAGTTTTGACTCTTAGAATATTAATTGGACTAGCAGTAAACACTTTTTCTAGGTATATGGTATGTTTCTTTCTGCTCTTTGCAACATTTGCAAGTGTATCAAGACCATTTACTACCAAATCTATGCCCTCCTGGACCAGCCCTATAAATTTGATTAAGAAGACAAGAACACATTTCCAGTGAATTAGCTAGAGCATGCAACACAAACTTTATGTTAGCTGTGGGAGGACCAATGACACATGGTAAAGCCTGTTAATGATATCAAGTTAACATACCAGAAGTTTTGCACTAATTTGAACCAGCAAAGCAAGCTTACAGGGGATCACCTGGCTCCTTGCATCTGCAACAGTCTGACCTGGCACTGGGAAAAGGAGACAGACTTTCCTGCATGATAAAATCATGGCCTCTGAAACTCCAGTGTGGTGGATCTGATTGGTGTCCTATCCTATCCTATTCCCTTTACAATTCACGTGGGATCTAGAGTGTTCATATGACAGAGAATGCTCTTTGGGATTCAATAAGTAAGGCATGTTATGATGAATATGCCGATTATTTTTCTCCTTAGTGCTATATAGATATATAAGTATCAGTCACCTTATCTTCCCTTTCTCTCTTCTCTCTCTATTTATCATTCTTCTTGATTTTCTCTTTCCTGGCTTTGTTCTGTCTGGCTCTTTACTAATTATCTCTTGGTTATTTCCCTCCCTTTCTCTGTCTTTTTGCCTCCCTTGTTGTTTGATGGCTCAACAAGATCATCTTTCCTACAACTCACTCCGCCCCTCCTCCTTGTTGATCTCTTTCTGTATGCTGAGCCCTGCAGACTGCTCATCAGCTTTCCTTCAGTAAGGAGCAGGGGCAGAGCAGGGTAATGGGTTAGTATGTTGGTTCCTGTTTTGAATAAGACGTTTTGAATAAGCTCGTGTTTATGGAAATAATTGCTGCTTGGATAGTTTTGCTTTGACTACAAAGCTGTAAGTGGTGCTAGAAGTTTAGCATTTTCCATTTCTGCTAAATGAGTAAATGGGTAATAAATGAAATTTAATATACTGTAATTTGATTATGTTCCATAAATAGTTGAGAAAATGGTATAAGAAAGTAGTAATTATTTGAGACAGATTAGACTGGTGATATAAAAATGTGGTCATTTGAAATTAAAAAAAGGGAAGAAAATAAGTATGATTTTATGAAGGAAGGGAGAAACTTTCAGTTTGCATATGCTTATAATCAAACAGATCAATGTCACTCATCCAGGGATGGACTTTACACCAAGAAAAAATGGTTAAAAACAAACATACATACAAATAAGCAAACAAAGCAAAACAGGAATCAAATTAAAACTGTACTTGATCACAGTGGGATACTGACCTTTTAAAAGCTGTAGTTACCCTTTTCAAGGTACCACTGACTGTACTGTTGTATTGCAGGATGGCTTTTTGTTCCCTATATGAAGTGAGTTGATGGCTTTGATCCAGGCAGTAAGGCAAAGTCACCCAAAACATATGGAAAGTTTACACAAATGACAAGAAGATACATACATTTTGGTTAGTTTACCGAGAGTTAAAGGGAGCTATTTTCTCTTGGCAATTTTCTCACAAGAGGAAAATGGTATTGTAGGGCTGCTAATATCCAGAAGGCTAACAGGGTGTGATTGCCACATCAGCAGCAGAGAACAATAAAATAATGCAATGCTTGCTGAAAATGTAAAATAAAAAGATCTTTATAGAAGGCAAACCTTCATTAATACAGAAAAAAAAAAAAAATGATATATCCACAGGGGATAATTTCATATTTTGTCTGTGGCTGTCAAGGGACAGAAAGCACTGAGGAACTCTAATTTCATCCATCCCCTTTTCCCTAAGAGTCAATGAGTTTTCTAATCACCATTCCCCTTTCTTGTGCTCTTTAGTTCAGATCATAACCAGAGAACTTCATTGCTGCCTCAGTCTCTCTCAAGCTTCAGTATGATGTGTATTGACTCACTACACTCTTTTGAGCCCCCTGTTTCACCAGACACCAGAGATTCAACCAAGACACCTAAATGAGCAACCAAATGAAGGCCAAGTTGCCCTCACTTTCTGTTACAGCTCAGGAGAAATATAGACATTAACAAAGGTGACTCAGTCTTAAATAGGCTAAATCTCTTTTAAGATGTCTACATGAGAAGCTACAGGGGAGTTATGTTCCTAATTAAAGTTCCTAATTGCTTAAAATTAGGATGAATTAGGCATGAAAGAGGACTCAAAATATAAATGTTGTTGCAGAAAGACATGGAAAATATGCAGTATGCACCTCGGGGACTTAGCAGTCGAGCCTGTTGATACAGGATCACATAACACAGACCCAGAGAGGCATGTTGTCTTAACTTCTACAGGTACCTGAAAGGAGGCTGTAGCAAGGTGGCGGTTGGTCTGTTCTCCCACGTGCCTGGTGACAGGACGAGGGGGAATGGGCTAAAGTTGCTCCAGGGAAGGTTTAGATTGGATATGAGGAAAAAATTCTTTACAGAAAGGGTTGTTAGGCACTGGAATAGGCTGCCCCGGGAAGTGGTTGGGTCCCCATCCCTGGAGGTCTTTAAAAGACGTTTAGATGTAGAGCTTAGGGATATGGTTTAGGGGATGATTTGTTAGTGTTAGGTCAGAGGTTGGACTCGGCAATCTTGTAGGTCTCTTCCAACCTAGACATTCTGTGATTCTGTGATTCTGTGATTAAGATCCAATCCAAAGCACGTTGAAGTAAACGAGCCTTGATTGATCTCAGTGAGATTTAGGCAAGGCCTTCAGAGCCCCGCCTGTGCTTCCCTGAACAATTTTCACAGAGGTGAGCCAGCACTTCTCACGTCACGGATGTAGTGAGGTGTGACTGCCTGTCCAACTCAGAGATATTGTCAGTTACGGCTCACATCACTTGTCACAGGTAAAAGGCGTTTCTCTCCATGTGTTTTGTGCCTGTATGTTCTATTCTCCTCTGTATTGTACTTACGTTCCTGCCTAAGCAGCCTGTAATCCCCAGCTAGGTCTGCATGCTGTGGGAGCAGTCTGCATATTTTCCTGACCTTTCTCAACAGCAAGAGCAGCCGCATTACTGCTTCCATGCTGACAGCTTCAATCTGGGTTTTACATATGCTGTCATCTTGCCAACTACTTTTCACTACTCATCAAAAACAAGAAAAAACAACAACAAAAAAACAACTAGCACACCACACTTTATTCAAAACCAAATTACCATTTTGGACCACAACTGTTTTTGAGCTTGTACAAAGCCTTGTGCTTGTAGAATGTGGAGTAGGTGAGGAATAGTTGGATAGAAAAATAAGTGCTTCAACAGATTTCTCCTGTCTTTTCATTTAGAGTCACAGCACTGTATAAATGCCAGATCAGATCAACCATTGAACAATAGTGATGCAGAGAGATCATAAAAAATCAGTAAATCTTTTTTTTTTTTTTTTTTTTTTTTTTTTCCTGAGGGAGACTTGGTAGCATTTATCATAATTGCTCTTTTTATGATCACATTTCTAGTTAGACTGAAACCCTGTTCTTCCACAGATCAAAGAACTATTGGCATATTTCAACAAAAATCGCTCAGCTACTTCAGAATAAATGTATATGATAAAAGCAGGTTGTTTGCTCACTTTAGCACAGGCAGGCTTTGCTCTAGTTCTTAACTACTTTTTCAGGCACAGTGATTTTTCAATCCTGAAAAATGTTCTTTCAATGTATTTGTGCGCAGAGTTCATTTTTTGTTTTGTTTTGTGTAGAAGTCTCTAGGTTTTTAAGAAAGTAAACTGTAACAATCAGAACTTTACTAATCCTATCACTCAAGGTAACAAGCACTTAGCAATAGCAGTGATTCTTGTAGGTTTGACAACAGAAAAGAAAATAAGTGGAACTCAAGAAAAATGGATTATACTGAGCGCTGTGTAATGCTAAATAGGAATATTTGAGCTTGCAAAGGTACTGGGAAACTGAATCATGATTCCATTAGTGTGGTACTCTTTCTGTGTTAATTTGTCCTTATGACAAGTGCTAAAGAAATGAAATAAATTTGCCCAGTCAGATTTTTGTATTTTCACAGTTATAATGACGTCGGTATGGAATATCAACATGGCCATGAACTGTGCAGTTGGAATCAACCTTTCTATCAAATTCAGTCTCTGGCAGGAATTTTCTGCTTCCCTGCAGGCTGTTCTTCTCATTCTCTTTAAGCTTAATTTTATCTTGCCCACTGCAAGAGAGTGATCCCAATGGCAGTCCTTTTCCTGCTCTGACATTGGAGCCTCATCACAGTCCCACATAGTCAGTCCCATTGCTTGAGTCTTAATTGATTTTTAATAAAAGTGAAAATCTCCTTTTTCTGAACATCTCTTTTTGCTCCATTTAAACAGCCAGGACCACCTCCTGAACCCGCAATCGTGCTATAACTTTTGACTGGGTACGACGTTTCCCTTTTAGGAACACTGAGTCTTGAGTGCACAAAGTTTTTGCTATAGAAGCAAAACTTTCTACAAGCTGGCCTTTCATTCAAGGCTTTTCTGAAGTTTACAGCCATTGATCCTCCTCCACCTTCACCATGAAACTGTTGCCTGGGAAGACACAATATCCCTCTCCCTACTTCCAGTCCCACTTCCTCATAGTGTGCAATACAGTTTTCTACAACCTACATCTTCGAATACTGTACCATGCCCTAGACCATGTACCTTGTGCGTTGCTCCATAGTCACACCCATTTTCCCTTGTTATCCAGCCCAGCATTTAACCCATTGGTGTGTGTCCAATTCTTCTCCCAGATCTCTTGGGTCCAACAAGGAAGTTATTAACAAGCACACAGTAAGAAAAGACCTTTAAGATTTGAAACCTGGAAATGGCACGGTTAGAATAGGTTGCAACCATAATTTTAAGCATAGTCCCAATCAGTGCCTGCAACCACATTATGGACCTTTCACAGATGGGATCTTTGGAGATTTTAGCCTGGAAAGCTACAGCAAGAGGGTATCTGTAGGACATAAGCCTATTGTGGCTTTCCAAAGGCCAAATCTGAGCAGATTTTTCCAGAGAGAGAAAAGGCACGTGTCTGCCAAAGCACACAAATGGATACATACATAAAGGGTTTTCTAAAAAAAAACAAAAACAAAAACAAAAAAAAAAAAAAAAAAAACACAACTCTTTTTTTTTTTTTTAATGAGCAAAACAAATGTATTTTTCCATTCCAATACTGCTACCAAACCACTTACAAGTTAATTTTAAAATAAATAAATCCATTGGGCAGAAACAGGCATTTGGCTGGAAAATTTCAGTTCAAAACAGCTAAATCATAGATACTAGATACTTGTATGTGGATGAAAAAGAAAAAAAAAAAATCTTTTAATGGGAAACAGAAGGCATATTGATTGCTAACAACCCCACATCTACTACTTTTCTGTTGCATTTTTTTCATGTTATCTGACACTAAATGCAGACAACAATCTGAAATGATAACAAGAGGGTGTGTGAGGCACACTTAATAAGTATCAAAACTGCTAGGCTTTCAGAAATGACAGAGGGGGACTGGCTGAAGCAGAAGATAAGCTTTTCTCTGTAAAAGTATTGATGAAATAGATAAACCACATACTGATTCTAATCTGGGAATCTGGAGATACTCAAATGACTGTCAAAACAAAATGAGAAATAAAGGAGGAAATACTGTTCCAAAGCCTGCTCATTGATTTAAGCATTTATTGGTGCCAATAGGAATAATAACAATGAAAACCATCTGCTGATCTCTGTAATGAATTCTTTATCTATGCTTGAAAGATTTGTGCAGAAATGGAAGCTGTGTGAGGCTGTAGACAAAACAAGGTGTGTGTGGCAGATGTTCAGAGGGCTACACTCAGAAGAATCCACCTACCACGTTGTTTAGACCTCTCCAAGGACTGGAGGTCAGCTTCTTGTGGAGACACTGTCATCAGAACTAACAACACACTTCCAAATCTTGGGGTTTAATTAGCACCCATTGACCAAAAATAAAAGAGATTATGAAATGAATGCAAGTTCAGACAAGTATATTGCTATAATAATTGAACATTTAGTGACCTAAATGTAGATTGATGAATAAATAGAAAATCGATAGAACATATACTGGTGGTTTTTACCTCCTGTGGAAAATTCCATAAATCCCTGACCTCAACTGGTAGTTTTTTATTGTATGCACGGTTTCAATCCAAGTTGGTCTGCTGCATGCTCACTGCAGTTGTGATTCCTAGATATTTTTGATAATATTTTGAAGCTACCTCATACTGCAAGGTAATTTGGAATGTATGTTTGCATTCTTATGCAAGGAGACTTGACCATTCAGGCAGACCTGACAGAAGGCTATTGCATAAATCAAAGGGAAAAGAAAACTGAAGATTTAATTAGTAAAATTTTCCTCTCCTAAAGCAGAGATGGTCTTTATACCACTCCCACATATATATTCACATGTTGAGTAATCACTGGTTAGCAGCTTCTGTTCACCACCAGTAATCACACAGCCACAGTGTATGTTAGTAAATACAATTTTTACCATTATTCATACAAGACCACAGGCTTGGCATGGATCCGAGTGGAGGGACTCAGAAGTTCTCTGTGGCTGAGCTGTTATTGTAATAGTCAAGGGACTACAGCCTGACCCTGTAGTTCTGGCTCATGTGGTAAAGGTCCATCAGACGTAGGTCATCAGTGTCAGAAGTACAGTAGCCCTTTGTGTTCACAGAGGCTGGAGAAGGCTCTTGGGTGATGCTCAATGAGTAGGAGCAGATCTTCTTAATAAGACATGGAAAAATATCTCCAGGTCAATCCCAGGGTCAAGGAGGAAGGGACCCTCACCACTGTGTCATTCTCTTCCTCAGGACTGTGGGATGCCCAGAACTCATCAGAGACATGAGCTCTTCCATGAGCTTCCCTTTGCTTGAAGAAGACTGAAGCTCTTGGTTATAGGGTCCATAGGGATTCTGGAAAGCTGAGCACAGCTCAAACAATTTTTAAATTATTATGGATGATGAATTACCTTGGATGTTGGTATCAGTAAATGTTTGCTGCATTTCAGTTAAATTGTTATGATTTAGATTAATCTAACAATAAATTATTTGCTTAATATTATTTGCTGCACTTATAAAGTGTTCCCTCGTGCCCTGAGCAAGCTTTCAATTGCAACAGTAGCTGGGATGCAAAATGTTTTTTTCCATATCTTTCGAAGAAGAAATAATAGTGAAAGATAGACACGGATCTTTCAGTGGCACACATGGTATTTTATATAACTGCAATCAAAAACACAATTGGCTTCATACTGGGATGTATCAATGCTTCTGTACTGTAACTACCCTGTCCGAAAATATTTCTCTTCATTTGTAACTGCCTGTTAGATGTAAGATCTGAGTTGAAGTTATTTTAGTGATTAGGATCAAATCACATGTAAGAGTTAGCCTACCTGGCTATTTCTGTAGTTCCATACCTCTCTCTATATGCATATGTAGATATCATAGATTTATAGAATATATATCTGTCTGTGCATGCATCTACCTATCATGTCTACAGTGCTGGCTTCACAGCCCAGGAGGCAAATGGAGAGGGAAAGGAGCCTTATGTCTTTGTAGTGCAGAAGATGTAGAAGACAGCTAAAGTCTGGGGTACTCACAGAAGCTAAATGGCCAGACCAAGAATGTGGTGGTACAAAGTCTGGTTGAGTCCAGTAACAAGCAGAGTACCCCAGGGGTCACTACTGGGTCCAGTCCTGTTTAACATCTCCATGAGGTCCCTTCTAGCCTTAACCATTCTGTGATTGTGTGAAACTTTTTTGGATGGTGAAAGTTATATTTTTAACCACCGGGGCAGATCATGGCAAATCTTTTGTGCAAGGGAGGAAGACGACCATTTCTCTGTATTATTCAAATCCATTACACCTGCTGTAATCAGAAGGTACAGATTTTTTTTTTTTTTTTCAGCAGCTAAAGTGTTAGAATGCACACTCCAAAATGCTCTGATGTTGCTCTACATGCTGACCAATAAAATACATGAGAATGAAAGCTACCAATGAAAAATCATCACAAGAAGCCCTGAGAACTGCAAGAACAAACCTTGCAGACTTTTTACCTTCTGCCTCTTTTCTGATTTGTCCTTCCCACTTTCTCCAAGGGGTATCCTGCGGTGATGACTGGGCCTTTTGTTTGGCCTTTTGTAGGTCAGACTTGGCCTGGAGCCTGCTGTTTGAAGAGACCGGCACTAAAACAGAAACAGCTATTTAGTACTTCAGTGTGGCACAGTAATACACTTAACTGTCTAGATCACAGTCCTATGCTTGGTGACTCATAGCAAGTCCTCTAGGTGGCTAAATTGGTTTTGTTGGCGGTTTTCAGTTGCATGTTTTTTCTTGCCAGTACGATCTTTGAAGATGAGCTGGAGAGGACACTAGCAGGGATGCTCTTGTCCTATTGCCAGCTGCAAAAATGGGGCTCAAGAAATGTCTTCTTTTGAAAGCTAATGGTGCCCCTCAGAGATTAAAGGGTCAATCTGTACCATATGGTTGCTGTTCTAGTCCAGGCTCTGATGGCAGAAGAGCTTTTCATGGCAGCAGAATGAAGAGATAAGAGGAGCACTCATCAGCTAGCAGAAGTTTGGGATTCTTTTGAGCAGAGATGAGGGGTTCTGAAGCCTGCTAAGTAAAATAACGACAACCCTGTCACCCATCCCAACCCTGCCAAACAGAGCTGTATATATATCAGCATTCTTCCTCTACAAATTCCTTTCAAGTGTACTCAGTATTCAGTAAGAGACTATGCACATCTGCTGTTACAAGAAGCAAGTTTAATTGCTGATGGGATTTTTTCCCACTAGCATTTCAACCCATCTGCATGTTGCGATTACTGAAGCCTAATTTTGTTTTTGTCTACTTCAACCTTTTCAAGTGATATTCATTAATCCCATCTATGGCATCTCTAACATGTGGGAAATCTGCCTAGAGTAATTACAAAGTATTTCCTCTGCACTTAGTTCTCATATAAGAGCATGAGAAGATAATGAAGGCTGATTGTAGTGTCATCATTCCATTGAGGAAATGAATGATGCTGTTCAAATAACAGCTGGCTTGTTATACAAAAGAAATGACAGATCAGAATAATAAAGGCAAACTCCCCTTTAACAGATCATTCTGAACTGAAAGTCTCAAATAATTGCCTGGAATCCTGGAAATACAGAAAGTAGTACAAAGAGGTCCTATAGCTTGCTCTCTGAATGGTTGCATGTATACATATGTAAATATATAAGCATACTTAAACATATCTGCCTAAAAACATATAGCATTTTTCTTTCTATTATTTTTAATATGATTTATATGTTAATGTATGTATCAGAGTAGGAAAAAAAAAAAAAAAAAAAAAAAGGAATAAAAAAAATTTTATTTTTATATCTGGAATATCCATTCTGGAAAATAGGGCACAATTTCTTTTTGTTGTTAACTGATTTGAACTGGGCATTTACAAATGTGAATGATATGTATTAACATTGAATTTAAGGGGCAGTAGGAGTCTCACTATATAATAATAGTTTACAGCACAGTGCCTTTATCAAAATCTTGTGAGAGCTTTAATCATATATGTATTATATATATTATATATAAAATAGGAGAGCTCAGTTTTAAAATATTCTATTTAGAAGCTCTCACTTCTCCACAGATAAAATTTGCAGTGCTCAGCACATATCGTGAGAAGCTGAAGGGCTGACCTCACTATTTCTTTTTGTTTGAGGGTGCATTCCTAGACAGTCTTTCAGATTATCTAAACCCTAAAACTTGGCACCTTTAATAAAGAAAGGTTAACAAAATGTAGAATTTTCCATGTGCAACACCTGCTTGCTATAAATGGAGTTTGGAATGAAGACAGGCTAATAACAAGTGATATTTTTCATGTCTACAAATTTCCTTGAATGATGCAAGGAAAATGTAATTCAGCAAAAAGTATGACTTTAAATGATACTGAAGATAAAATTAAAGCCAGCAACTGCATTAGGGTAAGATGAGGCACTGGGATGAAATCTTTGAGAACAGACTCTCTCAGCAGCACCAACTACATTCCTAAACTAGACGCAGGAGATTTTGGAAGAATTGTTCACATGCTCCCATTTAAAAATGTAAAGCTCCAGTAACTGACATAAACTGGGCACTCAGGATCCATAAATAAGATGGACCCCAATAAAAGAATCACAGACTAATACCAGTCTCTAGTCCAACCTCCTTCTCCAAGCAGAGTCTGCTATGAAATCAGACCACATTGCTTACTGTTTTGTTGAGCTGAAATAACCTCCAAGGATGGAGACTGCACAACCTGTCTGGGCAACGTGTTCCACTGTTTGACTTTCTGAATAAAGAAATACACATATTGTTTTTATGCACTAATGTTTGCCAGTGGGGTAGCATAAGCTAAAATCCGTGCATAGAGCTTTAGCAAAGAAATCCATATAGAACATAAAATCCTGTAAGAGAGGGCAATAAAGTAGTTTAAATTAAGAGTATATAAAGTCTTCACGAAAGGCTAGCTTCAGGAAATGGTGGAACAAAAATATAACTTGATTCAATTAGATTTTTATTATTATTCATAAATGAAGAAATAGGGATCTATATTGCCATAGCAACAAAATACCATATGTTATTTCTATATAAATTTGAAAATGTAGTGCTCTCACATGAAATTAAAACCAGAGCCCGGGAGCACAAAGAACATTGAAGTAATACATTTATAATAGGAAACTAGTAATTTTCTGACCAACTGGTTTTGTATCCAAATTAAAAATTGTTGAAAGGGATATTTAACACTGAAGTTGATTTTTGGGAAGTCTCTCTTCACTCCAGAGCTCAAAATTATTTAAGACCCCCATTTTTTTCAAAGAACCATATATGCAGTTTTGCAGAAGTAATTCTTTGTTTGATAACTCAGTGCATAACCTCTTTAAAATAATATATATATGTATATTGTGTAGAAAGAGCTGTAATCTATGCTGCACATGTGAACTGATTCTACCTCTTGTAAACGTAACTTATAGAGAGGTTATTAATCTCAGATTTGCTAAATACATTTACTGAAAGGCTTTTTCTGAAAGCAATTTTATACAGCAGAGATATCTGTATGCATTTAGAATGGCATTCTGCAATCCTAAATTGCTAACCTTTGCATATGTTGTAAACCCTTCAACCCAAATGCCTCTTAATACCAAACTAAGCCCAACTGCAAATTTAAGGTAGTAGTGGTTAGAGCCAAAGTAAGAGTGAAAGTAGTTTGCAATCTCTTAGCTAGTGGACAGCATTCACATTTAGTATTTCAGTATCTCATTGGAATTCAGACATCGGATGAAATTGAGATCTAAATGGGAGCTCAAAATGTCTTTTTATTAGCAGCAGTATTCTTGCAGCTCTCACTAAAGTGTCAAAGATGGGAGACTGAATAAGAATCTCTTCTGCTGCTTATTCTTTTAAAGCCTGGATGTAGACTCTGCTGCCTCTGTTAGAAATCACATCAGCCTTCAAGAATTTGGGGGCTTTCAGGAAGGCATAAAAGAAGGCAATTTTAATTCAAAAATTTGCACCTGACCCGCTCTTATTGATGTCACTGGAAGCTTTCCAGGCTCAAGTATGGCATAATGTGTACAAAGGTGCTGTGCTGACTCTGTTCTGAGTGAATTTTCCCAGATGATTGAGGCTCTCATCTGTTCTACATTTTTAATTTTCAGTAAGGGGGATAGACCAGTTGTTCTTTTCTCAACTGATTTGGCAACGGTAGAAATTTTATATTTTATGTTGAGTGTCATATTAAAAATTCAGACCTTAGTTCTGTTAGTGAGTAATTACATCAAGATCAAGGGGATAGATGTGATGGGTTTTATTCCTTTAATAAATTTTTAAGTCATTAACAATAAAAAGGCATTTAATTGCTATTTCTGCTCTAGCAAAGTTCTCTGAAATTTTGTGTGTTCAGCCTCATCATATTTTTCCAGTTCACGTGGTCTCCATTTTCCAGCACCTTGTGGCAAACTTCGTATATAAATGCAAATTATTTAGATAGTAATCAATGTCAAGTGGCCTTAAATTGAATGGCACTGTCAGTTTTGACTGATGAAATTGCCAGCAGCCATTGTGTCAGCAGAATATCCCTGTCAGTTACAAAGCAGCCACTGACCAGCTGACCAAGGAGATAAGTCTGTTAAGACATCCAGTGTTTTAGCAGCTGGCAAAATACTGAGGAATGCCTGACAGTCAGGAAAAAGAAGTTCATGCTGCATGCATTGCTAAATTGGTAATTGCTATCATTTCTGCAGTGGACTCAATAAGCATCAAAAAGATCTGGTAGGGGGAGAGAAGAAAAGAGGATAAGCTCTTCTTTGAATTCCTCTCATTTAAATTAGACTCATCCTAGCCCATAGCTCGGATTAGACTCATCTGAGCCTATAGTCCATAGTATTTGAGGGTTACAGTTGTGATGTAATTCTGTCATTGGACAAAGACTTTTGAAACTCCTATTACATTAAAAAAAAAAAAAAAAAAAAAAAAAAAAGGGAAGGAATAAAGCACATAAATACAGCTAAAACGAAGTTCAAATTAGGTGTTTAATTTCTTTTCAGGTCAAAGAAATTTATGGACTAAACTGAAAACATATAAATGTGTTTGGTTTAGGTAGACAAAAAAATGCAAAACTGATAAACCAAATCCGATGTTGTTTGCACTTCCTTCGAAAGACAGTCCTGTCTTTGGGTATTTCCATCTCTGTATGCTCTAGTCTGAGCACCTTTTCACATCTACATCCTTTGTTAGAGATTACAGACACGATCTTAGCTGGAAGCACAAGGCAGGACCGTCCCTGTCTGAAATTTGCATTGCAGGCAAAATGGCCATGGTTCAGCTTGAGCAATCTGGCTTCTGGGATCCTGGGTCCATTTCAGCAGAACAGATTTTACAAGGGGATGACAAACTCACGGTAGTCAGCAGCCTGTCACAGCACTCTGCCTGCAGCAACAGCAATAAATCACTTTAAATCACAGCAGAAGGGAATTCCACCTTGCATAAAAGATATTCCTTCACCCTTGCATTTTATCTCATGAAAACAAACAGTATGTGTTCAAAACTACCAGGTTCTCATCAGGTTTAAGGAGAGGCTTAAGATTATCTACCATGTGACAAGAAAGGACTTTTCTGCAATAATTATAATAATAATTAATAATTATAATTTCCTGCAATTGATTATAAGCAATCACATTACATAAGTCTCTTTAAAAACGTCAGCTCTACCTTCCAGCTAGATCCATTACAGAAAATGCTTCTCTCATATTTTTCTTCTAAAAAAAAAGGAGCATGGAGACAGGTAAGGATATTACAGACCAAAGTGTGGGAAGGAAGAATAATGGGAATTAAGGAAGGACTATTTTCATTCCTTTTTTTACTGCATTATTTTTCACTTAAGCTTGCCCTTTAGTCCTACTGAAGATTATTCACTACAGTTTCTATTTAATTTGGCACTGAGGTTGTAGAGTTCATAATATGGGAGTTCAAAACCAAGTGGCAACACAGCTCTTTAGTGTGGGATAACTGAAAAACGGATCTGGACAGAGTTAACAGTACATGTCTGAAATGCCTATGAGAGATATGCCCAGATGGAAAAGCTGTGCAGTGGTATGGCAACTCCCCATGTATATGTATGTAGTATATGTGAGGTGCTGGGATGTATTAATGGGGGAACTACATTAAGACAGTAGAGTTTAAACCTTCAAGATCAAAATGGACAGTTCAAGCATTGTATAAATGAAACTTACAAAGAATTCTGTTTTCCATCCTCAGACAAAGATCAGTAAGATATTTTGAACGGGTGAGGAACCAGCCCTACTCTCTCAATCCTGAGCAAAAATACTAGATGATTACTCCCCCTTCCAAAAAAAAGAAAAAAGAAAAAGAAAAAAAAAAAAAGAAAAAAAAAAAAGGAAAAAAAAAAAAAAGATTGTAAATGCCAAATGAAGGTTGACTGTGTACAATTAAGATGAATGGATTCAGCCAAATTGTGGAATCCAGAAGCTAAACCTTTTCAGGATTCAAACCTAACACTAACAAGTACTCAGGCCCTTTTCTGTATGTAACCACACATAGTACAATAGTGCATACAAAAATCCCATCCAAATGCATGGCTTCACCTCAGACTGTCTTGCCTATGATGTGCTACACTGGCCTGTGTGCCCAGGAATCTTGGTTTGTCAAGGGGGACCAGTGGCTCTGCAACCCTTCCATGTGCATGTATTCCTGTTTACAAGGTATGTGAATGTATGCAAACTCTGCAGTTACCCATTTCCCTCTTCAGCCTTGTGGTGAGAAACACAGAAGGTGTTCGTTGAACTTCGAACAATATACAGTTGCCTCTGAATTAAGTAAGTACATCCATATGGGAAACTGCATGGTGGAATAATGGAGGTTGGGAGCAGGAATAACTTGGTCTGTTGATTAAGCCCTGAATAATGTCATGGCTTATTTCTGTTGAAATTTTAAAGCTCGAATATGTTCTACTAAAAGCTCCATGCATTTTTTAGCTTGGGATTTTTGAGAATCCTACCCGTCTGTGTACCCACGCTTTACATGCATGCATTCAGAAACACCTACCAAGTATATACTTAGATCTTTGAGTGGATTATGCTATTTTAACATCTGCAGGCTATATAAAAACATGGGTTGAAACAGAATGCTAACTTAAATAAAAAAGAAGGAATTAGGAAGCACAGTTCTAGAGAGTTAGCAGACTTAGTAGCAGTTCTTTTCTTTTTTACTAATTTCAAAATTTTAAAAAGCAGACCAAATTAAATTTTAAAGTAAGATGTCCTTCCAAGCAAATAATGAGCAAGCTTTTTGGACAGTGCTTGACAATGATTCTCTATTTTCTCCACTTGCTTTTTTTAGCATTTGAAATTTGCTAGTCAAAGGAGCATTTTGAGGAATTTCCCACAAAAAGAAATAGAAATTAAAAAATGAGAATGTAATTAAGGGGTACATAAATATCAAGTAGAAAGAGGGAAAGAGCCACAATTATTATATTTTCCTTCACCCATTGATTATGTCATCAAAGATAATTTCTGTTTACTTTCTTTCCTTCTGTGAAACATTAGAAAATGGGGCTTCTTGCTTATGTCTAATATATTTCACATGTGAGCCATTATTGTGATATTTCTATCACACTTTGGCATAATTTGGAAGAAGCTGATTTCTTTTCTGGATGCATAACAATTCCCCCAGACAGGTGCCATTAGATTGCTGAGGGTCAGTTGTTGCTCCCTTTATCCTTGCATTTGGAAGTTTAAGTGATCCAAAGGACAGACGTACTTACACATAATCAGTCAGGCAGAGAATACTGAAACAGATCTGAAACAGCTTTCCACCCTGATCTGTATTTAACAGATTAAAAGTGCTAACACCATAAAACAGAGTTATCAGCTTTATGTGTGTAGAACCCTGTGTAAGTCAGGCTTCTTTGATTTAGATCCTATGTTCAAAGTGAATTAAAAAAAAATCATTTTGTTCAAACTATGGCCTGACAACTACAGTCTAATGCTCATGTTGAAAGGCTAAATTAGGTACCAGCTCCAAATATCTGGCAGAGTCTTAGTCATTAAAGTTCAACAGGAGGAAAAATGAGTGAGTAGTAGGAGATGCATTACCATCCTGCCCCTGTTAAATGACACACTACTGTAAGTTGATGACAAGCTTTTCAGGTCTATAATAAAGCATAGCAACTAAATAACTCTGTGATGGGAGAAGTGCTGGAGAAGTACTGGACATGGATTCCTTTTTTTTTTTTTTTTTTTTTTTTTTTTTGTAGTTACTGTTTCATTTGAAAAAAATCTAATTTGATTTCAAAATGGTGGAACACTTTCTTGAAAGCATATATGCAGTTGTTAAAGAGACTGTTTTGTATCACTGTAATACCTGCTATACAAGTATTGCAATGAACCTATCACATTGTTATAATGAGAGACATTGAAAAACAACTGCATGTTTCAGCAGAAACTCGATTATTTTCTATATTTCATTCCATATTTGTATCAAACCAAAAGAAATAAAAGTGGTTTTTTTTTGGATGCAAAGATACAGATAGAAAGTTAATGTGCTGAATCAATCAAAAATGAAAGAAAACAAGTCAGTGTGTACTTGAAATTTTACTGTGCTACAGTAGCTGACAATCACACTGACAACGCTGTCTGCACATTTCTGGGCATTAAGCATATATTCATTTTTTACTTCAAAATAATTAATAATCTGATCTTATTTGTGCTTTGGTTTAAGCCATGCATCTCCTCTAAACACTCCAAAACAGCAAAATAAATTATTTCTCTTCGCTATCTCAGCAAATTTAATAGGGTTTCATATTAAAGTTACTGCTTTAAGGGTATCAGATTGCTCATTCACCAAAAAGCATCTCATGTCCTCAGCTGAAAATCTTATTAAACATAATGAAGTAGCAATCAATCCCTTTACTATGTACAGAGCTATTTTTCACCAAAGGAAAAAAAAAAAAAAAAAAAAAAAAAAAAAAAAAAAAAAAAAAAAAAAACTCTACCCTTCATTGTCATGCCGAATAATACATACAGCAGTTACTTCACAATTTCCCTTTCATACAATCAGAAGAATTTATGTCAGAAGAAACCTCTGAAAGCCATCTTGTCCAAACTCCTTCTCAGAGTAGGTTTGACTTCAAAGTTAGATCAAGTTGCTCAGGACTTTGTCCAATGCGTTTCCAAAATCTCCAAGGACAGAGGATCTACAACCTCTTTGACCAACTCTCTTCTATACTTGGCCACCTTCACTATGAAAAATTTGCTGTGACCATTGCTTCTTGTCCTCTCATTGTGCCTCCTTGAGAAGTCTGGATCCATCTGTACTATAGCTCCACTAGAAACAGCAAAGAATGCAGAGATACCCCCAATTTACACTTCCTCCTGAGAGACATAGAGTTTGCAGGCACTTCAGGTGATTCAGTTCCCTAGCCACTGTAGTGGCCTTCCACTGGACTGTGTTCAGATTATCCTTTCCAATATAGGACAGGGGGTAGCAGCGAAAGTAGGCACACCTCCAGATATGGCCTAACAACTGCCATGTGGAGGTGTCCTGGTTTCAGTTAGGACAGGGTTAATTTTCCTCCTAGTAGCTGGTAGAGTGCTGTTTTGGATTAGGATGAGAAGAATGCTGATAACATGCTGATGTTTTGGTTGTTGCAGAGCAGTGCTTGTACCAAGCCAAGAACTTTTCAGCTCTTCACTCTCTCCTGCCAGTGGGCAGGCTGGGGGTGCAGTAAAAGCTGGGAGGGGACAGACCCAGGACAGCTCACCCAAACTGGCCAAAGGAGTATTCCATACCATCTGACATCATGCTAAACAATATATAGGGGTGGCTAGCTGGGATGAAGTGGGGCTGGCTGCTCGGGTATGGACTGGGCATCGGTCAGCGGGTGGTGAGAAATTGCATTGTGCATCACTTGTTACATACATACTATTATTATTATTATTATTATTATTATTATTATTATCTATCTTAATAAACTGTCTTTATCTCAACTCTCGCTTCACTTTTCCATTTCTCTCCCTGTTGTGGTTTAACCCGGCCGGCAGCTAAACACCACACAGCCGTTCGCTCACCCTCCCCCCTCCCTCTCTGGGATGGGGGAGAGAAACGGAAAAGTGAAACGAGAGTTGAGATAGAGACAGTTTATTAAGATAGGAAACAATAATAATAACAATAATAATAATAGTGTATATGAAACAAGTGATGCACAATGCAATTGCTCACCACCCGCTGACCGATGCCCAGTCTATCCCGAGCAGCCGGCCCCCCCAACCCGGCTAGCTACCCCTATATATTGTTTAGCATGACGTCAGATGGTATGGAATACTCCTTTGGCCAGTTTGGGTCAGCTGTCCTGGGTCTGTCCCCTCCCAGCTGTTGCTGTACCCCGAGCCTGCCTGCTGGCAGGACAGAGCGAGGAGCTGAAAAGTCCTTGGCTTGGTACAAGCACTGCTCTGTAACAACCAAAACATCGGCATGTTATCAGCATTCTTCCCATCCTAATCCAAAACACAGCATTCCACCAGCTACTAGGAGGAAACTGTCCTAACTGAAACCAGGACACTCCCCCATCCAAGAGAGGGAGGGGGGAGGGTGAGAGAATGGCTGTGTGGTGTTTAGCTGTCAGCCAGGTTAAACCACAACAGGAGGGTAATAATCACTTTCTTTGACCTACTGTTTATGCTTTTGCCAGTGTAGCCCAGCATGGTTAGCCTTTATTGTCATAAAGGCATCGTGCTGACTCATGTTCCTCTTGCTACCCTTCAGGACCCTGGGTTCTTCTGTACTATGGGACATTGCTGCATAAGATTGTTCTGCTCCACATTCAGGGCTCTACATCCATCTTTACTGAACATCATAAGGTTCTTCTCAGCCCATTCTTCCAGTTTTCAATGTTCCTACAAAAGGCAGATGTTCTCACAAGCCCTTCATCACAATTTTCTATAATCCATGAACTTGCTGAGTGTACATTCGCTCCTGTAGTCCAGATTGTTGATGAAAACACTAAACAGTTTTGGGACCTATATTAAGCCCCAATGAATACCATATTTCATATGCCACCACTTAGATTTTAACCACTGTCTGGTAATGCTTTGAGCCCAATTGTCTAATCAGTTTTTCACATAGGTACTCCATCTACCCCTCCAGTCTTTAATTTGGCTACTAGGGTACTATGGGACACTATATCAAGGGGCTTGGAAAGCCAAGATGAATGACATGCTGTACTCTCCCTTTGTCTACACAGCTACACGTTTATCACAGAAAGCAACCAGGCCAGTCAGACATTATTTGTACTAGGAAAAAAATTTGTTGACTGCTTCCTGAACAATTTTTTGTTCTTTTGCTTGGAAATAGCTTCCATGAAGACTGTCCCCATAATTGTCACAGGGACTGAGTTGAGGCTGACCCTCCTGTCATTACTCTCCTGTTTCTTATTCTTTTCCTGAAGGTGGACAGTCTTCAGAAAGCTCCACTGATTGCCAAACACTTTGAAGAACATTAGAAATGGATCTCACAGTAATACCGACAAAATCTGCATTTCAACCTGTCCATCTCCAGGGAGCTATTTGTGTTCAGTTTGCTGTAGCTCAGTCCTCCACTATGGCTACCAATACAGACTAACTAAGAATTAATTGCCAGAACAAAGGCAAATAAAACACTGAGTATCTCCACCTTTTTCATGTCCCTCATAAAGCCATACTCCCCATTCAGTACTAGACCTCAACTTCCATGTTTTTCCTCTGTTGCCGAAGTATCAATAGGACCTTTCTAGTTGTGCATCACATCCTCAGCTGCAGCTGAGGTTTGACTTTCCCTGTATCATCCTCGTCTGCCTGGTCAGCTTAGCCAGGATGTACCCTTTCAGTTTGGCTGGTCTTCTGCTCAACTGCCTGCACGTCAGAATGGACTTCTCTTGTGCTTTGAGAAGGTTGTTCTTGAAGATCAACCAGCAGTCCTTGGCCCCTTTAAGCCCCATGGCAGCCTCCAATGACTATCAGTTTCCAGAACAAAACAAAGTTCACTCTCTTATAGTCCATGGTCAATATTTTGATAGCTGTTTTCCTCGGGTTCTTCAGCTCTACCAACTCATGGTCACCGCAACCAAGGCTACCATTGCTTTTCACATCCCCAGTTAGCTCTTTCCTATTAATGAGTAACTGATGTAGCACAGCACCTCTCTCTGCCAATGTATCCAGCAACTATGTCACAAAACTATCTGTAGAACTTTCTTGACTTGTTTCTGACACTTATCTCTCCTCCCAACAACAGAGTTCTAGAGAGCTCTAAAGTCATAGGGTCACACTAATTTGTTCACCTGTACTTTGTCTAGTTCAATCAAATCTGAAATTGTCTTTAGCCATTTTTATACAAAAGAATCAGATACGGAGCTTCATCTTTCCTCATATTGTACTGGGTCTGGCTGGGATGTTAACTTTCCCTGCAGCAGCCCATACAGTGCCATGCTCTGCACTTGTAGCTAGAACAGCAGTGTTATCACACTAGTGTTGTGTCTGCTGCTGAGAAGTGCTGGCACAGCATCAGGACTTTCTCCAACCCTCCTGGGGGGTGGGCAAAAAAGTGAGAAAGAAACACCACCAAGGCAGCTGACCTAAACTAACCAATGTGATATTCCATACCATATGATGTCACACTCAGCAATAAAAGGTGGAAAAAAGGAGGAAGAGGGGAGGGGTGGGCTTTTGTTGCGAAAATGTCTGTCCTCCTCGTGAACACCAGCTACATGCGTTGAGGCCCTGCTTCAAGGACATGGTCAGGCATCGCTCATTTGTGGGAAGTAGAGAATAATTTATTTCCTCTGCACTTCCACATAGCCTTTACTTGTTTTGTTTTGTTGTTCCCTTTCCCCCTCCCTTTTCCCCTTCCCTTTTTTCCCTTTAGTTGAATTGTTAATTTATAATATTTCCTTAATATATATATATTTTTTCCTTTAATTAAATTATCCTTATCTCAACCCGTGAGTTGTTCTTTCCTTTACTTCTTCCCCTCCTCAGATGAGGAGGGGAAGTGAGAGAGCAGTTGTGGTGTTCAGCTGCCCAGCACAGTAAAACCACCACACATATGAATTCTTTAGGTTGTATGTTTACTTGTAATGTCAGTTTGGGAGGTATGTTTCAGATCAATCAAAAATTGTGTTTGATGCAATAATTCCTGGAAGTGAAAGTCTGCATTATGTGGTGTTAATGGGAAATCAAATGAGGTGAATAGAACAATCCCTTGAAGCCTTAGAAATCAATTACTTAGAGGACATGGAGAAATTATTTAGTTAAAATAAGAATCATATTAGCCTTCCAGCATTCAAGCCAAAACTCAAGTGACATAGAAAAACATTATTTCTTCTCTTTAATATCAGAACTGCTTTATCCTTGCCAAAATCTAAAGAAAGGCCATCAATCTTTTAAGAAAAATATTGTTCTTTTTTCACATATTTCTGGATCAAATGAAAGCAGTCAGTAGAAAACTCACAAAAAGATTCAAAGTTGTTCTCAGTACCCCCTCTGCAATGTTGAGAGCTTTGTCCTAACTCTGTTATAAAGAAAGCAGAAATTAAGTAAATATAGTTTTCCTACTAACATTATCCAATATGACACATTCCCAGTTAAGCTAGGTGGATAGAGCAGTGTGGTCATACAGACCCCACTACAACATACCCACTTACCTGTACTGCCAATTTGCACCTAGAGGCATTTTATTGTTTCGGCATTTGGCATTTTGACTAATATCATTAAGCTATGGAGTGTTGCAGATGTAGCTTTGATTAAAGTATAAAGGCCATCCCCATTTCCATTTCTTCTTCGCTGTGTGCTTTCATAATGTCTATTTTTTTCTCCTTTCAGAAAAAAGAAAAAAAAAAAAAAAGTTTTTAGACACTAGTTTATTCCCTTGCTAAATCTAACAGGCTTCAGCAATAGCCTGCTTGAAAGTAAAAGTTCAGCTCAACTGCAGCATCCTTCATCTAACAACATAATCAGAGATGTGCTGCTTTAATGTTCTGTTGATACTGGAAAAATGAGAATAATGACCTTTGTGCTAATTAGTTAATCCAGAGAAGCTACTGAGATGGAGAGTGTGAAACTTTGCATGGCAAAGGGTTACATATTCTACCCATACCTTATGTTAATTATGAGCTCAAATAAATGTTGCTGTACGTGTTAGTAGCCTTCTAATTCTTTTATTTTAGCTGGGGCAAGCATATATTTCCTCTCAATCACTTTTTTTTTTTTTTTTTTTTTTTTTTTTTTCTTAAATTCAGGTGAACTAGAGCATTAGAAATCAATCAATTGTACATGGTGCTGGGCAATTCTCTATGCTATTTTCTGTTGAGACTTATGTCCTCTTTCTGTCTAATCTTCTTTCTGAAGATACTCTTGTGACACATTCCCTTTTTATTTCTGATAATATAAAGAGTTAAGATGTTATCCATGTCATTACAATAAAAAACCTCCTCATAAACATGCAAATCGTATCTTTTCGATATGCAAATTGCATCTTTTCAGGTACCTGCACAGTGTATCTGCCTGAACTATAACAATAAAATTGCAGCACACAGCACAGTAAATACAATTGTCAGATCCTCTACTCTCAGACCCTATCCTTATAATGAAAACGCCCAGAATCTAAATTTTGTTCTTGGACAAGTCACTGGTTCTTTAAGCTCCTTCAGAGGTGACCATTTCACTCAGAGAGCATATTATCTTCAAGTTATTACTTGAAATGTTATTTGGCAGTGAAGTTAACAGAGAGATTGTCAGGTAAGACTGATGCTGTCAGCCTGAAAGCAGAGTCATGCAGCTGTTAAGAGTGCAGAACTGCATGAGCTTCCATTGCAACAGGACCTGTCAATCTGTCACATTATTAAAGATCTTAGGGGCTGGTGACTGCAAATGTACCAAAGGTTTCCTAGAATTTAATGGTGCAAAGACAAAAACCTCTCTGATATTTCCATCACTGAGCAGCCAAGGGCAACAAAGTTTTCATTACTTTTTTTTTCAGATTACTTCTTGACGGAAGTTGCCCAAAAGTGCTCTTTGACCACTCGTTGCCTCAGAATGCATGTATTACGTATCAGTTATCAGGTCCTTCATCTGCCACTTTTGTTTAAGAAAAGGCTGGAAAACAGAAGAACCTTGTCACTTTATTAAAAAGTGAGAAAACATTTTTGCTGTCTTTCTTGGTTCTCAGAACTTTATGTGCATTAGAGTTGCATTCTGTCTCATTTCTGAAAGAGGTTTTCTACCAGTAGCCTTGGAGAGGGCCCTTCACTGAAAATAAGCCCTAGAAACTTTGTAAATCGCAGAGCTCTGTGGATGACTTGCAATAAATAGTGGGAAGATCAAAGGAGGATTAGAGGCTAGCTGTGAAGAATATGGGCAAGAATGACAAAAGGAAAGGCTCTGTGTTAACTCAGTTATGTTCCCACAATGAGAAAAAATAAAGGAAGAAAACCCTTATCTTTTATTTATTTATTTATTGATTCATTGCCGAATAGAAGAGTTCCTTGTACACCTGTGTTGCTTTTGTCCTGTTGACCTACATACCAGACAGGAAGAGACTCCCACTGAGCATTTCATGCTGGTGGATGAGTTGGTTACATGTCCTAAACTTGGAGGATAGGCTGCAGGAATTTTAAATCATCTGTTAAATATAGCAACATCTTAAGATTTAGAACAATACATACATAAAAACAAATTAGAAAATGACACCTTCTCCATTATTATTATTTCTTTCCTTGACTTTTCCTCTTTTACAGCTTGGTCTGTTCTAGCTCTCAGGCACAATTTGCCAAAGTGAAATAATGAGCAGCAACTTTGTTCTTCAGAACAATGAGCACTGACCAGCACTCTCCCTTCTTTTCTTGTCGTCAGAATTAGATAAATGCCCACTTTACGTTCATCTTTACCTTTTAATCTACACTTTCATAGCTGTGTGTTTCAGGAGTCGATTCACAGTAAAATGGGTTTGAACTTAGACCTGAGTACTATGAGATGTGCTGTCATGCATTGCTATTCAATTTAGATGACTAACACATTGTATTTTGTCCACTGCGTTATCAATGCATGGTGACAGTCCTCTGCTATGCGCGGACAGATTATGTGCTATGACCCTTTCTGCTCAAACTAGGGTACCAAGGTCTGATAAATCATGAGTGTAGGCAGCCTAGAAATAGCGATTAGGGTAAGCACCAACTATTAATAATCTGTGTCCCCTTATCAGCTGTACTAGGGAAAGTACTGGAGCACACTGAAGCTCCCACATGGCCCCCATGACCAGATTTCCTTTCTGTGGAAAAAGGGGGACAGAGAAGAGAAAGAGGGAGAGAAAAAGGGCACAGATCTGTGATCAGGAAAGACACCCACAGCTGGGAACAGGGATTTCTCACAGGCCAAATAATATAAACAAAATTTGTATGAGGCCTGAGGTAAGCATATATTATACCTGACTGAGCACTCCTCCATGGGATTGTGTTGTACTTTCTGCATAACGAATATCAACTTTCACTCACAAATGTGTTAACAAGGCAGCATTTGTAACTAATTTGCAAAATGGGAAGCTTAAACACAGTGAAGTTAAGTGACTCCTAGACACTGAACCCCTTGTTGCCAAGATCAAATATAATAGACCATTGGGATAACTGGGACTTGAAAGCAGTCATGAAATGATGAGTTTGCAGAAATTAATCATCATTTTCCCTTTGACTTCAGCAATTGAGCAGTCAGGATTTCATCTCAAACCTTTGACTTCCAGATTGCTGCTTTGAATCACAATGGGGCCTCTTTCATCTGGTGGTGGAGAGATCTCTAAAACAGTTTTTTCGTGGTGATGGCAACTAAGAGAGGAAACTAGAAACTCAGAAACAAAAACATGATCAAATACTGTGTTTGAAATATATTGATGTATGCCAAGAAGTCCCACTGAAGCTCATACAAGCTTTAATCCTTTTCACTACACATATGTCTTGCAACCTGTAAAATGCAATTGCTAGGAAATGTAAACCCTGTCTGATGTCAGTAAGACTATTTAGGGGGATAAGGACTGTCAAATGCAGTTAAGCTTGATTCTACAATAATAAGAACATAAAATTGGCCAAACTGAATAATACCAGAGATTCATTCAGCTCAACAGCCTATCCTGAAAAGTGGCTTGTAACCGATGCTTAGGAAAACAGGCATACATAGAGTAAAGGCTCCCCTGATACTTCCCATACAGCTCTGACAGTGTACTTTCTACATCAGAGATAGCATCCAAATGATTGTCTTTAACAGATGCTGAAGGATGTGAACCCATTTTGGCCTCCACAATATCCTGTGACAACGAATTACACAGCTTAATTATTTATAATGTGAAAATAATCCCTCTGGAGAGAAAGCAATCATTTAAGTGAACTGTGAGGCAACTTGCTCAGTCAGACATTCTGTGGATCAAGTTGCAATGCCAGGGCCATAGCAAATACCCCAGACAGTGCTACCCAGAGCAAAAGATACACATTAGCAACAATCTATTTCCACTCGCTATTCTGAGCTCACTGAAGTGTGATGGGTATCACGTCTTTCCCCCTGTACTCGGCTCTGGTGAGGCTGCACCTCGAGTACTGTGTTCAGTTTTGGGCCCCTCACTACAAGAAGGATATGGAGGTGCTTGAGCGAGTCCAGAGAAGGGCTACGAAGCTGGTGAAGGGTCTGGAGAACAAGTCTTATGAGGAGCAGCTGAGGGAGCTGGGACTATTTAGCCTGGAGAAGAGGAGGCTCAGGGGCAACCTTATCGCACTCTACAGGTACCTCAAAGGAGGCTGTAGCGAGGTGGCGGTTGGCCTGTTCTCCCACGTGCCTGGTGACAGGACGAGGGGGAATGGGCTAAAGTTGCGCCAGGGGAGGTTTAGATTGGATATGAGGAAAAACTTCTTTACAGAAAGGGTTGTTAGGCACTGGAATAGGCTGCCCAGGGAAGTGGTGGAGTCCCCATCCCTGGAGGTCTTTAAAAGACGTTTAGATGTAGAGCTTAGGGATATGGTTTAGGTGATGATTTGTTAGTGTTAGGTCAGAGGTTGGACTCGGTGATCTTGTAGGTCTCTTCCAACCTAGACATTCTGTGATTCTGTGATTCTGTGATTCTTGCATATACCGATAGGACCTGCTCCACGGGGAGGAGTACAGAGAGGCATCTCAGGGAGAGATCTTAGCCCACAACTGTGATTATGCCATTGAAATTTACAGCAACTTCAAGCACGATGTTCAGCAAATTGTTCCACCAGGCATCTCAAGAAAATTATGTGAGGATCTCTTCAGTTTGGCAAACAGGAATATCACCACCAAAACTGACCTGGAAGTGTAACAGAAAATGATGCCCGCTTTCTTTATTACAGGCTTGAGTGAAATTATTATAGCTTAAAGTAGATGCATTTCCTCATAGATGGTCCAGAAAATAAAAAGTGATAGAGTATTTGGGTTTCTTTGTATCCTGGCACCCATATAGGAGCTTTTTAAAAGGGCAAAAGTTATTTTCATCTCCTTATTGCCCCTCACAGAATAGGAGGGGCAATCTTAGGAGACAGTAGTCTTAGGAGGCTATGAAATAGAGAAAAGAAAACAAACAAACAACAACAACAACAAAACACTTAAAAACACCCTATGTCAGATTGTCAGATGGTAAATGTTTCTTTAACTCACCTTTCAATTCTTGCTACAGATACATGACTCATTCGGAATCCTACAGATGTTTTCCCTGTGACATCAGTGTGAGGTGCCTAACAACTCTATATACTTTTGCTGTGAAAAAAAGATCACCAAAAAAAAAAAAAAACCTGCAACTTTGGAAAGGGCAGGGAAGCAAATTTGTGACTATTAACTGAATTAGGATCACACTAGGAATTTATAAAGAATCATCTTGATCTTTCCACAGTACCCGGAGTTGATGCTTGCTAATTTGTCAGGCAACAAGAATTTAATTTAGTCAGACAAGTTGATTGGGATGACAAATTCTGCAGGTTGACTCTGTACATATTATTCACTTGTGTTTGTCATCCGTCTTTTAAAAGATTTCTTTGCAAACTTTGATGGAACTCTGTTCTTTGACACAGGCCAGAAATAACATCTCTTTTTCCAGTGACAGATATTTCTGAAGTCTGGACCTGTCAGTGAAGAAAACAACAGTTTTTGGGCTAAGAATTAGTGTGCTTCAAACCATCTCCCCACATTGTTCCACTGCCATGTGCCATTCAGTGAATACCTACAAGCATTTGTTTTAAACCAAAGAAAATATTACTATGAAGAAATCTATTGTTCTCTTTCTTCCTCTTCAGCTGCAGTTTCCAGAATACTGAGCCTGAAAATTAATAACAAAACAAAACAAAAACAAAACAAAACAAAAAAAAGGTCAAAGACGCAAACTATGCCTGTAGTTTGAAGAAGTGATGAAGACAAAAACACAAAAGTAACTCCCTTTTTCTTGCAAGACATTTTGAAACCTAAGGATCTAACTCTCACCCAGGAGCACATACATTAGTATACAGAAGCTGCTGCAGACAGAATATATATATTGGCAGATGTCATCTCAGAAACCAAAAAGAAAGGCATGGGAATCAGGGACTGCAAAGAATAAATTTAAAGACTCTTACAAAGAGGTGCTACAGAAGGGATATTTGTTGGGATGTGTTTCTGAGCTAGCTGTATAAAATCCCAGGGTTCCTGCCTGATATTGCATGAGATGGCTGGTCTAAACTATCAGCTTGCTACTGACAAGTGGGCTGCCCCCATATAATGGGGTCGAGTGAATCATAAGGGGGCTCAACTTTCTGTCCTGCTGCTGTCTTGCCTGTCAGACTGACTGTCAAGCACAGATCATCCCTTTTACGCTTGGGGCTATGTTGTATAGCATGGCTGTGATTGTCTGGGCAGAACCTGAAGCAAATCTTTGCAGTTGCAACCCCAATGATTTAGGCAAAGGGGAGAAAGGAAAAGGGAAACAAGAGGGGCAACGCAAGCAGAAGATAGCACTGACAATGAAGCTCGGTTCGCAATGTAGTTTAAATTCTGTACTTTGGTACCAGGTATTGCTTTGCTTCTTAATGGCTTGCTTTGCCGCCTGCAGGTCTGACTGCTCTGCTCTGAAGTCTCCACTTGTATGTATATCTGAGACAGTTTAGAGCTTGTTTAATCATTTGTAGCTCCCTAGTTTTTTCTAAGAAGGCCACAGCAATGTCAAATGGATTGAAATACACAGAGCAAACAATCTACCCAAACCAATTAAATGTGACCATATGACCCCCAGGTAGCAAGCACAGAGATTTACATTTTAAATTCATACTTCTGTAACAACAATAAATATCAACTCTTACCAACTGCAGCCCCAAACATTCACCAGGGACAAAATAATCCATGGAGACAAAGAGCTTCTCTCACATTCTGAAGAAGTTTAACACACAGTCACAGCAATCTTCCAAATGCTTGTGGCAAAGCTGTACAATTTACTCAACCCCCAGAAAAGTACTGGGTTCCAGAAGCCACAGCAATGTCTCATGTACTTGAATGTATCTTAGCAATTGGGTATCTTTACACATAACGTGTGTCTCTCTGCGAGGGTAAGGTTCTTTTGCAAATCAACAAAACTTATTGTGAAAGTTCTGGAGCCAGCTATTAGTCAATCTGTATCCTTAAAAAATTCTGCCCTCACGTCACCTCATCTATTTTCTTTTGTCCAGAAAATGTGAGGTGCACACCTAGCAGGAAGTATAAGATGGAAAAGTTTACTCAGAGCTGTATGGATATTCCTTCAAGTTCTCTCTCTCATTCAGGGCCACTTCACAGTTGTGCAAATTCTGCACATTATTATTATCAAAAATTCCTAACAATTCCTATGTTGCAATCACAAGGAGTTCCCCAAAAGACACTAGTTTATTTTTATTTTACAGTAGAAGATTAAATAAATTTATCAGCCTAACTCCACTGGGCATCATAAGAAAAGAAGAGATGTTCTGAGTGCATCCCATGACAACTGGAGTGTCTGAGCTCTGCACGGCACTGTAAAACCAGGAGAAATCCCTATTTATATAATGAATATACTTAGAATAGACTGAATATACCTTATATAACATATACCTAACTCCACCAGCCAGTATAGGAAAAAGATACAAATATACAGCAAGTACACACAGATAACCGGAGTTCAGTGCATGAGTAGGAGTAGTTTGCATTCTTGATTTCCCATGCCCCTCAGCAAAGATATGTATCGAAGTAACCATAATAAGTAGCTGCAACACATTTTTACCGTCTCCTCAATACCACTAACAGCATGTTTTCAGACTCTTTTTTAAAAAGACAACATAAGAATTTAATTCCTTTGCCACTAAAAAAAAAAAAAAAAAAAAAAAAAAAAAAAAAAAATAACATTGTTTGTGAAAAAGAAAACTAATTGTTAGCATTCTTCTTGGGGTATGTGTAACTGTAAGTTGCTGGGTTTGCTTATTTTACATTACTAGGATCTGTATTTCTGGGAAGACTTCAGTGAGATTCACCAGCAGGCAACAATGGTATCTCTATTTCAACCCCAAAGCAGAGGAGTTGGTAATTCCGAAAAATGATACCTTTAAAACGCATTGCTTTTTTTCCGTTAAATATCATTAAATATATATATATATTTTCTTCTTGTTTTCATCCTGTCAGAGCCATTGCAATTTAAAAAGGCACAGTGGGCTTAATCAGATTAGAAAAAATCTATCATCCATCCTGCTGTACTCTCTAGGAAAATGGCACTTGCAATAACATTTAAAATGACGGTTTAGGCTTTTTCTCCAAGGGAAACAAAGCTAGCTCTTGTCTGGCTAAATAAGACAATGTGTTCCTTTTTTTTTTTTTTTTTTTTTTTTTTTATATTTTTTTCCTGAAAAATATATGCAAAAAATGTTGTCATGCTGTAAAAATTTCTAGAAAGCTGCTCTGATTGCCTTAATGTGTCACACAGCAGGCAGTGAGGAGAAATATCAAATTCATAGAGCACATAGCAAGTGTGCCCAGACACACTGGCTGAACTGTTAAATCCCTGTGAGTAGCTGGGGGTAGTGGTGGATCACTGCACAGCTGTGTCCAGTACGCGGTCTGCAATAAGGAGCCATGCTGGGTGACATGTTAAAACAGCCTGTGCTTGCTTCAACATCTAATGAAACATTTGGGACAAATGACATCAGTTTCTACAAGTTAAGAGCTCAGCTTCTGTGATCATTACATCTGGGCAGGGAATAAGACATTCTAAAACTTGCAGGATTTAGTCAAGCTGGTCTTGCAGCTGTCTCTCAAGTCTTGCTCTTAGAGCAGGCTTCCCATTTTGCATTGCAAAGCCCTCTTTCTGCACCAAATCCTTCTTGCCTTCAATTTCTGCATATAGCCAGGCACATTTTCTTTCATATTGAGAATGGTGTGCACCTCTGGCTCATGCACATTTAGCACTTTTCTGATTTGTCATATGAGATAGTGCATATCTTTGCTGGCATGCTGACTGCAGCTGTAATGCCAGAAGGAAGACTCTGGTGGCAGGCATCATTCTTGCAAGGGGCAGGAAGTTTATGCTGGGGAGTAGAAGTCCTATCTCTGTAAAAAGTAAAACTAAAGAATGGCCACCAGCAAAACACAAGTAGTCCCACCCTAAATAAAATAAGGGACATTTTCTGAAACTACGGTTAAAAAAAAAAAAAAAAAAAAAAAAAAAAAAAAAAAAAAAAAA
>CM021765.1:161594024-161662700 GCA_011076525.1 Nettapus auritus
AAAAAAAAAAAAAAAAAAAAAAAAAAAAAAAAAAAAAAGTTTTTGGTTGAAGGAGCTGTCTAAACCAGTAAACCTGGCCCTTGTGGTGGTTTACCCTGCGGGGCAGCTGGACTCCAGCATAGCTACTCTCTCACTCCCCCACCTCAAAGAAAGAAGCAGAGAAAATACAATGAAAAGGGCTCAAGAGCTGAGACAATGACTGGGAGATCACTCAATAATTATCATCAAAGTCAAAACAGACTCAGCATAGAGAGATTATTATTATTTATTTATTTATTTATTTTTACCAATTACTAACAAGCTAGAGCATTGAGAAACTGAAAGCAAAAAACAAACAAACAAACAAAACAAAACAAACAAACAAACAAAAAAACACTTCTCCCCATCCAATGTTCGTCCACCTCTTATCCCCAAGAAGAAGTCCCCATTCCACAGGGAACTGGGAACTGCAGTCAGTCCCTAATGTTCCATCTTCACCACTCCTTCACAGTCACTCTCTGCCCCTGCTCCACGTGGGGTCCCTCCCACAGGATGACATCCTTCCCGAACTGATTCTATGCGGGCTGCCCACAGGCAGCAGCTCTTCAAGAACTGCTCCTGCATGGCTCTGTACCACAGGGTCCATTCCCCAGGAGCAAACTGCTCCAGCAAAGGTCCCCCACAGGCAGCAGCTCCCCCCAGACCCCTGCTCCTGTGTGGGCTCCTCTCCACGGACTGCAGCTCTGGCCCGAGGCCTGCTCCTGCAGGGGCTCTCCATGGGCTGCAGCCTCCTCCAGGCCACGTCCACCTGCTCCACTGGGGGCTCCTCCATGGGCTGCAGCGTGGAGATCTGCTCCATGTGGGACCCATGGGCTGCAGGGGGACAGCCTGCTCCACCAGGGGCCTCTCCACAGGCCTCAGGGGAACTTCTGCTCCGTGCCTGGAGCACCTCCTGCCCTGCTGCTGTACCGGCCTTGGGGTCTGCAGGGCTGGTTCTCACTCCCCTCTCTCTCCCAGCTGCTGTTGCACAGCAGGTTTGTTTGTTTGTTCCCCTCTTCCTTAAAACTGCTCTCCCAGAGGCCCAACTAGCATCACTCCCTGGCTCAGTTCTAGCCAGCAGCAGTCCCTTTAGAGCCGACTGGAGCTAGCTTTGATCTGACATGGGGCAGCTGCTGGGCTCTGCTCACAGAGGTCACTCCTGCAGCCTGCCTGCTACCAAAACCTGGCCACGTAAACCCAATACCACTTCACTTCAGATTTTCAGGCTCTGGGGAGAACATTACATCTAGTAACATTGTTTTCAATATTTCACAAATGTGGTAGGGCATTTCTACAAATGATCAACTGCTTTGTGAACCTGAACAAAATGAGCTGAGGGCCAAATTTCTTTGGAATAACCAGTCCTAAAAGCACTTTACAAGCACTTTTCTTCCTACTTTTTAAAAACTACTAATTCTACCTGAAGTTTTTTAGCATCCAATTCTCCAGTGCTAACAGGAAATCTATGAAAGTCAATCTGTGAGGATGGATTATGGCCTTTTATGCTAATGCTTTCAACTCCTGCAGCTACAGATTTATTTATTTATTTACTTTTATCCCTTTTCTGTCATAAAGCAAATTACTTCCTCCTCCAGAAAAGAAGAGAAAGAATAAATCAGAAGTACCACAGCGTGTAGGAAGCCTTACTCTCTTCTTTGTAGTGCTGGCCTGAAGTCTTGGGGAGGTTATTTGAGGGAGATCAAAGCATTTGGGAAGTACAAGTAGTATTCAAAGGGCAAACCAGACAGGTGAGTCAGCTGCCTTTGGAAAAGGATATGCCAACCTGGGCAGGGTCATCTCCCTGTTTCTACAAGAAGAAATAAAAACATATCAGCAAAGTGAAATAATGATTCTCCCAGGAAACCACCCTGGCAAGGCACTAAACGGAGACATCCATTTAAACATCTGCTATTGATCACTGGCTATAAGGTCTGTCCCTAACGTAGGATACCAAAGTTTCATCCTTTATATTGCTGTAAAGTAGTTGAAGATTTATTTGAAGACATATCTACAATATTTGACAGTAATCGTCTCTAAGGCTTTTACAGAGGTCACCAAAAATTCACTGTTTTTAAGGACAGTAGGCTAGCTCAGTTTGAAAATACTATCAAAAGGTACTGAGGTACTGTTGCTTGGGATATGGGAGGTGCTTAATCTATACGTTCTGCTGACACTTCCCGTGTGACCTGGAACAAATCTTAAATGTACAGTATCAAGAATCTTTACAACTGAAATGGTAATTAAAGCCCTTCTGTCTTCCACAGGAACATGATGATGACAAAAACAGAGGCTATGATACCTTGGATACTATCACACTTCATATAAATGTAATATTACACAACATAATGGGCATTTGGAACTGGTCCCTGTTCGCTGAACCAAGTGAATGCTTGATTTTAATTTGGCCACCAAAAAGATATAGTTTTGCCAAAGGCAGAACATAGTACAGACCTCTTCACACAGCAGTATGACAGCACCCCATCCTAGTATTTTTGAAAAATATATAAATAATAATAATAATAATTAAAAAAAAAAAAAAAAAGGTCATTCTCTGAGCAGCTTAGCTATAACCAGTTGAAGACCTAAAGACTACAAAGATGTTTTGGTACAACTACATTATGTAACATTATATAAGATTGAAACTACTATTCATTAATACAGGGGATATATTTTTAGGCAGCATGATTCACTGCATAACTATGACAACACACTTCAAATGTCTGAAAATAAACCAATATTCCTGTAAACGACTTCAAAGCATAGAGGGCAGAATTCAGGCTTTTCAGAGCAGACATCACAACTCAGCAGGCTGTGGGCTGGCTTGCTGAATGCAGTACAACATCCCTGCTTTCAAATACCCCTGTGGGTGTCTGTATCTACTCTCTGTTCCCACCTGCTGTGGTCCAGACAGCCTGGTCTCAAAAGCAGTACTAAACATCCCTAGCCTATTTGTGATCTGTAGATAAAAAACAGACAGAAATGCAATTTACAGCACTCATTGTTCTTCTAAAGTATAATAATTTCTGCTTTTTAGGATGGAACATATTTTAATCTATTTTCATGAAAACAAAATAATATAGTATCATCTAATTTTGCTGACTCTAGCTGACAAGTCAAGTGACTAAGCCAAGTTCTGTTGTCTCAATAAATACATGAAACCACAAAGGAGAAAGATTAAGAAAATCTGGTTTTCATCAGTGAAAAAGAGTACTTATTCCACCAGAATTTCGTATGTCCCACCTTCATTTAAGGAAATGGGTCCTATTGTTTGTTATGCCGAGTGTCTGGGCACAGCAGCATGTGCTCCTGGGCTTCATGTTCCTGCATACAGACTGCCTGTCTCACCAGAAATGTTACAGAAGTGTGAGAACAGCTACGTGGACAGGAAATGTTATTTAGTATTGCAAACTCCCTGAGCATTCCAGCAGGAGTATGAAGCCAAGTAGCTCTGGGCTAGGATTCTTGACTAAGCCATCACTCTATGGAGGAGGACAGCCATTTCCATGCCTTTGAAAGAGGGATGCCTTGTTCCTTTTTGTTTTCTCCTGATACTGCTCAAGACAAAAAACCCATAGATAGGGTCATTTATCAATGTGAAGCCATACTGTAAAATTCCCAGACCTTGTGTCTGTGTTATAGCAGTTTGTCACTTTTTCTTGAGTAAATGATAAAAATATTATTATGATTATTTTATATAAACAAAAATAGATAGGAAAGCTTTGAAGAAAATCCAATAAGCACTGCTTATAGTCAGCTAAAAATTTAATTTTTCCAGATTTAATAATTCAGGTGACTTAAAATTACATACCTGAATCTGAGCTTGTAACTCTAGATTCACTTTGTAGTCAATGAGGGATTGCTACATTTCAAAGGTGATTCAGCTCATCATAAAATAATAGATTAAAGCAACTATTCCTCTGGAGGTGTCTGTTACTCTCAAATGACAATATGGCATAGGATGAATAACTTGGAATTGTATGTCTAATTTTTAGACTCTTAAATTTTGGCAGATGGATCCCACCATGAATATGCTAATGTAATGCATCTATGACAAGCACTATTAAGACAGCAACTTGGATAAAAAGAATTTGAAAGAAGTTAAATGATAGTGCAGTTCCCATTACAGCTATGTTTTTCTCCCGCAATCATTTCACTACCCATCATAAATATTTCTTAGTGATATCTCCTGAAATGAAGTGCATATGCACCTGGTGCCACCAGCTGAGCTGTACAGCCCATAATCTTTTATGTGAGATGTCATAAGCATCAGATACTACATCTTTGCAGTACTTTTTAGCATGCTATTAAGGCATAAAAAGTCTATGATACAATGTGGAAAAGATTGTGTGGAAATGTTGATGACACTGGCTTTTATCTCCCCCTACACTCCAGAATCTTGATTTTAGACATTCATAAATAAATATCAAAGAATTCACTAAAGAAAAGAGAAAAAGAAAGCAAGAAATATATTAAATTGTCTGTAAAACATTACAAAACAATATATTGAAACATACCAGAGTTGTAGTGCAGCCCTTAGCTCAAAAATGCAGGATGATTCTGCTGCATTCTGTCTAAATCTAAATCTAAATCTAAATCTAAATCTAAATCTAAATCATCTAAAATTTTCAAAGGTAAAAAAAAAAAAAAAAAAAAAAAAAAAAAAAAAAAGAATGTTTTCATATTTTCTAGTATTAATCATGACAATCTCACTGCTATTGTTTTGAATGGAACTGTGTGGAAGAAGTAGAATGTCATTTTGCCCTATTTAATAAGACCACAAAGGCTGAAGATTATGACAACATTTGGTAGAGAAAAAAGGATTTAATTTCTGTGTTATGTACCAATGCTAGTGGCCTAGGATATAAACACAAGGAACTGGAATTGTTCATTTTGGAGAAAGAAAATGATAATGCTGGCATTACTGAAGCTCAGAGTCACGTGCCTAGAATGTTAAAACACCCAAGGCACATTATTTATACAGCATACTGTGTGCAAGTGAAATCCCAGCAATGCCCTTACACCAGACAGCACTGACACAACTGCCAACGAAGATCTGAAGGCAGATGCATTCAATAAATGTCTGTGGTCTTTATCTGGCAAGAAATCTGAAAAATGCACTTAAACTCTCCAGCCTTCATGGAATAGCTTCTATTTCCTTGACAAGTTTGTAACATTTAAACTTTGTAACTTTTAAAGTTAAAGTTCTCAAGCCTGGAGTACTACAGGTCTTTCACCTCAGGGTACCAAAACTGTTGGAGTCTCTTTCCCTGCACAGGGTACTGTCACGCTGTCCTAAAAGCAATTTGAAAAAATAGAGGGTAAGCTGACCTGAGATTAAAGAAATGGTAAATATCTGTTTTCAGGCAACTAAACTGAGCCTTGGGGTCCAAATCAATTTTAGATCAGGAAACTTAAAATGTCTCCATGTAGATGTCTACAGATGTCAAAAATCCTGTTACTTCTAATGGAGCCTAGGAAGCATTTTGAGTCATGATAAAAGAGACATCTAGAAGATGACTCAGCTGCCTACACATTGGTTTCCAGTGGCATCTGAAATGTCTTGAGGTATGCATGATGTCAAATGGACCTATGGGAGACTCTTGTCTTTCTGGAGCAGCAGCTGGAAGCCAGAGAATATTACCGAGGACATGAGAAATGACATTAATGTCTCTGTGTGGTGAATGAATCACACCCCTCATGGTGGTCAGCTGACTCATTCCCCAAATCTCCACCAACTAAGAAGTCACCCCCTCAGACACCACTGGGTGCCAAAGTGATCGGCCTAAACTGATCCACCCTAATTCTTGAAATGAATCCCACCTGTCAGAATCATTCAAGGAAAACAGATGCCACGGTTACATGATGCCAGATTTCTTCTTCAACGTAGAGGCACTGAAAAAATATTTGGCATCACAACAATGTAACAGTGCAATGTGATATCTTGTAGAGCAAATGCCATCAACCAGGAAGGTCACCACCTCCCTGCATCCCACCTGCAATATCTTTTGTAACTCTGTTGTCAATATTTTAAGGATGATGATGAAAGACAATAAAGCATTTCACAGGGAGCTACAAGACCTGGCCATGGCCTAGGGGAAAAAAAAAAAAAAAAAAAAAAAAAAAAAAAAAAGAGGCATGGGAAATATTATTATGCAGTATTGTCAATATTCACCCCTGTTTACATGGAAATTAATTAATTAATTTCTGGCAGTGAAATTCTTTAAAGTGTCAGGAAAATAATGAGAGAGATGCTGTGTTCAAAAACTAAGAACTGATACATTCAAATGTCTTTTCCCTAAATAAAAAAGGCTAACATGCAGAGATGTTGAATTTTTAATCCAGATTTGCATGGATTTTTTTCAGTGATGCTCTAAGATAGGTCATTCTGGTGCTGAACCAGCAGTGTTCTGCAGGAGGTCAGAGGAGAAAAGCACATAGTCCCCCTGCAGCTGTGAGACCTATGGCAATACTTAGTGGTGCTAATACATCAAGGAGTAATCCCCAGAAATGTCCCCAGGCTCTTCCTGAGACCCCACAATCCTTGGAGGATGCACTAACAGAGAGGGGTGAGAAGGGGCAAAGGCTCCCTTTTAGAGTGGGGCACACTGTTCCGATTAGCAGAGAGATACCACTTAGGGACAGTGCTTGCTTATCCTTTGATCTCTCATGGAATATCTGATCCCTCCCCAAAGCCACATAAGTGTGACTAGTAGCACTTTTCAGTGGTTATCACAAGAAGTTTTAAAATAAGAGCAAGTCTGAAGATTTTCTAGAGGAAACCTCAGGAAATATTTCATGACTAAAGAATTTAAAACAAACATTTAAGAGAGATGTAGAGCTTTAAAATCAAGGTGTTTCTTAATGAAGCCCAGCAATGAATTGTCTCTGATTAAATAGCATCATCTAGAAAAGGTGACTTCCTCATGAGCTGAGGAATTATTTCCCTTTTGTGTAGCAAAAGAAAGGTAACAAAGAGCTGCTGGGATCTCCTCTGTTTCCTACAAATGTGACTGCAAAATTGCTGCAGAATTCATGGGCATTTACGAGGGAATCAGAGGGGATTTGGATGGAAAAACATTGTACACATAAAGTAATGTAATAATTACTAGTTTCAACTCAACATAATTACAAATGAGCTTCCATCAGCTACTAATTATCTTCTTAAGGCCATATTTTATTTAAATGAAGTGGAATGAAATGCTGTTAAAAGCTACATACATAGCACTAATGAGAGAATGCTTTGGAGGAGACCATTTGTCCCTTTAGGCCATCAAATTAAGGGTCTTGTTTTTAAAGGCGTAAGAAGAAAAAGCAAACAGAAATTGACCATCCTCCTGAGCATCTGATAGACCCCAAATCTAGCTGCTTTGAATGTGGTAATCAATGGTATTTGCAAAGAGACAGATAATTTGTTATGGAACTAGTTGATTTTGAGTCCTTTCCAAAAAGAATCTATCCCAAATCAACTTTTTGGACTGGGGACTTGGATCACATCCCTTACACCTTCCTCCAGGCACCACAGTAAAAGCACCTTCAGCACTTTCTGTAGTCATGCAGGTAAGCACATCCAAGCACATCCTCATTGGGTCCTGTACTGAGTCTGATGGGATGTTAACTTTCCCTGCAGTGGCCCATACGGTGCTGGGCTCTGCACTTGTAGCTAGAACAGCATTGGTATCACACCAATGTTTCATTTGTTGCTGAGCAGTGCTGGCACAGCACCAAGACACTCTACAACATATCCCAATAGGCTTGGGATGGGCAAGAGGTAGGGAGGGAACATCGCTAAACTGACAAAAGGGGTATCCTATACCATGTTGTGTCATACTCAGCAATAAAAGCCAGGAAAGGGGATGGAAAAGGAGGGACTTTCAGTGGGAAAGCATCTGTCATCCTGAGCAACTGAGACCCTGGTTTCCAAGAAATAGTCAAACATCACTTGCTGATGGAAAGTAGAGAATATTTCTTTTCCTCCTTTTACTTCCACACAGCTTTTGCTTTTTTGCTATTTTTTTTTTTTTTCATTAAACTGCTCCTTATCTCAATGAGCTGTGTGATGGAGCTTAGCTGCCCACTGATTCTTAAACCACCACAGATCTCAGGATGCCTAAGTAACGTATGTATCACCTAAGGAACTTATGAGATAGCGAGTGAATTGAAGTCAGACCTTCTCCTGTACATAGGAGACCCGAAGCCCAAAGCCTCTCTCAAGACATTGTTATACATGAAAATTAATTAGCATTCATAATCATGGTTATTGCAATAAAGTCTGAGGCCTAAACAGAGCAAGGCAAGGTAACCTGCAGTCCTTGCCTAAAAATAAACTCTAAATAAACAAGACAGAAAAAAAGGTGAAGGAAATAATACAATATGAGAGCAGAAGGCTGTGATGACAGCAGCCATCTGAGATGGTCCACAATTCTCATTTTGTACTTGGGAGTCAAAGCTTATGGAAATATAGGGTAAGGCAAAAAATGTGTTGGGAGACAGGATGGGGAAAGAGGAAGGAAGCAACTATAATGTGTATGCCAGGAAAGAATTTGTGTTTTCCCAACACATTGTGAAGTCTAGAGGGTTAATGACAGACATAATGCACAACTCGGACATAATTCCACAGTGAAATTAAAACACTGAGAGACAAAATAGTGGGAATGGAAATACCAGAGTGATAAGAGACAATGTAAATCTTGTAAGAATAGCATATCTGTATAAATAATTTTGACATTTAAATGTCAAACTCATTTTATGACAACAACAGTAGCTGTCAAGAGCAAAGGCACTGAGCTTTCCATTCACCTTTAAAATAGCAATTTAATATGTAATTTTAATATTTTTCTCTTCATATGCAAGGGATCTGTGTTGTGCTTACAGAATTTGTCATTTATAGTCAAAAATGTCATTCTTATCATGAAACATTAATAATTTAATAAGTACCACAATCCTTTAAACTATGTTTATTATTTATTCCTACATGCTGGCCTTTCTTAGGACCAGGGCCACAGGGTCGAAGTCTTGCAGTCTTGCAGTCTTGCAGTGGGTAAGATACCCACTATTCCAAATAGACTTGGAGCTGAAGACACAAATCCCTGCCATAAAAGCCCCCAAGCATGCAGTTCTCTAGTCACGTGGACTAACAGAAGTGGCAGTGGCAGCTTGCACAAGCATAAAACCTTGGCAAGTGTCTCACAGTGCAGCCATGAGAGGTAAAAAAACTGACACAACCTCAGTATACAAACCTTTACATACACTGAGTCTTCTTATTATAGTGTAATGAATGTACATTATCTGTATTTGCAGCTGGTTCAGCTTATAATTATCTGGCTCATTTCTTGTACATCACACTGAATACATAAATGTAATATCCAGAGATGTAGCAGAATGATAAAAACACAAACATAATTCATACAACTAGACAAAAATGAGAAGACAATATTACTGTGCTGATTAAGATTCCAAGTGAAAAGCACTTTTTTTTAAAGACTTTTTTTTTTTTTTTTTCATTTTGTCTGTGTAGTAGGTTTACGTGGCAAGGTTTTGGTAGCAGGGGGCCATAGGGGTGGCTTCTGTGAGAAGGATCTAGAAGCTGCCCTATGTTTGGTAAAAGCCCCACTGCTGACCAGAGCTGAGCCAATAATTTATGTTGTTTTGAGCCTCTGTGAGAGCATATTTAAGACAGAGAAAAAAAATGCTGTGCCACACAGCAGCTGGGAGGGTGAGAGGAGTGAGAAACAGCCTTGCAGGTGCCAAAGTCGGTGAAGAAGGAGGGGGAGAGGTGCTCCAGGTGCCAGAGCAGAAGTCCCACTGTGGCCAGTGGTGAGGACCATGGTGAAGCAGGCTGTCCCCCTGCAGCCCATGGAGTACTATGGTGGAGCAGGGTTCCACGCTGCAGCCTGTGGAGGAGACCAAGGTGGAGCAGGTGGACCTGCACCAAAGGAGACTGTGGCCTGTGGAAGACCCCTGCTGGAGCAGATTCCGGGCTGGACCTGTAGGCCATGGAGAGGAGACCACGCAGGAGCAGGTGACCCGGCAGGAGCTGCTGCCTGTGGGGGACCCAGGCTGGAGCAGTTTGCTCCCGAGGGCTGGACCCCATGGTACGGACCCATATATGGAGTAGTTCTTGAAGAGCTGCTGCCTGTGGGCAGCCCATGCCGGATCAGTTCAGGAAGGACTGCATCCCGTGGCTGGGACCCCACAGCACAGGGGACGAGAGTGACCAAGAAGGAGCGGCAGAGAAGAAGCGCTACAGACTGACCATAACCCACATTCCCCTGTTCCCCTGCGCCGCTCGGGGGGAGGAGGTGGAAGAGGGTGGATGGGAGGGGAGGTGCTTTTGGTTTCTTTCCTTTGTTTCTCACTTCTCTAGCTTGTTAGTAATAGGCAATAAATCTTACTATCTCTTTATGCTGAGTCTGTTTTGCCCATCACGATAATTACTGCGCGATCTCCTCATCCTTATCTCAACCCTTGAGCCCCTTTCATCGTATTTTCTCCTCGCTCCTCTTTGAGGAGGTGGAGTGAGAGATCAGTTGTGGTGGAACTCGGCCGCCCACCGAGTAAAAAAAACCATCACAGTCTGAAAGAGAAAAAAAGGTTTGGCTTTAACCCTCCAATTTTACAGCCTGTTTTAGAACAGAATGAACTTATTTTGCAGTATTTAGTTATTTATACATTAACCACCAGATGCTCAGCACTCTATATTATATATGATTATTATTCTTTTGGATCTCTATTCAAACTCAGTAAAAATGGGATTAGTTTTGCAGTTTTTCTAGATAGCGACCTATGCCTCTTGTGTGTGGACTACATTTCCATGTGTGATTAAAGTGATAGGTGTCTTGCGGTTTATAAAACCCAATCCTATTTACTTAGCTGTGTTTTTAATTAAGTGTGCTTTGCAGTCAAACTCTCTGTGGCACTTGCATGGAGAATGCTATAAAAATAAAATGAGTGACTGAATGTAATATTGGATAGGGATTGCTGAAATGCATTTTAATGTATTTAAAAGTGTGCTCATAAAACTTTTGTTGGACAGGCTAAAAATTCAAATTTCCTGGAGCAGAAGAAACTTTTTTCTTTTTTTCTTTTTTTTTTTTTTTTTTTTTCATTATTTAACCAGAGTCACATATGACCAGATGTTACAATCTATCAAGGAAAAAAATAAAATAAAGTCTTTTTATGCCTCTATTTCTCTTCTGAGTTTGAGCTTTTTCTGTCTTACAGCTATTTTCATCAACCATAGCAGAGCAGTTGATAAACAAGATTCCTCCTCCCACCTGCAGATTTGTAATTCTGGTTGCAGTATCACAAGAATGAAGGACTCAGAGCACCAGCTTTTTGAATTCTGAATCTTTCAAAATTGTGAGCACATCTTATATCTGGAAATTCAATCATCCTTATATTACTTGATGACATTCTGTAAGAAATAAATACTAATCCGGGAGTATATTCAGTACTTTGTGCTTTTATTTTTCTTATGGAACATGTAAAACTTCAGTTTTGATCATATTGAGCTGATGCCTGTACCCATGCAAAACAAAAGGTGGCCCCTGCCCATAGGCGTATATGGTCTCAACTACAGTTTGCAGAGATACAGGGAAACACATAAATTGTGCCAGATGGAACAATGGAGAGAAAAATAGACACTCTAAAAATATATATCCACTTTAGAGTAAAGTAGACCAAGCCTCCAAAGTGTCTCTTTCTCTGGAGAGATTGCAAAAGGAATATGGAAATTTCAGATCCAGACATCCACTTTACAGATGTCTAAAATTAAAGGAATTGAATCTCAAAGAGTCAGAATAGCTATTTACTGCCAATTTTCTCAGGGAATCACAAACTTGAGACTGTTTATAAAAGGACAAGGAAAGAACTGTTTTTGTGCAAATTTATATGGTCTCAGTCATGAGATCATGCTGCCTGGTGGAAAGAACCAATGTGTGTTTCTGAGATTTTACCACATAGCTAATGAAAACTGATATTTTGGATGGATCAAAACCAAGAGGTGAGAAATGACAGATCTTCATTATCAGGTAAAGTTAACACTGAATGTGTAGAGATTTTAGAAAAGTTGTTACCAATATATTGGGTGATGTCAAATGAAAGCCACCAAGTTTTGATGCAGAAAATCTAGACATTTGGAATTATACAGTACTTTTCACAAAAGTATTGCTTGCCTTTAGTGAACAATACAAACAAACAACAACAACAAAAAACAGTCTTTCTATATGAACAGGAATTTTCTTCAAAAGAAATACAAAAATCAGTAATGTATTGCTGCTTACTTCTCTGTTCTTTTTCATAGTCAAGTTTTTCTATTTTCTTCACTACAGACATTTTTCCAAGGTCTTCTGAGATCTTCCACTATGCCCACTTGAACAGCTTCTTGTTATAAAAATGTCTTTTTAGCTGAAACAGCCACCTTAACCCTCCTTCTGGAGTCATAACTAAATCAGATTGACACCCACCATGATAGCAGGAACTTCCCGGCAATGCAATGATGCAATGAATGATTTTTCAATGTATTTTTTATACATAATTCTATTTCCTCATTGTCTTCTGCAGTAATAAGACAATACTGCATATGTGGGAGAAACTTTATTAAGCTGCAGGGGCAAAATGTTCAGCTACTGCTGTACCACTGGGTACTCCCTAGTTTTGTGAGTCAACTTGCATGACTCATTGAAAACCCTGCATTATATTCCAGCTGGGAACAGCTGAAGAAAAACCAATGCTCTTTCTGGTGACCACTTTCCCCTCTAAACTGGAGCATGGGAGCTCTTGTCTCAGATCCCAATTCAGCCACAGACTTTCTGTGTGATCCTATATGTGTTTGCATCACATCTGCTACACAATGGTCTGAGCCTGTTCTTGACTCACACCACTTGCCCTCCTGCATATTTACTAGTAAACCAAGTTCAGTCAAAGAATTCCATTATGTTCTGGGATATTTATGTGGGAAAAACCAAAGTTCTTGCTCATACAGTGTAAAATGATTAGGCATGGTGGGACTGATCAAGGTGCAGCTAAATCCACCATCATCATCTTAAGTTTGCTTACTCTAAGCTTTTCAGGTGCTGGGAGCCTGAGCTGCAGCTGTGACAGTAGCTCACAAGGCAAACAGAAAGTATGTGGATTAGGCAGCCGCATGCTTATGCCTGTTTTTGACTTCTACAGTGTGGCTGAATCAACAGCCTTTTGGTATATCCCTGGATATTTGCCTTTATCACAGATCTTCACTTGCAGAATAGGAATCATCCCAGCTTCTTTCACTCCTTTGTCTATCCTGGATTGCAAAAAGAGAAACAACAGCACAAATTCTCTGGTGAGTGATGAGAAACATGTATAGCAGCTTTTTTAGTGCTTTTAGTAGGTGTACCTCCTCCTATTAGTTTCTGTATTAAAGCAGCTAAACACTCACGTAGATGAAGAAGGGAACTGCATTCTGTGGCATGATCCTGAAGGTAGTCTCTACACTGTTATACTTGTGATGAGCATACTACTCTAATGATTGAAATTAGCCTCTTGCTGCACTTTAAATTTCTACAATACAACCTGATACTGCATGAGAAAGACATAAAGTCACGGAGAAAATGTGATAGCTATTGCAGAGCCATATTTTAATTAAAGCAGACTGCATGCTGCTAATTACAGGAGGGGTGAGTATTTCTTTACACCCATTTTTTGCATGTCCATGTCAGTAAGTGAGCACATCCTGAGTTGCCTACATGTTCTTTGGCTGTGTAAAAACCTCTGGGTTTTAAAACTAAACATATTTTACTTGTTGTTTCACTTTTGTAAACAAAGCAGTGGACATTGACAGTATTAAACTTTTGTGGCTTAAAGAGGTCTGGTGCACAAACTCAAGATGGATGCTAAGTCTGAAGGGTGAGACAGAGAGTGCTCCTCCTGTTTACCTTGAAGAACAAGGGGATGTTGTACAAAAGGAAGCAGGGTTTTCAAAGAAAAGAATAAGCTTCTGTTATACTAACAACATTCCCTCTATAAATAGTTAGAAATGACCTTTTCAAGGATCACAAAGAATATAAATTTCACATTAATGTATTAAATTGTTCTGCACATCCTAGAGAATTGTGGCACTTGAATTTGAACAGAATTCAAGGAATTGTGAATGAGTGAATTTTCTGCAATTTTCCTTTGTAATACTGCATTACCAGTGGTGTTTCCACTACAAAGCAAACATGCCATCCAGACACAAGAAATGCTGAAAGCAAGCATAGCAATGTTCTATTTTGGAAAAGTGCCCTTATAGAAGGTAGGAAAGGGCACAGTCCTGATGCACAATGTAAACATTCTAGGCTAGATTCTCAGCTGATAGAAATTGTTGCTGTTCCACTGAGCAAAGCTGGACAGAACAAGGTTTATAGGAACTCAAAATATGATCCACAGTGACATTCTTTAATTACTGATCACAAAGTTGAGCCTCTTTTCTGAGCAATTGCTAGTAAGCAGTTAAGGACTGACTCCAAAAATTTACAGATACCATAGATATAAAGTCCATCCTCTATGATCAACATTACACAACTGATTATAACTCATTGGTTTCTGTCACTGCTGAACTTTGAAGAAAAGCTAGCTACAGCACGTGAAGTATGGTAGGTATCCCTTTGTTATAAGATTGTTATTTCATTACAGATTATAACATACAAAAAATCTTGGTAAAACTCTTTGGCATATATAAAAACAATTATGGGATATAAATCTTTTCTGCTTTACCTTTTCTGTATCCTTATCAGTTCTCTATAAATTAATACACTTGTATAATCTAATATATATATATAAATTTCTGTTTAGACTTGAGAAAAGAAGACTGAGAGGAGATCCTATTAATGTTTATAAATACCTGAAGTGTGGGAGACAGAAGGATTTGGCCAACCTCTTTTCAGTGTTTTGTGGGGACAGGACAAGTGGCAACAGCCACAAAATGAAGCACAGTAAGTTCCTTGCCAACATGCCAAAGAACTTCTTCATGATGAGGATGACAGTGCACTGCAACAGGCTGCCCAGGGAGGTTGTGGAGTCTCCGCTGGAGATATTCAAAGCCCGTCTGTATGCCTACCTGGGCAACCTTCTCTAGGGAACCTGCTTTAGCAGGGGGGTTGGACCCGATGAGCTTTTGAGGTCCCTTCCAACCCCTGCAATTCTGTGATAAATAAGGGGCATTTGAGGCAAACATTTTTATCAGTTCAGCTCTTTCTGATGTACAAATAATGCAGGAATTATGAGTGCTTTGCTTTCTGAAGCCTTACCAGGTACTGGTTGGTGGTTGAACATGCTTGCTGAGGGTTGATGTCACTGCTGTGAAGATCTGACTGCTGCTAATGGTGTCACCATTGCTACAAATGAGCATCTCTGCAACCTTTTGGAGTGATGGCTGGACAATGATGATAGAAGTAGCGCCTTTTTAATGAGCTCAGCCATCCCCAGGGGCAGGAGAGCAAGGAAGTGATGACAAAAAGTGCATTTTGGACAAAGCGGTGGAAAGTTGGGTTGTGCTTTTTAGACACTTGATCTAAAACCTCCTTCCTGCCTCACCTTCCTCTCTAGAAAAACCGAGCCACCATTAGTCTCTGTTTGTCTGTACTCAGCTGCCAGCCAGGCTGAAAGTTCCAGCTGGGCATTGCATAGCCTGCAGCATTAGTGAGGCTGGGCAACTCCACACATGCTGTCTGTCTGCTTCTCACCAGTATGGGATGCTGCCTGTTCTTGAGCCACACTCTGCTTGTGTGACAGGGTCACTGCCATCATGGCACATGCACTTACAGTCCATAATGTGTGATATTATTGCAAAGGTATATAGTGTGTTGTATATATTTGAGTGTGTTGTATATATTTGCCCAGTTTATTTCATCTTTGTAGTGACACAACACTGAAATGACTCTTGCAACTATTAGTTCATATCGGTGCAGAAGTTTTCCAGTCAGAGAGACTCCCAGAGGAAATCAGAAGGAATGCTGAGCAGCTATGGTGGGAGAAAGAGCAGTATCATTTAGTGATACTGAGGCATCTTGCTGAAATACTAGCTACTTCTTTTTGCTGTGCTGAGAAATACCTTTGTATAGCCATTGCTATCCTCACTGATAAAATAATAAGAAGAATAAAAATGCATTGGGTTTTTGATACTTCTAACTCTTCTGCAGCTGCTTAATTTCAGGTGTTTGCAAGAACACCACCACTGGCTTGAGCTCAAAGGTGTGTTAAGTGTTTGCAGTGGTAGGCTGCAGGCACATAATGCTGGTTTCTTAAAATGTGCCACCAGAAGTGGGGATCAGTCCCTCCATGCCAAATCTGTGATCAAAGTGCTGAAATCAATTTTACAGTATTTAATCAATAAATATAAAAAACATTATTTTTGAACCATGAGTGCCCATACGCTAGAAAGATCTTGAACATTTATTTTTTGTATAGAAAATATATAAAAAATCCAAACAATGAAAAACAAGGACACAAGAATCAAAGCAGGACTTTGCTGTTTTTTTCAAAGTGAAAATCAACTGTAGCATACAGCTGTAAGGGCCACAAGATCACAAAATAGATTGAATTTAGCTGCCAGACAGCTATAAAAGCTTTTTTGAATGCACGGACATCCCAGGGCTTCTTATTCACAACAGTCTTTTTAGTGTCTATTTTTTTCTTTTCTTGACAACAAAATAAGCCCCCCAAAAGCCAAAATGCTATAACATCATCCCTGCTAGTACTGCAGTATAATGACCCCAAATCAAATAGATTAGCTTAAATTGAAACATTTTTGGCATCGTAACAGAGCCATTATGGGATACTTGGTTACCATAGAAACACAGGTAATGAATGAGGCACTGTCTCTAAATCATGAAACCTGAAATAAATTAATACAGACATTGGAAACATAACCTCATGTATTACATTAAAGGACCAATCTCACTGACACACCACTGTCTCTAGAATATAAACTCTAACTTTACTGATTGCACAAATCTAAAAGACGGGCTATGCCAGGATGTCATTCACATACAATATTAGTATTTGCTCAATACTTGGACGGGAAAAGAGAATGTGAAGTTTTAAGAACTTCCTGCTATATATTTGCCATTCCTCCCTGTTAAACAAACTGTTTTAAACAAGCAAATAATACTGCCCAAAGGGCAACATTTAACAAAGAGGGCAGAACCACTGCAGCTACTACAGCACCAATACAAAATCTCTATCTACTATAATGCTGTTTTTCTGGCATTTCTATTTTCCGAGTTTTAAGGTTAAACACCATTCTGATGTTATTGGCTTTTATCCAAGGTAAATAAGGAGTTCACCTTTGCCTTCTTCATCAAGGAAGTTTGACAACAGCTGTGAAAACAAGTCTCCACTCTGCTTTACCACATTGAAAAACCTCAGCCACTACTGCCATTGCCCGAAGGTGAAAACCATAGGTAGCTTGTATGAAGGTCTGTGTAGTGAGGCAGAGGTATGTGTACACATGCAATTTTAATGTCAGCACCCACAGGGGCAAATTCAAAATCTGAATCTCCACCAAATTTCAACTCTCTAATCCCATGTCTGCAATTCTCATCTTGTTCATCTCAACCCTCGTTCTTCCTCTGTTATCCAAGCACCAGTGCTTTTCTACCTGTATCTCTCACACACAGCTTCTCCTACACAGAAAAAGAAGAGGTGTGCCAGTGTGAATTTAAAACTATTGCAAATATTTCCAGTCCAGTATTTCTGAACGTATAGGGTTTTGAGGCACAGAACATTTATTACACACAGGACAAGTCGCTGGAGCTGACTGGCAGATTTGTCGGGATTCTTAAGAAGGGGGTTTGAATTTGAGCTGCTGCATTTGCAGGACTGGAAAATCAGTATATACAGTATAATTTAGGATACATTTGTTTCTGTCTTGCAGTCATATTTCAACTACCTTCCACTAGTAGGAGTTAACAGTAATATTTTAATATTCCTTGTTTCTGATTCTATTATTACAGTGTTATGAGAGCAATTAAAGGAAAATTACTCTCCGGTAATGCTGATAGTTATAATCTCATCTTCCATTCTGTCACTGAAATATGACAACTAGTGTTGTCTCCACCTTCCAGGTGAAAAGGAAACGAAATAAATCTGTAGGAGACAGCCTCATTCCCTTATTCCTGATGAAAGTTTTACAGAACAGGAGATACCAGCAAGTAGCTGAAATAAGAGATGTTGAAAGTGGCACCCAATACATAGGAAACAATGACGTGATAAGAGAAGGCAAATTTCTGGATTGTACCCTTTGTTTGTCATATTTATCTTTTCTCCCACAAAGATGAGTAGAGAAAACTGTTGGTTATTTTCAACAGGGTTGTATAAATGTTTCCATAAGTCTTCAAACAGAAGGTCCTCACCAGAGGATAGGTTCCCCAGACCAGTTGGCAGGTCATCTTCAGTACCTGCATTTCAGTTTATATCTGGGTTTTCTAGCATGCCTAAGTTCCTGCTTTCCAGGGAACCACAGAGCCTCCCCCATGGAAGCAGCTGGCACGGTTCACACCACGCTTGTCACCACAGAGGAGGTGATTCCTACACTTTAGCAATGGGCTTCATGGTACATATCTTTCCCTCAGACATGCCAGGAAACAAAAAGCTTTTAATTTTCCAAAACTCTTCGGACTGGATACTTGCAAATTCATAAGGCATTTAACATGTAAACAAAACAGTGCTCTAAATGCAGTACCAACATAAAGGGGTATTGCTTTATTCCTGTTCCAAAATAATCCCCAGTAAGTCCTCTTAGCAGATGACTCTCATGAAGAAAGTCTTACACCTTTACTATCACTAAATTTGATTACACTGAATACATCCAAAAAGTCTGCATCTTCCCTTGTCCTTCTTGGGCTTGTCCACTTGAGAAAAAGAGGAAGAAAAAGGTTGATGAAGAGTTTTACCAGTTCTGGCCGGGATGGTGTTCATTTTCTTCATGGCAGCTGATATGGTGTTATGTTTTGGATTTATAATTAAAACTGTGTTAATAACACACCAGCGTTTGGACTATTGCTGAGCAGTGCTTGTATAGCACTCTGTCCTGCCAGCAAGTAGGCTAGGGCTGTGCAAGAACTGGGGAGGAGACGTAGCCAGGACAGCTGACCCCAAGTGACTGAAGGGTATTCCATGCCTTATAACTTCATGGTCAGAGGTAAAAGCTCAGGAAGAGGAGGATTCAGGAATGTTCGTTATTGTGGTACTTGTCTTCCTAAGCAACCATTATGCATGCTGAGGCCCAGCTTTCCAGGACATGGCTGAATATCTGCCTGCAGACAGGAAGTAGAGGATGAATTCCTTATTTTGCTTTGCTTGCACATGCAGCTTTTGCTTTACCTGAAATCTTTTATCTTGAGCTGTGAGTCTTCTCACTTTTGCTCTTCTGGTTCTTCTCCCCATCTCATGGTGGGGCAGTGAATGAGTGGAGGACTTAGAATAGAAGAAGAGGGAGCTGAAGCTAAAGCTCTAAGATGACTTTTTTTTTTTTTTTTTTGTATTCATGATCAAAGGTGACAGATCCCCATCAAAAGTGACTTCCCACAATCTTTCCTATGGTGGGTTAGCAACTGAGATGAGACAGGTATTCTCCAGTGAAACAGGATTTAGAAACTTTGTCATTTTCCATTTTAAATGTCCTAAAAATATTTCTAGATTTTCTAAAAGATTTCCTGAATTATTGATGCAATATCCTTTTGGCAATATTCTTAATGATTTTGTGTGTTTGTTTGTTTGTTTTTCCTTTTTTTTTTTTTTAATACTGTAAAAAACTCTTTGTAGTCAGATTTTACTTCAGCAAATTAAAGAAAGAAATAGGATCATAGTTCACCTAATGAATATACATCTCTATAAAATGAAAGACCGAATTTTAAAGCTTTTTTTTTTTTCCTCATGATTGATCCAAAGAAAATCCCTTGCAAATTGACTGCCATCCAACTGTTAGGTACTTAGGTGGTAACATGTAAGTAATTGTAGTCATTTTAGTATTAAAGGAACAACTACTGTATTAGCTGCCTGTATAAATTATCTTGCACGAAAGATGTTTCTAACCTCCAGTGCTAACTTTTTAAAAACCTTGCCTAAAATGTGAAAGTGAAATCCTGATTGTGTTGAAATCAGAAACTTATCTTCCACTGATTTCACCAGGGCCCCTTTTGCCTTGTATATGTTAGGGCATGAGTGGATCAAAATGGTAAGTCTATTGTCAAACCAATGATTTAGCATTTAGATAAGGCTTCCCTCTGGATAGTGCGCTTTGTTTTGTTGATCGGTTATAAATGCAATACCATGTGGAAAACTCTGTCTTCTCAAGTTACGAATGCACTCACAGAGCTCTGGAAAATTGTTTGGGTGTTCTTTACTACTAGCGGCTTGATGCTGATCATCCTTCACTCAGCACAGTGCACAGAAATGCAGACATAACCCAGTTATTATTTTCAGGCTCTGAGGACTGCAGGGCCAGGAGGCACTGCTAAGTGATACAGGGCAAGAGTGTCATGGATCTCCAGCAGGAGAGGCAGCCCTGTAAGGGTATTTACATGCAGTCCCTCCACTGCTGCTTGGAGACTGGGGAAGGCAAGGAGGATCAGAACAGGGGAAGAGAAGGGATCAGATGTTCGAAACAGAAGCCACTAGGAGACTGAAAAGAGCAAATTTAAGACCCAGGATCAGATTTTCTAGATATAGCAACTGGGGTTTTATTCAGTGGGACACATCTTCATGATGGGCCTGCGAAGAAGCCCTTTGACCACCCTATCACTTACTCCAACAAAATACCAGCGTGCACAAAGTGCTCTGTGGCCAGTACATCATTTCTTCAGAGCCTCTGCCATTTGGAATATAAGTGTCCTAATGTAGCTGCATTTACAAAAAACAGGACGGAGATCTTGAAATTGTCATGACAGGAGTGCATGCCAATTTGTTGGTCTTTCAGAGCACCGTGTACTTGCACTGCAGCAGCCGGGGAGTGGAGATACTGCTTCTGTATCTTTAGTTATTTCTTTTAAAGCAGGCTAATGAAAGCTCAATAGAAAGTGAAAAATGTTATGAAGTCCTTGTTGGCTTCACCAAACACTACAGTCAGGAACATTCAGCAGCCTAAAACTTCCTTGCCTGCTGTTCCCAGATCAACTGCTTCTGCCCAGTTTCTTTGAGGATCTGACTACATTGCAGCAATAAATTTCACCAGCTGGGTGGGGAAAAAATGGAGAACCTCTCCCTCACAAAATACTAACAAGTGCAGTTGTGCCACAGAGGCAAGGCCGAAATACACACACATTCTGCATATTTCTATGCACTTAAATGTATCATAGATTTCCTACAAAAATCACCTTTAGAGACATTCAGTATGTTAATTACTATAACAGCACAGAAAAAAATATTGGCTGTAGGCTGCCATCTGCTGTTTTATGTAATGAAAGGTCACTCGTGAGCAGATTTTATTCACAGTACATTGACACTGCAAAGAGTATGACAAATCCTTTCCTATGGCAGGCTGGGGGCATCGTATTCCCTTTGGTGGTAGTTAATGAAGTTTCTAGAAGTTAGTGGGTTTTCTGATCCTGGCTTATAGTTTCCCCAAAATCTTTTAAAAGTCACTGCTTTGCACAGGTATAGGTATTGCTCATTAATTATAATTTAAAAGGAATATGATTTGAGGCTTGCTGTCAGGTTATGAACCTCCCAACTGTACAAATGCAAACACATGTGCAATCCCCACAGAAGCTAAACTAATAGGGAAAGTCTAATTTTTGTGGAGCTTTATGTCATGTGTATATAACTGCACATTATTTTTTTTCAGTAGCATTAAAGTTGTATATTCATCAGTTGGCATGCCCTGAAGCTTCTCCATCTGTTTTCCTGGGCTCTTAAAATCATTTAATGACTTATTACAGCTCAGAACACTAACATTTTACTGGGTTCAAGTGCAGCATGTAGATTAAATGAATACATGCTAATGAGGAAATATTGGTTCTCTTATTTAGCTGACATTTACATTAAGATGTACAAGATGTGCTCACAAAAAAGCTCTAGAGATAAAAAAACAGGCTTGGCTGAATCAGTAGGATTTTTGCCACTGACTTCAATGAGTTAAGGATTCCTTCTGATATATCTTGGTCTTAATATATAAACCCCAAGCCTGCAATAAACTCCAAATCTACAGACTCTCCGACTGCAAATAGTGCTGTTAGTTTTGCAAGGGGAAGGGACATGTAACTCTCTCCATATTGCCCATATTCTCAGCAAAAGTTTCTAGAGATCACTTCAGCATGCAGTGTGCACCTCCATCTTGTGGTTGTTAACTGTTTCAGAAATAGTACTATCAATACTTCAGTTCTTAATCTGAATCATTCACCAGTTTAAAAAAAGTCTTGAGTCCCTATTGCAGGCAATGTAACTGACTACTTAATGGGCCAACATAACAGCTGAATTTTGCAATATTTGGGCATCGTATTCATTACAATGTAATCAAAACTATATTGTAGTAACAGACCTTACTACTAACTTACTTTTATGTTCTTTAAAGACATTTGCAAAATTGACACAATTCTTTATAATGTGAAAAGATCTTTGTTTGCTTGTGTGTTTTAAAGGATTTCAGTGGAAAGTACAGAAATACTAGGTGATGTGTATGTATATGCATTCAGAAGTGTATGGTTCAGAAAGCACATACTTTGCAGTTTCTCAAAGAAAGATAATAGGGGTTTCAAATAAAGTTTTTGGAAGATAAGAGCATTATAAAATTTCCTGAGGCTTGCTGTTTACACCCTTAAGAGTCTTCAACAACATAAGTAAAATTTGTTGGAGCTACCTTCTGAATTTTATTGTCTCTTCTCAAAAACAATGAACCTCTTAAAATATTTAACATGGCACTTCTCAATTGCTTGTGCTGACAGGAACATCAGCATGTTTATCAAAAGCAAATGCAGCATCCTACATTTGGGATGGGATACGCCATGTAGCAGGGGAAGCTTGGGCCCTGCTGGCCAGAGAGCACTCTGCAGGAGAGGACGCAGGGTTTCTAGTGGACAACTTGAACATGAACCACCAATGTACTTTTGCAGCACAGAAGATGAAAACATTCCACACTATATTAGCTGAAGTTAAGCCAACAGGTCAAGGGAAGTGATTATATTCTGAGTTCATTAGACCACATCTAGAGTGTTGTGTCCAGGTTTGGGCTCCAAAGTAGAAGACAGACAGACATTGACTTTCTAGAGCAAGCACAGCAGAAGCCACTAAGCTGATTGGGAGCTGCAAAATGTGATGTACAAGGAGATGATATGAGGCCTGCACTTCCAGAAGAAGAGAAGGCTATCGGTGGGGTGACCTTACTGCTGTAAACAACTAACAGATAGGAAGCTGTAGAGAATGTGGAGCCATACTTCTCTTGAAGGTGCATAGTTACAGAGCAAGAGGCAATAAGCACAAAATGGAGCACAGGAAAATCTAAATTGCTACAAAGAAAAAGCATTTTACTGTGAGAGTGGCCAAACACTGGAAAAGCTTGTACGAAGAGGCTGTGGGATCTCTGTACTTAGAATTACTCAAAAGCCAATGGGACACAGCCCTATGCAACTTGCTCTAGCAGACTCTCCTTTGATTAGGGGTACTGGATCACAGACCTCCAGAGGTACCTTCTGGCCTTCCTAACTCCCTCCTTTACTTTCTGAAGACTTTTGTTGTTCACACAACAAAAAAAAACATGATACAGAAATTTTCCACTGGCTTTCACTTAGGCACTTCGGCAGTCAATGAAGAAACAATGCAAGATACTGGAACAAAATATTTGCTTGGTTCTGTCAAATCTATCTGTCGTGCGTGCATGGAGTGAGACAATTCCTACCAATGTACCCTTATAAAATGTTTGTTTCTCATCTGTGTACTGGGGAAACAGCTACCTTTCTGTTATTTAAATGATGTTCTTGGACACAATCTGTAAATAGCTTTGCCAGCCTAAAAGCACAACAACAATATGAGCTGTCACATTAGCAGGCAACGTGAACAGTTAGTATTTTCCAGTTAGTGGAAAGCAATTAAGAAACATCAGAGTCACTCCAGTAGTCATTACAATTGGATGATTGTTGTTAATCAGGTTAAAATGTCACCTTAAGTAAATTGATAGACAGGTTTTTTGTAAGTAGGACACACCCATTAACAACTCTGGGGATATGCTTTATGAAAAGCAATAGTTGTCACCAAGTCTGGTCTGTGCTGCAACAGCCATTCTCTGCAGTCAGGTTGGCCAAAATGCCTTCTCCTTTTCCTGAAGGGATTTTTTGGTGGCCTGCTGAGTTATTTACTGCCAGTCTGTGGGAGAGGAGAGTTTGAGGTGCAGCATGAGGATTTTTATTTGTTAAACATAAGGTTGCCAATGACAGATTTCAGCATCCAATTTCCTCCCTCAAATCTTTTATTTATGCTGTCATCAGGGTAAACAAAAAGCAATCCCCAACTACGTAGCAGCTTTATATACAAACATGTATTAATAAGACCAATTATTATTATAAAGTAATTCCTATATGCAAATATATAGATTTGTATTTATTTTTATTAATGAAAGTATTATAACATAGATAAGAAAATGCTAAATACAACATTAAATAAAATATCTCATATCTCATGATAAAACAAATCCTAGTGGTATTTTGAATGACCTAGGCACCTTTAGACTGATAAACCAAGCATCTCAACTGACAGTCAGTGGATTTATCTGTTTAGTCCTGGGATATATGACATAATTTGTATTTGTTTTGGAAACTCCATTGATGCTGTTCTCAATAGTCTAAAGCAGATTGTACGGTGACCTCTTTGGGAAAGATTCATAGAATATAGATAATCTGTTTCCAACAGAAGCATTAAATTCTTAGTGACAGATTTTTTTCAAGGATCACCTCCTAGAATACAAAATTAAGGGTTATAATTTAAAATCAGTTTCCAATTCAGAAGAACATATGAAGCTGTATCAATGCCTGTAATTGGCATATGTAATGGCAGCTCCATAAATAATGTATGAACAACAATGATTGCTAATCATATTTGGAATCTCGTAAATGTAGCTCTGACTTCATTTGGTTTGAAATTGGAGGAAAACAGTAAAGTTTATGGGGCATGAAGAGCTGCAGTTTCCTGTTACATACACAGGTTTCAAAGGGGTATTAAGAGTGCTTTCAAGCCAGTTGTTTTCTATAAAAGAAATATTAACTCCTCCAGTTAAATATACAGGATTGGGATTTACACTTGGAGCATTTCTCATTGAAGAAATAGTATGATAATGAGAGATACTTATTTCTGGCAGATCTTAATATGAAGTTTTCTTCTAATCAGTTCTGTCTTCATTGTTCACTGTTTTCTTAACTACATCTAAGAAACATGCAGTTTCTGTGCATATGTAGAGAGGAAACAGATGACATCCAGGACCATTATTTTTAATTTATTGTAAGCCTTTCCAATTTCATTAGCTTTCAGTCCTGTAAAAATATCTCCAGGGTTCAACAGGCTACTGATCTCTCATCTTTTAAAGTCACCAACTGTTAGTCCTGAAGAAAAATATAAATTAATAAACCCAGGAAGGAAAGCATCTAGGCAGCACATGAAAAAAAAAAATAAAATGTGATTTTCCAAGCTCTCCCATTGCCTTCTTCTCTGTGAGCAAGGTGTCTGGTAGCAAACATTACTTTGATCTCTGGAGAGAGACAGCCTTCTCTATAAATCATACTGGCAAGAACAAAAGGAAAGCAACACTTTCCTTTGATGCTTTGCCATGCACAGCTGCTGGTCTCGGTACATATAAAAGTAGCCTGCTCCAAACACATCAAGTTGCAGCTCCTCAGCTTTTGGATTAAGAGTGTTGTTGAGCATCACTGTGTTAAGATGCTGTTCTCATCCCCATGCCATGGTAAGTTGCCTACTGTAAGGGATGGGAACATGGTTGATTTGAACAGTTTGAATGGCTGTACATTTATCCTCTGCCTTATTTCCCTGATGTCCTTTGTGCAGATCTTCTTCTCATCCTCAGTTTATTCTAGTTCTGTGCAACATCTCTGCACCTTGCAATTCCCTTGGCTGGAAGAAAACAAGCTGTCAGCACCGCCTCAACAAGTCTGTTGCCAGGGCAGAGGCACGTCTGTTCCTCCTAATCATGAGGAGCCAAGACAACGTTTTACGTGTGTTCATTTTATTAAGGACAAGGTGAGACAGTTACTTCAGAAAGAGAAAGTACGGATCAGGAGGTGTATATCAGATATCTGGCCCAGAATTAACACAGTACCTAAAGACCACAGCCCTGGGCTGCATCTGTTAAAAAATAAAAGTGATCTGATTCTAAAAGAGATACAAATAACTTGACATTTAATTGGGTAGTGGGGGACAAGGGAGAAGAAAAAAGGAAGAGGCAAAATACAAGGAAAACTGCAGCTTCAGCTTTGCTACCACGATATTGTGTCAAATACAGAGTGGCAAATAGAACTGGCAGTTTCTCAAGGATTTCTGATACCAAGGTTTCTTGGTGCTAGTCCTTTCTAGGAGAAGCACAAATGCTTTTGTACTTCATAGGTAAGGTAAAAGACATGACTATTAATGTAAGGCGAACAGATACATGATTTCAAAAAAGAAAGTCAGACAGTTCATTTAAAGGCAGGAAGGAAAAAAAATCAAGCAGTGCTTTTACATAAATTGGCTTTCACAGCTGACTTTTTCTTTCTGTCCATATAGTAAATGTTTGGTCAAGCACTTTATTTCTGCCATTTTAATGACTGCTACCTACTACTCTTTGGCCTCTTAACATTCACACTTCCCATGGTTCATGCAAAACATATCTATCTGTCTATCTATATGCAGGTTCATTTAGACACAGAGAATGAACATCCTTGCACTTTGGTCTGATCTTTTCTTCCTCCACACAGAATTCTGCTGCTGTGATCTACCACTCACAGTTCAATTTGCTTGCCTTTCTTTTTGCTCTCATGAACAATGCTTAGATTTTCTTTTTCTTGTTCCTCTACCCCTTCTCCATCATGGATGACCACTCAGAAATGATTTGTCATACAAATAAATTTTTACAACTAGGATCCTCTACGTGATATCTCCTCTTGAGGACATCAACCAAGCATAATCATCTTTCATCTAGGTAAAAACCTTTTTTGAATAGAGAGGTAACAAACTTCTTATTTTGTATGGCAGCTATCACTTTGAGTAGCGTTGTAAGCAAATGGTAATGGAGACAATACACTGCTTGCTCCAGAAAGCTGCTGGACTCTATACAGGAATGTGAAGATGTGGATTCCCCCACAGCACTAAAGGTGATAAGAGGGATAGACTCTCAGTAAGAGAAAAAGTCAGGCTGCCCTACAGCAACTTATTAAAGGGTATCAGGAGAGAATCTGAGATCAATAGATGTTTAAAGAGTAGCTACTGTATGAAGTACGTGTTTTTGGAGCAGAATAAAGTATTGAGAAAGAATGAAGGTGCCTGTGAAAAGCTGATGCTTAAACAAAAAAATAAGTAAAATAATAAATAAAAGAAGCATAAACTTTCAGGGTCCGTGCACTTTGGGCACCTTGAAAATATTTGTCCAATTCAGTGGGAGTTTTGGTTGTGTGCACTTTTTTTTTTTAATTTTTATTTTTGCTGTTAATGGTACAGCTGAAAACAATTTACTTGACTTATTTACAGAACTATAATTGTAAAAAAAAAAAGGATTTTCTTTTTGAGCTTACTCTGTAACAGTATAATTAGTCATACAAACAATGACATGAAGAGCATGCAGCAATGCAAGTTGAGCAACAGTATTTAACTTTTTTCATTACTAACAAAATATGCTTATTTTTTCTCTATATGCACCAGTTCATTAAAACTCTTTTTTTCCTTTTTTTTCCCCTTTTTTTTTTTTTTTTTTTTTTTTCCTAGTAAGCAATATAATTGTGCCAGTACAAAAAAAAAAAAAAAAAAACTAAGTAGACCTTTCAGCCCTGCTGGAATCGTGACCTTACCCATTCCATTAAGACAGAAAAAATTATCTCAGGAACTGTGTCTGAACATACCTCAGCTGGAGAATTTTGTCTATTATTACTGTCAGAAAACTTACTGGGATATTCCATTTTCTGGAAAAAATAAAAAAATAATTAAAAAAAAAAAAAAGGTGCTTCAATTAGAAAGGCTTATGAAAAACTATCTCAGCTAAACAAGAAAGTGGGGCAGATCTGGAATAACCACAGAGCAAGAGCAGCCACCCAAGTGTGAACTTGTACTATGTAAAAATGATGAGGAAAAGAAATTCTGAACCTTTGAAATAACTCCAGTCAGCCTGAAATAAACTGGGCTGCTACTCCAATAATAATGCTCCTAAATAAGTTGTTACTGGTCCAACAAGCAAAGCAATCAGACTTTCTTTCTTTTCTCTGATGAAACCATATATATTGATTCTCTGATCTGTATATCACAATGCCCTCTTATGAGCCACAATGATTCATCTTTTAGGATTGAATTCTCCCAATAAAATTTCAATTAATAAATAGTTTGTTTGGTTGCAGAACACATTGCCTAAGAGTTTTTCAAACCTTCAGGGGGAATATTTAAAGACAATTGTATATAGAAATAATACACTTCGCCAAGGACTACGAGAACTTTTCTGCTCAGTGTTTCTAAGAGCTTAGAAATAACATATTTTTAACTTGTTAATCTGATCTTCCCTGTAGGGATCTATTAATAGTTAAACATAGAAAAACAATTTAGGTTACCAATACCTATAACAATAACAAATGTTTTCTTTTGAAGTATTCTGCAAAGACAAAGGAAAGATGGATGCTATCTGGTGGTGTGCTGCCAGTAATTTAGCAACAATATCTAATAAAAAAGTACCTCCTTTGCTCACAGTAAGCTTCATGGTCTGTGTGCTACACAGCAATAAGGTTGTAAAAAACATTTTCCTTTTAACAAAAAATAAAAATAAAAATAAAAATAAAAATCTTGGTCAGATTTGCAGCAAGGAAGGAGTAACAAAACAGGGTAAGAGCTATTTCAAATGTCTTTTGGTGTCCTAAAAAATAAATTGTTAGAATGTCAAATAAGTCCACTTGTGGGCAATAACAGGAGGTAAACTATGGCATAGACAAGATAAGCTATGGGTAAGTATATACCACAGGCTTCTGATATCAAGTATACAGAGCTTGCAGGTCAGTGGAAGTTCAGACCAGAAAGTTAAAAGCAGTTGGGCTAATTTTCAAGATTTTTGATTCAACTCACCAGTGTTGCCCAGGACTGAAACCATCTCAGAGTGGAGCTTTGAAAATGCTAATACCTATAACTTGACATGAACTTCCTTTGAAAATAAAAGAAGACAGAATTTATGCAGAATTTAGGTTCCTTAAATTCAAAATTGCAGTTCTTGTGTCTCTGTTCAACTGCTACCTAGTCTTGGAAACCTCATTGCCTTCAGAGTTACTTAGCAGTTAGCTTTTCCCTGCCCATGCCTCACTCTTTGTAAGGTTTGTCAGATTATGCCCAGAATCATCCAGGGTCTAGAAATTAATTGTTCCCCCAGGTATCTAATAATTATTTCAATTCAGTAAATGTACAGTGAAAACAACTATCATAAATCCATGGATGTGTCACACAGTGGCAATAATCTTCTAAAGTTGCAATTTTCTTTAAAATGTTGGTGTTACCTTCTCCCCTCAGCCTCTGCTCTACGTTTCTACAGAGAACTTAGTAGTTAAGTCACATATCCAAGAAAAGGGACATTGAAGTCAGCTTCCCATTTTGTCTTGAGATTACCTGAATCAGTAGACTTTTCTAGCTTACAGTGGGAACACAGAGGGAAAGACCTTGCAGAAGCATGTTTGTATTTGTTCCCTTAAATCAGGCAATGTTACCTTTACCTTTGTGCACAATTTCAAGATTCACTGCATTGAAGCAGAAGCACAAATAGGGTGAGGGCTATGCTATGTCCCTTGCCCCATGGGCTGTTTAATGAGTGACTTCAACATTGATTTTGAAAGAACGAGGTTTGTGTGAGTGAAAACATCTCAGCTTGTCAGGAAGACAAGCCATCTCGCAGCTTGTCTCTTGCTTTGTTTTCCTCATCTGGCCCTTTAGTGGGTCAGATGACCTATCTCCAGGATAGTCTGCTCTTGGATCCCTGTTCTTATATTTGATTCTGAAGCACCTGACTCTTCCCATGTAATACAGTGGCATAAAAAAGGACTCCTGGACATAAACACACATTTTGGAAACAGAATATAACTCACTGATGAACCAAATGTCTTACTTTCCATCTATGCTCAGTGCATATAGAAGAACACTTTGTAAAGGATGTTCACAGATCTGCAGAGAATTTGTCTGAAGACTCAAGGTTGCTTAAGTTCAGTTTAATTCATTTCACATGCAAAACATTCACTCCTCTGTAATATATTTATGTGTCTCAGAAATGTGGTTAAGTACTAGCCTGGAGATGAGCTGCAGGACTTTCTTTAAATCAGAAGCAAGACCATCACACTATCTTCCCTTCAATCTGGTAGAACAATTTTAACAAGCCTCTAAAAAACCCTCTTTGGCACACCATTGGCATTGAACATCATCAAAATGCAGTCCTATGAAAATGTGTAAATAACAAAGCTGAAATCAAATTGCTTAAAGACTACAGTACATGTAATTTCTCTGTGCTCACCAAAAATTTCCAAACTCATTGAATGTAGGCCTTTCAGAGTCCTTTGTCACCACTGATAAGTATTTCTGAATGTTTTGCTCACAGCTGAGATACTGCTTGATATATCATGAGATTCCTGAAGTATTTTGCTCAAATAAAGAACTGTATGTATTTGGGAAATCTTGGGTTGGAGCTGCAGGTGTAAATATCATCATTCAGACTTAGCCACTGTTTAAAGACATGTACAAATATCCATCTTTTCTAAAGAAATTCCAAAAGTTTTATGGGTTTGTTTTTTTTCTGTGATACTTCTCACCAGTCCTTTATTAAGCTTGGGACACATCAGCTGCAATAATAAGTATGTGACTAATATCTCCCAGTATTTCAAACATCTGATGAGTCAACATGGAGCTTTGGATAGTCAGTATATATTGCACAGGAATTTTCAGCATAGGAGAAAAATTGAACTCAGGAAAAATGATACTCAGGAAAACATTCATACTTATTAAAAATGCAGAAAATAAAGTGAAGTTTACAACTGTTGAATGCTCTATTTGAACAGAATTCATACCTGTCAGTGTGACCTACATGCACACTAGGAAGAAAGGCGAGGGTGATCCTTCAAACAGTTCAGTAGGATCATTTAAGTGGTTCGAGACGCAGAAACCAGCTATGTTTTGGAGTGCTGTTTCAGCACATATTCAGCTGGAAGGCCTGCAGATTACTGCTGTCTTCAGAGCAAAACTTCTCTCAGGCTCTTGTTATTTAAATATTGGCCATCTAATAGAATCAGCTGTAGTTACCTTTTCAGACCCAATGTCAGTGAGCTATCAAACTCACTTAGCCAGGAATATCCACTAGCTTAAAGAAAGTCTAACAATTAGTGATAATTTATTTTGTAAGTTTGCAGTAGATAGCTTGTGCAGTTTTCCAAGAGAAAAAAATAAACAAATAAATAATCCATGGAATTTGTAATACACTTGACTGTTGAAAGGAAGGGCATTCTTTAAATTGCTTTACAGCTGCAATACCTGTTTCATTTCAGCCTTTGCTCATTTTCTTACAGCTCAGCAAGAGGTTTATAGCTTACTGTCAAAGACAGAATTTGAAAGAAAGGAAAATAGAAAGGTGTCAGTTGTATCCCTGGAGCCCTGGTAATCATAAGAGGGCTTCCCATTTAGCTGGTTGTGTTTTGGATCATTGGATCAAATCTACTTTTCATATTTTAACTTATTACAGTAGAATTTTAAGCTTTTATGTAGGAGACTCATTACTGCTTCTGTAATATGTGAGAGGCAGCTATTTCAGTGCTGTTTCAGGGGGAGGAAAAGGGGTTGAAGATCTGTTCTGGAAATGGCTCTCATTCACAAGAGCAAGCTGCTGGCATTGTAAGAAGCAGAGAGACACCCAACTCCACAAAACTCAAGAAACCACCCAGAAACCACAGCCTTTCACCATGAGACAGTACTGCTGACCAGGGTTATCTTGCAGATATGGGTGTACTGGGACCTACAGGCACAGAGCTCAGCAGAGCTGTGTGATCCTGTGCCTCCACAGGAGGCACATCACCTTCCTGAGGCACCTGATGACTCCAGCTGGGCTCGCAGGGTTTTTCCATGTAGCTTCTGCATGTGCTTTAGGTAAGATCCTCTTCCCTTATAAGTAGTGAGCATATTTCAGAAGAACAGGAAAAAAATAATAATAATAATAATAATAATAATAAAAAGGACGGCACAGAACACCTATGTTCTCCCATGTTGAGGATTATTCTTATACTCTTCTACAAATAGACCAACTGTAAGTATAGCTAAGAGAGTAACTGAGTCATTTACATGCCTCAGCTCAGTGACTGAACTGCAAATAGAAGCCAGACATCCTGACCTCCTAAATACACACTGAAGTTGTCACATACTTATGTACAACTCAAACAGACTTGAAAATACAAGTGGAGCAGGTGACATTTTAACATGAAAAACAAACATATATAATATGAGCAAAGGTAAATTTCTTCAATGTAATTAAAAAGAAAAATAGAATAAGTAATCAATCATAAATGGGATTTAAGGTCTGCAAAATAAAATATATGATCTAACAAAAGCCAAATGAATTTGCAGTAATCTGGATAGTTACTACAGATATCCCAAAAGATGTCTGCATGCACCTTTATGCAAAGGTTACCTGATGCACAGCCATGAAGGGCTACATTCTCTGGCAAGGACTTTGACAGGTCTGCTACACATTTCATGAAGAACTGGCTCCTTACAGTTGTTCTAAATCTGGCTAATCCTCCATTTCATGGTGCTTTATTCTCACTCTAGAAGAGATGGCAAACAGCCTTTCAACCTTCCTGAACTACTCTCAGGTCTGCAGACCTATAACAAGCTGCACAGGTGCTCTTCATCTCTTTACTCACTCTCCTTTCAAACTTTTCCAACTGCAACATATCCTTTAAAAGACAGAATGGCCAGAACTCCATTCAGTGTATCAGCTGTGGAAAAAAAATATGTTTTCACAACAGCAAGATTATGTTTTCTCCTTGTTCTTTATTTCTTTTTTAGTATTTCCTAACACTTGGTCTGATTTTTGACTGCAAGTGAGCTGATGTTTTCTGTTATCATAACCCCAGGGTTTTTCTCTGCAATAGTAATGACCACGTCAGAGTCCATTGTTTTAGGCAATGATAGGGTTGTTATTTTATTTTTTAATGTATATTGCTTTACATTTGTCTACATTGAATTTTATTGCCATTTGTTGGCCAGTCAACCATTTGCATACATATTCAATGCTTTCCTGCCAAAAATAGAAGTTTCACACTCCATCTAACTATTCATTTTGGTTTCACCCTCTATCAGATACTTTCTCATGAAAATCTTTGCAAAATTCATACGTCTCCAATAACTATTTCTGTTTTGCTGAAACAACAGCTCTATAACAAAAAGTTGCATTCATCAAAAAATGTTGCATCCAACTTTCCTTGCTAATACAATAGACTCTTCATTTGCCTTGCAGTTCTGTGACTTTATGCCTTTCCAATGTTTTGCATATAAACTAAGCTGAAAAGGACAGACACAGCTGGTATAGCTCAATGTGGTTTCAATGAATGTTTCTAATTTTCTTCCCTTGTTTTCAGTTATTTGAATAATTTTATTGTGCAGTTGAGTGGAACCACATATAGAACAGTTAGTGGGATGTGTGAAGTAGCAGCACTAGTGATGATCTAAGTCCTTTAAGTATTTTAATTATTTGAGTTTCCCCTTCATCTTCTTCTCTGCTTTCATTTTATCCACAGTATCTTTACTACATTGAAATGACCCACAACTGACATGAACGTATAGGCAAGCCATTGTATACTGGCAGAGTTTTTTCTGGGATACATGAATAAATCGGTGAATTCAAAGCAAGAGTTTTCTGAAAATATTGACTTGGAATTTCTTTGCAGCACCCTAAGTGCAAATATAAACACAGAATACTGCACAATGCATGGGGCATTGTTTACATTATGGCCAATATAATAGTAGCTATTTGATAAGACATATGATTATCACACCATGTGGTGATATAATCCCATACAACAAATCAAGTATTCACGTCTAATGATCCAGAACAAGGGAGCCCCAGCAAGCAGAATTATATGAGCACTGAATAAACAGCTTATATTGGACACACAAGAACACCCACTAAAACAGTGATATTTTTGAAAAATATTGTTCTATTAAGCATCTTAAGACAATTTAAAGTAATTCATGATCCACTTGTTAATGTATTCTATTTGTCAATGTTTTTTTTTTTTTATTAATTTGCCAAAAATATAATTGTTCTGGCAACCGTCAATGTTATTTTCTGTCTCAGCATTACACACCTATAACTGCTGATGGTAACTGCTTTGAAATGATGAAGGCAGAGATATATGCTACTTTATCCATTAAATAAAAAAGATTGGGTAATCTCTTGAAGTTAAATCACATACATTCCAATATGTTTACCATATTTACTTGGGCTGAGAAGCTCAAAATAAGAGGAGTCAAATAGAACATAAATACTAATGTCATTCCAATCTACAGATTGAACTCTTCATGACATGGTAGGTTTTTTTTTTGTTTTGTTTTGTTTTGTTGTTGTTGTTGTTGTTGTTTTTTAATATCATTATTAATATTATGGTCATGACAACCTTTTTGTTTTCTATATTTTTTTCTATCAGCCATGTATTTTTATGTACTGTACTAAATTGAACAATTAAGTCTCTAAAAAAATGGATTTCAGAGATTTTTTTATGAAGATTAACAAGAAATAATTTCACATAAAGACACATAAGTCTAGGGACATAAATGTATTCTGAGCCAAAAGACAATGATAAATGTTTTGTAATCTTAACAGAGATATATAAGGTATCCAGTACTTCAATGACAATCTACCAAAACTGCTTTGCAGAACAGACTCTGGGATTACTCATGAATACTCGATTTTCATTTTAACTGGGACTGGGGTAAAAGTGTGATTAGTAGGTTGAATTCTGCAATAATTTCTCAAAAAAAAATGAGAAATCTTCACTAAAAATAAAGATTGCCTGAAGCCATGCATGTAGGTGAACACCTCATTGAACACCTGAGTTGACCTAAGAGTGATATAAACTCTAGGGATAAAGTCAGGGTCATGGAGAATGTCAGTGAAAATCTTTCAGAAAATGGGAACAGAGAAGAGGTCAGAACCAGAGAGAGTAGTCCAAAGCATTCACTCACAGAAGTTTTAACAGAAATATTTACTGGTCTAAACGAAGAGCTAAATGAATGCACATACCTGCACATGAAAGCACCAAAGAACTCAATATAGAACAAGTGTCAAAATAATAGCATGTATTAATAACCAAGGACATGACTGACAGCAATAGATTTGTTAAAACCCAGGAATCTGATGTTATTTTCATCAGGACCAGCAGGCCTATGATCTGAAAAATTTTCAGCACAGACAACTTGTTGGAAGAAGACCTGCATGAAGACAAGAGGAAGGTGGCAATAAGGTGGCACTACAGTGTGTGTGCTATTCCTCCTTCTCTTATCCCAGCTGGAATATATAAAATATACCAAGTAGAGCACTGAGGATACACAAAATGAGGAAAGTGACAAAACTGTTAACGTTTTATTCAGGATGAAGAAAGCAAGATTCTGATCACATCAGAGCTCATATAAGGTGTAAATAAATAAATAAATAAATAAATAAATTATATATATAAAGAAGCTTATCATCGTCAGATGAGAAGAGCAAGGTGACATGACTAGGACTCAACTGCTGTTTTCCCTTTGCCCTGTCACACACAAGTGACCCTGGGCAGGCCACTCAGACGTGTCTTTGTGCTTGTCATTGGGTCTGCAAGTGAGTTAAATCTATGTGGGAATGACCATGAATGTCTGAATTAATTATTTAGAAAAAATATCTCCTTGACCTTCTACAAGGTCTCACAATGAATTAATTTCCTGTTAATATCAGATAAACCAGGCCTGTATATTTTGGCTACAATTACAGGCTTAAGAAATACTTAAGAATTTCCTTTTTAAACAAAATATTTCTGTCTATCTAATGAAAGAATATGCACTGCAAAGCCCATATTTAACCTTTTCAAATTGCTATTATTTTCATAACGTTATTAGTAAAAAATAACTGAATAGCAAATTTGTATAAGTGGCAATGACCTCAACATCAATGCTTCACATCAGTGGTGAGTGTTTTAAAATAATTTTTAGCAGAATTAGGAATTAAATTTTGCTGATTAGTTTGAGCTTTACTCACAGATTCTCAAAAATGGACACATTTTTACAGAATGTTCAAATACCTTGACACCCAAATAAAACACTAATAAAGGTTCATTAAGAAATGTAATTGTAATACACTAACAAAGGTTCATTAAAGTGTGTAATTGTAATCTTCCTACTAAAACCAAGAATATATTACTGGGAAGTGGGATATATGAATAGCAGAGAGAGGAAGCAAGAAGGACAATAGTAAGCATAAGGCTTAACTTTGATATTTATGCTTCAGAGTTTGCAGGGGAAGGGAATAGCAGAATGTTATTAAAGTGAAGCTCAAAAGATCTTGCCTCAAAAATTGTAATCGTATTTTCTCTGTATGAATGAGAGCACAGCCATCTACTTGTTAGCCTCGCAATACCATAAAATGCCAAGGAAATCCTTAGTATAAAAGTGCATTGGAAATGCTGCAGTAGAAATGCTGCTCATGATGCTTACCTGTACAAATGGTCATTATTCAAAATAGGGTCTAGATTTTACAGGCCATGTAAAAATTTCAGTTCTCTTTCATTTTGGTATCAGAAATAGTGGTCCAATTAGGTACCAAACTTAGGTGAGACAGATGAAGAAAGAAAGGAGGCACAAAGCAAGGACATATTTCCTGTGGCTGAGCTTGTGTGGAGATGGTAAGAGAGAAGACTTTGGACGCTAAGGTCCCTCACAGTGCATCAAGTTAGGAGAGTAGACACAGATCATATAGACATTTTAGTCTGAAAAAGAGCCCCAGAAATTTGCTTTTATCTATTAAAAAAGGAGAACACCCTTTGTTCTCATTCAGAAAACTGTGGGGAAATGATAGGGGCTCCAAGGCAAATGTTCGGGGAGTATCAATCCCAGAGCCTTAGTTATCATGGTCACTTAAAAGCCTTAGAAACAGCTAGACAGGTGGAACTATGTCACCTGCATTGCATGAGGTTTCTCTGAAATGCAGCATCCAAGATTGAACCAGGTCAACAAAGGTGAGAAAAGACTAACTACTAGTAAGATTGGCCTCTGAAAATTTTAAAGAAGTGTGGAACTCCTGCACCTGTGCTAATAATGTGGTCCAAAGTGAAAAAGGACCAAACCAAAAAAATGTAGATAGATACAGATACAGATACAGATACAGATACAGATACGGATCACTACTTGAAAATCGTTTTGTCCAGTAACTCAGACAACCAACTAAAATACAATAATCCAGGTAAAAGATAAACCTGAAAGACAACCAAAACAGTGCACTTTACTTCTCCTGAGAGCTTAGAGACCCACTTAATGCTGTTGACCTAGCAACTGTGAACATTTTGGCTATCAGAATTGTTCAGGGTTCATGGTGCATCAGACAACCTAGACCAGTTACTTAGATGAAGCCTCAGTGATACATTTGTGCAGAAGTTTCCTGAGGTCTGTGACTGTGCTGAATAGAGGAAACAGTTCTGTAATTGTCAAAACTTCTGAACTCACCTAACTTCAGGTGAGACCCTGGAAGATCCAGAGCCTTCTCATTGCAGTTTGATGAAATTGCATTAGATTTGTGTTCCTTAGTAAAATTAATTATTTCTACACAATCTCAGCAGGCTCTACCCTTTCCAACTCTCCCTCATGTTCTCCTGCCACATCCCATTTACTTAGCTGTGGGCTAGAAAAATGACACTTCGGTGAGATATACAACAGCCATCTGAAATTTCAGATGCTCTGAGCTGGGAAAAAAAGCATGTCAAATAGTAAATATGATTTAGAGCTTATAAAAAGCACATAGTGTAGTAAATATTATAGAGATACAGGGCATTTAATGAGGTGTTAGAGAGACCAAAGGCCAGGTGCAATATAATGGGAGCATAGCCAGTTGTGAATTGCATCTTCAAGAAAAAAAAGAAAAAGAAAAAAAAAAAAAAAAGAGAGAGAGAAGAAAAGGAAGAACAGGATCCATCAACAAAAGAAAGAAAGGGAAAAAAAAAAAAAAAAAAAAAGTACTAGGCATCTAATCATTATTCTTGAACTCTCTCTGTTGTGCCTCCTTCCCTGCCCCTTTCCCATTCCTCTGCTGCATAGCCTACTGTGGTAATGCTGAGAATGTCAAAATAGGTACAGCACTTTTTATGTGAGCTGAGGAGATACAGGAGGAAAGCAAACAATGTACTGTCTTCTGCATGACGTCTCCCCATCCTCTGCCAGTTCTGCCTTTGACAAAAGCATTTCCAAAATTTTTTGTACATACATCTTGACCTCTCCCATAATATTATGGATGGAGGCTGCAGATTAAGGATATCATTGCAGATACACCATTACAGAAGTAGTTTGCAGGTTATGAGTGTTCCATATTGTTCACTATTCTGCTGTGTGGTTGCTGATGAAGTGAGTAGTTTAGGATTATCATGATACAATTAGAAATAGAAGAGCTTGTCTCTTAGTCAGTTGCCTTTCAAGAGGACAAAACACTTGGTCCCCAAGATGGTCTGAAGAGCTGGAGCTATCAGAGCACAAGTCGTAGGAGCCAAATACACAGAGCACAGCTGGGCAAGAGAGGTCCACGTGTCCTGTGCTGCCAATATTGAGTAACAATTCCACTGTCCCAGGACAGCTCAAATCCATCCTAAACTGATAGAAACCGGGATGTTGAGTGCTCATTTTGGAGTGAGACAGCTCTGCACTAGGACATTATGGCCTTCTGCAGCAAGCCAGGGCAGCAGAATAACCATTATCAGGGTCCAGACAAAACAATGCATACATTCTCAAATAATGACTGATCTGTTTATCTTTTTTTACTCATTTTCATTTGCGCATCCTAACTGCAGGCAAGAGTGGTGTCTGTTCAGAAGTAACAGGCCTCAGCAAGCACCACCCAAAGGCAGATACATACAATACGAAGAAACAAAATAACAATGGCAAATTGGATAGGATGACATCTTGCCTCCAACAGTGGAAAGACTAGAAGACAGCTTGTAGAATCTCTATTGTATATGTTCTACTCTTCCCACCAAAGAAGTTCTACTCTTCTTTCCAAAGTCATCTCTGATGACTTTATGCTTTCTTTTATCATTTTCCTTATACATTTTCTTTACATATACATGTGTATACTCTTCATAATAGTTATGAGGCTGTTTCTTGTCAGTCTTTGAAACATTAATTGTATCTTTTCTTGTTCTGATACTTTGATACTTAATTTGGGGTTCAACTTCAAGAAATCCATGTTAGGGAGTGCCTATGAATGGATCAGGCATCTAGAATAGTGCCAGAAAAGCTTTCCGGTTCCTCCTCTACCCACCCATATTTTGTTTCATAAATAGGTGATCTCATGGAAAGAGGCATAGTTCAAAGCAGCGAAAGATGGGAAACGCTTTTGTTTTCTCCATAAAGGAAGCTGCATTGCTCACATTTTTTCCCTTTATTTAATTCTTCACACACTAATAGTTTCCATAATGATGCATCTCACTAAAAAAAAAGCCTTTAAATATGACTTTGAAAAAAAAAAAAATCTCCTTTTCAAATTTTCCAATTATTTTTTTTGCACATGCTGCAAAGAAAATTAAAGTAGGCAAAAACTAATTTGGCGATCTCAATTCTGACTTTAGAAATACTTTCAATCTCATTTTAATTCCTCAGCATGCATTTTGTTTTGCATAGTATTCAACTCTATGCATCTAAATTTGAGTGATGCATATTTGTGTTCTGCCACAGAAGCTACAGCTGTCAACATTTTTTTCCAGTTAATGTAGCACATTCATATAGTCACTCAGCAATGAAGGAAAATCCACTACAGCTACATGGCTAATGAGAACATATTAACAATATTTGATTGTGCGGTACAACTTCAATTATTATTTAAAGACAGAGCCATGATATAACAGTTAATGCATACACAGTGAAAGGAATTGCTTTCTTTTGTGTAACCCTGTTGTTTCAGGCAAATGGATTTAGTACCAAAGAAAATTTTTTCTTCAAAAGTAGTTTTATGAATCACAGTCAGACCATATCTACCCTGGGAAAAAAAAAATAATAATAAAAATAAAAATAAATAGCTTTACCAGATGCAGGGAAATTAACTGCTTCAATCAATTAGAATAGTTTTAATGAAGGATTCCCAGCAGGCTGTGAGAGATTGCTCCAACACATTGGAAATACATACTTCAGCATTCACATCCATTTTGAACTTATTCTGTAGCAATATCTGGAGGAAAGCAAAACCAACCAAACAAGCAAAAAACACTTTGGCAGGAGAATAACCATAATCCAGTTGTTCTTTTTTCTTTACTGCTAAAAAATGGGGCAACAAATGAATCCCTTTATTAAGCTGAAAGGCTTATGTTCACATTTGGCTTGCTGAGATTCATGTATGAATGTTCCTAGCTGGAGGTTCCAAGTTTTTTCATATAAATTCATATTTTACACTGTGTCTTTATAGTGTTGGGTAAGCAAAATTTAGGTTTTCATACACATTAACACAGAATTTTAACTTTCAAATACTTGAAGGGTGCACAAATAATAGATGGGGGGGGTGTTAATTATTATTATTATTTAATAGTTACCTTTTGTAGTTTATGAATTTAAAAAAAAAAAAGAATTAAAAAAAAAAAAAAAAAAAAAAGAAGCCTGTTCCAAAAGCCCTCTGATATATTTCTTAGGAAGACTTGGAATATCTTCTGGGAATATTTAGCACAGGTGTTACAACTTGCCCTATGAAAAAATTTGTTTCTATCCACAGAAAGTCAGAAGAGCCATCAGGATGTATAACTCAGGAGTCATGTGTTCACTTCTGAGACCTCTGCACCCAGGGAGATCTGTCCCAGCCACAAAAGCAAGCATTTATCAGAGGGTGTAATACCAGCATGATCTACCTAGAGCCTATAAGATGAGACGTGTCCTTTAGGATCAACAGAGCTCTTTAGATCTGTAACCAAAAAAGACCCCAACATGCAAAACGCAAGGAAGTGCATTAAGTAGGAATTTACTGAGATTTTTTCTCCTTTTTTTTTTTTTTTTTTTTTTTTTTTTCCTGAAAATATCTTAAATATTGGCAGTATAGTCCAGACGCATTATCAGTTAAAAGGAGGAAAGGACACCAGCATACAGTCACTACAACTATTACATAAAACCTATGCCAGAATCCCCTTTTTCTTCTCTCAGGTTTAGTTCACACAACTCTCTTGGTAAGGCAAGTAGGTCTTAATCTGTATGTGCACTGATTTCTTAACAGAAACTGGTACATCTGTGCTATGAGAAAAGATAGCACTTCTGAGAGTGGACACGGAAACTAATGCTTGATCATGCACTTTGCTTATCAGTAGCACACTCCTGCCCCTGTTTCAGATACAGCTGCTAGCTCCTTCCAAGGCAAATGTAGAAGTAGCTACACTTAGTCATGTGTCGCATGCAGCACTAGGGCACTCCTTTTTGCAGCAATATCCCTGGACCACAGTAATTTCTGGTACATTTTCTGTGCATTGTTCACTTATTTCTTGATTGTATATAGCACCAATTCATAAAACAAGGACAATAAATCTGATTACAATCCTGCAAATTAAAGACATGCAGGAACACACTCATGTACAGTGTTTTGATTTGGAGTCATAACCACACAGTTTCTGGCCTCCTGGCAAAAACTATTTTTCACTTTGTACTTGCAAAGAATAACATTAGAGACATGCTCAAAGAAAGAACTTGTTTGCCTTGTTCATGAGGTAAAGCTCCTAAACTTGGGAACTTTTTACATTGATGCCATGCAGGAGCTGAAGAAAATTGTATTATAGGTATACACATACATATATTTCTTTGCTACCCTACAATTGCCAAGGGCCATTAATACCCAAAGATTTGCCATTCAATTATTTGGGGCAGGATCCTTCATGTTGTTACTTTAGCTCAGGGATCTGTGTCTGGCTATTTGCTGTATCCCATGATGGGGTGGCTCTGCATTGCAACAGGCCCTTTCAGTCTGCACCAGCTGCTAATCCTGACCGGGAGGCAATTCCAGAGCTGGCATGGAGGTCTGCAAAAGGCTGCTCAGCCAGTCTAGAGATTTGTTTCCTGAACTGCTTGCTCAGCCCTGACTGAACTGAAGAGATGGGTATGTCTGCTTCTTATCCCAGCCATGCATTATCGGCACCCCTGGCTGATAAATAATGTACTTATTTGTTCTCAGTGCCATAGAACTAAAGCTACAACACCTTTCCCTTGCAGGGATTTTAGCAGCTTGGCTCTAAATGTGAGTATGAACCAGGTTTTCACACTTCCTGGGACAGTACCTGGTAGGGTCAGGGTCAAATCTATCAAATCCCTCTTGCAAAACAAGCATAAAGCAACAGTGATAATTCTAATGGTAATATTCACTTGCAAAAATACATAGTTATATCTAAGTGTCAGAAAAACCTTCCCAGAGGACTGAACTCTTATTGTTCTTTCAATCTTAGTCTACACCATTCTTTTCTGGACATTAAAATTTTCTTTCTTTTTTTTTTTTTTTGAGAAAGAACAATTTTTTTTTCTTGAAGCCACTTAAAAACATTCTGCAGTGAGTATGCAATCTCACTTTTGACACATTTTGTATTATGAAGGTGTAATCTGATTTCAGATTCCTTTGAATGAAAATATATGTCTATTATACATAAGAACAGTCATTTCAGAACTGCAACCACAAAGATCTTTCATTTGCTTGAAACAAAATAGAGTAAGTCACATGACAGCCACAGCAGTGGTATTAACATGGTGCTGGTGGCAACATCTTGGTTGCTAGGCTTAAAAAACTTGCATAAATTCTTCTGGAAAGAGCTATTGCTGCATGAATCCCCTCCTTCTATGTTTTCCTGTCCAGAATACAAATAAGCTCTGTTAGCTCCGTAAACTAAAATTCCTTTTGACAAAAACATAGCATTGGGTTGAGCTTGTAAGCCTTGAATATACAAATCATTCAAGTTTGCTTTTGGTAACAGTCAGATAATCACACACATTGAATTAAAAACAAAACAAAACAAAACAAAACAAAAAAGTACATTCTGTTTGCTTAGGGTTTTTTATTACTATTTATAGTCATTTGAGGTTCTTTCTGAATTGTGTGTTCCTGTCTTACAATGCTGAAATGCAATTTTAAAGTTCTCTCAGAAGTAGTCATTCATACGCATACTGTATGTGGATTGTATATTTATAGGAAAAAGCTACTGTAATGAAGGCCTGCCTGCATTCAATTTCTCAGGACTTGCATTTATTAAAACAACATCTGTGTTCATTACAGAAGCTCAGGAAGCTCTTTTGTCTCTTTAACAACAATAAGAAAAACCTGAGCAGTTACAGAAGCATGATGTTGAGTTAATCTCTGGAAGATTTGGTTTTGCTTCATCACGGTAAATTGCAGTTTTGTCCTGAATTGGTTCATAAAAATAGGGACTTGGGGCCTGAATATGTTGTTGTTCACACAGGAACTCCACCCCCATTGGAGAAATACACCTGTTTTAAGTTACTGAAGGGAAACCTGAGTTACTACACTGTAACTGAGAGGATAATCTGATCAATTAATCAAAAGAATGTAAAGGAATTCTTATACCTTGGGCTAAATTTTCTCTCTAGTTTACGTAATTATACTTTTTTTTTTTTTTTTTTTTTTCAAGGCTATTTCCATAAAGCAAAGTATTTGTTTAACATTTATGATCCATATCACCACCAAGCTGCAACCCTAAATCACAAAAATCTCAGTCCAATTAATTGAAAATACCTCCTCTGGTTTAGCCCCTTAACATACAAAGAGTAACTAAGTCAAACCCTGCCTCAGTCCACTATTATTTAATGTAGTCCAGTTACATCTTGCAGCTCTCCCTGACAGTGAAACAGATAAATTGCCAGTAACATCCATACTCCTAGATAGCCTTACCATATGGAAAAGTTAAAAGGCTGTCAGGCAACTACAAGGCCATCCAAAGCTAAAAGCAGACACTTCCTGATCTATTCAATAGACCAGATCAATTTCTATTATTTGGACCATGAAGTCTTCTGTGTTTTTTTCTGAGGTTCTTATTAAACTAAGGATACAATGAAGATCTGGATATCACTTATCATTGATGTGTGTGATATGCAGGCTCTGATCATAATCTAGCCATTACTTTTTTCTCATCCCCTCAGTGACAAAAAAATAAATAAAATCTTGGGTCCTGTCTTATCAAAGCTGCTGTTTTCTGCTGAGTGTGCCCAAGAAGATCACAATGGCAACAGCCAGAATGTTCAGAAGCTAATTGGTGGCCGAACCTCACAGTTTCAGATGAACCTACACTTCACACCACCGACTTCTGTGTGTGCAGTGTAGGTTTATTTGGTGCTACGGCTTCCAGGGGTGAAATAAGAAATGCAGCTTTCCCCATTCAAAGTGCAATTGCTGTTCTTGTACTCATTCAATTCATCCCTGAACCTGCATAACATTTAAAAGAACACATACAGTCAATGATTACAAAGAGCAAAGGGGGAGATGTTGTTAGTTAATGCTGTTGCTCTTTTTGCAATAATCTCCTACAACAACTGAGCAATAGTTGGCATGTTCTCCTTCCTATGACTGGCCAGTTTTTGAGTCCCCTTCCTATCATATGTCCTTTTTCAGGCTTCCACTTTTTCATTCATTTTCAGATACTTCGTGTTCCTTACTGAAAAACAATAGCTATTAGCTGTCCAACACATACAGAAATGCAGCAAATAAAATCTAGCAATGACAAAGTGAAAGTGCTAGGGATCAAAATGTTACCATTAGTGGTGTCTTAAATCTTCAGGGGAAAAGAGCACATGGAGGAGCTGAAAGATCGCAGGTGGGAGGGAGAGATGTTCTCGTTGAATGACAAAAAAATAATAATAATCATTGCTCCTCACTTGTGTGTTTGCATTTCATTTTGAAGTGTAGTATCCTACTATATTGATTCTTAGCTCAATTAGAAAAGAACAAATTCCAGCATGGTATTAAGTTTTATTCAGAAGAATGGTTCAGGTAATTTAATAACTACCAGACCAGAAGCTACAGCTAAGACTGTTTGCTGTGCAGACAAAAATAAGTCTAGCCTTCTGCTACAAAACTACTGCTGCAAGCTAAGAACAAAACAGAACACCAAGACTTGAAGCTACAGAACTACATAGTCTCAGCAGTTTTATGTATAGCTTGTACCCAGTGCAGTCAAATATCACAGTCTGCACAATGTGTGGCATCAGAAAAAGCAGGTTAGGAATTCTGTCAGCAGAATCACTTTGCTGAAATCAAGTAACCTTTGCCAAGTCTCATCAGGTAAGAATCTGTCCTTGTGTCTTCTCTTGGGTCACAACATGACTTTACAGGCAATACTGTTGTAGTGTGCTGACCCCGACAGCTGCCAGACATCCACCTAGACACTCCCTTGCTCCCTCATCTCAAAGGAACAGGAGGAGAAAATAAAATGAAAAAGCTCATGGGTAGAGATAAAGACAAGGAAATCACTTGCCAATTACTGTAATGGGTAAAACAGATGACTTGGGAAAAATACTTTATTTTTTTACCAATTAAAATAGAGTTGGATGATGAGAAACAGAGACAACATCAAACCATCACCTTTCCCTGACCCCTCTTTTATCCCAGGGGGATAAACTTCACTCATTCGTTCCCAACTCCTCTTCCTCATGCATCCCCTAAGCAGTACAGGGGGGTGGGGAATGGGGACTGTGGTCAGCCCAAAACCATTTGCCTCTGCAGTTCCTTCTTCCTCAGACTATTCGTTGTTCCAACATAGGGTCCTTCCCAGGAGATACAGTCCTACATGAACTGCTCCAGTGTGGGTCCTTCCATGGGGTACAGTCCTTCACAAACAGATCGAGGTTGCATCTTGTGCTTTAAGACCAGATGGTCCTACAAATGAGGAATAAACATATCTCATGCAAGATGGTAAATTGAGCAAGGATTTCTTCCTTTTAATAATTGTAGTCATTCCACTTGTATTCTACTCTATATCCTAAGCCAAACTGAGGTACCTTCGTTGTTGTTCATCCATAAACTAAACTGAACTTTAATGATCAAAGCAGAATCACACAGTAGGAAGCACATTCATTTCTGTTTTAAAAGGCACACTCAAGACATGCACATCTTTGCTAAACTTTATTAAAATTCTATTGAATTTGCTTAATTTTAGGTGTTGCAGATATCTTTTATATCTTTTTTTCACTTCTGACATGATCTTGCAAAGGTGACTGAGCATTGGCACAGGTTACCTTGGAGTCTCCTTCCTTGGAGATCTTCAAAAGCCACTTGGATCTAACCCTTGAGAATTGGTTCTGGGTGTCTCTGCTTGGGCAGGGGGCTTGATCAGATGGACTCCAGAGGTCCCTGCCAGCCCTTTCCAATCCCTTCAAACATGGTGTGATTTGAGAAGTTAGAAGAGGAAGAAAAATCCTTTCTGTTTCCATAAGTAAGGTAGCACTTAACAATATTAAGTTATTTTATGTGTACGAACAGCAGCAACAGGAAAACAAACAAACAAACAAAAAATGGACATGTTCAAAGCACAGAAAATGAGAGACCAGTTAGTGTTAGCGTAGGAGTGTTGTAGGGATAATTTACATGGGAATTTCCAGAGGCAATGTAGGTTACTGTCATGGTATTTCCCAAATGGAGTAAAGGAAATTATTTTTCAACTCCATCATAACAGTTGCTTCAAAAATTAAAATAAGGAAAGGCAAAGGTTCTTATATACATATATATATATTCAAATTTTGTTTTAAAATATACTTTCTGAAGATAAAAGTACATTTCTCTTGAATATACCCAGAAATTACCTCCAGGATGAAAAAAATTTATTGCTGATAAAATTGTTATACTTCAAGAAGTGAAAGTTAAAAAAAAAAAAAAAAAAGAGAGAGAGAGAGAGAGAAAAAGCATACTGCTGTGGCCCCAATTTAGGAAAATAAATAACAGCCTTACTTGAAACCAGTATTTCAAGTACCAGTTTAAATGCCAAGAAATTTGGACTCCAAAGGCAGTATCCTTAGCTGAAGTTCAGTAAGATAAATCTTTTCTGAAAGACATCTCATTTAAGCCATTCACATAGGCTCCTCTAATAGTCAAGAAGAAGAGGTGAGCCCCAAAGGTGATTCATGGCATAAGCCTAGTCATTTCACAGTGAGCTGAACTGTGCCTGAAGTGTTTATCTCTCTCCATGTGGCACCAGAGGGAGGCTAGATGATTAAGAAATAGTTCAGCTGAACCAAGATCTCTGTCCTGAACTCATCTCTTTGTGCCAAAATGCACATCAGAGCCCCTGAAATAACGTGGAAGTCAGTACCTTATCAACACAGAGACACAAGTGAGGCTTAGTCCTTGAGGGTGGATTCATCTCACCTAACTTTGGATACTTAAATCATCATGAACTCACTGTGTATGTGATGTAGAAAGACTGATATTTTTAGAAAAGGATCTATTTATCTGTTTTAGATATCTACACTAGAATGGGATTAAATTTACCTCTTCCTCTCAACTAGGTAAGAGGGAGGCATAAAACAGCCCCCTCTGATGTTAATATCTGCACAGAAGATTGTTGGATATATCCTGTTTCAGGCATCACTCTCATCTGGGGGATACAAAACAGTCATTCTTATAAATTATTTCCAGTCACTGTGCTGTGATAGCAGACAGCCACCTGACTCCAATGCCATGTGCAGATGTCTTTTGAAAAAAACTGGTTAAACCAGTGAGTCAGTAAGTTGTCCATCTTTTCCATCCATTGTCAATAACTACCCCAAGAGGGTTAATTCAGTTTCTAAATAAGATATGCTCTCTGTCCTAGGTAGAAAGGAAGGAAGGAGCTGCACTGAAGGATAAGGTGTTCTCCCCAGTCTCTTACTGACATTTTTTTTTTGCTTATCTGTGCAATAGTTTGTCTTCACAAACATTTTACCAAAAATACATGTATAATCTTACATCTTGATTTGTGGAACATACATTTCAGTCTGTTCAATGAATGCAGAGAAAGGAGAGGTTTTATGAACACTATTCCCTAAGATACTAAATCATCAGAAATGAACTCTGGGTTGCCTCCAATGCCTCAGCCTTTAAACTACACCTAGTCCTGCATCCTCAAATGATTTTAACCACAATTCCATTTTATTCTGAGTAAACATTCAGCCCTCTGAAATCTTTTTATTGCAAAGACGTCACAATCCTTTCTTCTCACTTTCCTTATTTCTCTATCTGACAGAAGCCTGTTTGTCCTGTTCCCTCTTTCCAATCAAGTATTATCAAAATGTTAATTTAATTTTTGTTGTTTTGTGGTGGTGTGTTGTTTTTTTGTTGGTTTTTTTTTTCCTATTGAAGAAAATACTGAAATCTCTGGCAGCTTCCCTTCCACTTTCATTTGGTCTGAACTGCTTTTCCCTCCAAACTTTCTTTACTCTAGATCATCTAGTACCCTAGACTCTTTGGGTTGTTGGCAGTCGCCTTCATTTATATCTTTTAATCTTCCCCTGTCACTCATTTGAGCTGCTGTTTCAGGCTAATCTCAGTCACCTGTCATTCACTCCAATCCCCTGATTTCAATTCACTTCATTTTTATTTTTTTTTTCTTTAGTGAGGCAACTTAGACACTCACCATGTTAGGTTTTTGTTTGTTTGTTTGTTTGTTTTTTTAATAGATACATAAAGGACTGAACTCTATTCTGCAATGTCTATACATACTAAATGGCTTAAATGGAGAAAAGCATTTTTTAAAACATGAGGAGAACTGAGATCCTAGTCTCAAGGGTGCCTACTGGAGCAGTTTGAAAACAGTAAAGGCAGATAAGATGAAAAGACAGAGTAGAGAAGAATACATAATTGGATACCCGTGCTCTTTTTTTCTCTCCTCAACACCTTTCTACCCACAGTTTAATGTAGGCTACTCTGTCAGGCATCATGGCAAATACTATTAAACTGCTGCTCACATCAGTAAATTCTCAGGCCTTAGCAAAGCATTAAATCTCCTGTGAAATGGTTTAAATGCCATGATAAACAACAAAGTTTATGCCAAATAAACAACAAAGCTAATAAACAAATTAATAAATGAAATATCTATATACTGAGCAAAATATATTTAAAATGGTATATATTGTATCAATCTACATTTTGCAATATAAAAGTAGAAAATTATTCTTCTGGTATACTTATTTTCATTCAGAAAAGAGCTATTCTAAGTGCTATAGCTTATCCAGTAAGTACATAAATAAGTAAGAAATAGAAAAATCATGCGATAGACTCAGTTAGTGAAAATAAGTCATTTTATAAAATACCATTCAATCTTTTCTTGCTTACCACCTCAGGGCCATAGCACTGATATTTGCAGTAGTTATGATGGTACTGAAGGCATCCAGACATTTAATAAATGAGTTTTCTCTACTCTGACAGCATCTTTTCTAAGTGCTTCGAGTTCACCAGAAATAAAAGGTGTACAATGAGAATTCTGCTTTCCCAGTCTCCCTTGGACTTTTCTGCCTTTGGACCATATGCAGGAATTGTGCTCTGCAGAGCTGTGTTGTGTCTGTTTGGGATGGAGTCACCTTTCCCTGCAGCAGCCCACGCAGTGCTGCACTCGTAGCTGGAACACCACTGGTATCACTCCAGTGTTGTGTCTATTGCTGCATAGTGCTGGCACAGAATCAGGACTCTCTCCAAGCCCCAGGAGCCAGCAGGCTGGGGGTGGGCAATTGATGGGGAGGGGACATCACCAGGGCAGCTGACCTAAACCGACCAAAGGGATATTCCATAACACCTGATGTCACACTCAGCAATAAAGGGGGTTCTTGTGGGGGAGGGATCTCTCTCTCTCTCTCTCCTGCACAACCGGTATGTGTTTTGAGGCCCTGCTTCCCAGGACGTGGTCGAACATCGCTTGTTGATGGGAAGTAGAGAATAATTTTTCCTTTCTGTCTGTGCTTCCGCGCAGCCTTGTTGTTTCTTTTGTTACTTTTTCTCCCCATTCCCTTTCCCTTTAATTAAATCATTCTCATCTCAAACCTCGAGCTCTTTGTATTGACTTTTCTCCCCCTCCTCTTTGAGGAGGCGGGGAGTGAGAGAGCGGTTGTGGTGGAGCTCGGCTGCCCATCCGAGTAAAACCACCACAGTCCTTTTTTACACCCAACGTGGGGCTCGAGGGTTGAGAAAAAAAGTAGAATTAATTAAAGTAATTACAACTAACACAAGAGCCAAAGGAAAACATCACCACTGTGTTACGTTAAGAAATGAAATAAAGCAATAGACAACCCAACATGGCAGAATATCACATTTTTAACAGTAGACTATGTTGGCTGGCAGCCTGTGAAGACACTTTCTCAAACACCTTCAGTTCCCCATGGATAACAATTCTGAGCTCACATCCTCTATGTTATTTTTTTGTGTGTGTCCAAGAATGTACTTGTGGCAAGAATGGTCAATGGCTTGAATTACAACTCAGAAATTATGATGTATCCATTACAAGAGCAGTTTAAAGAATCCTACATACACATTTCAGTAATAGCCAGAAACCCAAACAACCCAAACTATTTAAAAGTTAAAATGTGAAACCTAAAAGTAATGTGAGTTTTATTACATACTGAAATGAAGAGCTTCTTGAATCTTAGGGTTAGTGTAATGATGGTCAATTTATCATGTTGACTGCAGAACAATCAAATGGAAATTTAGAAGACCCACTATGCATGGTATTTGTCTTGCAGCTAATATTCAGAAAAAGAGCTGAAAAAGAACACAATGAATGTTCTAAATACCACTGCTATAAGAAGGCAGCATATAATCTGCAAGATCTTGTGTGTCAGGATAGCTGTTTTCTATGTGACACCCGTTTTGTCCTGATTACAGGTGTGGTCCTGTGGCAATCACTTGGAACAGATGCTTGGCAGTTGTGAAACCCTTTAGGTCCATATAGGAGTGTAGGATCAAAGTCTATATTTACACAGAAAAAATCAGAACATGAGAGAGCTGCTTGTCAAGCTTTTTATGTCATCTCTACCTACACCATAAAACATTGATGTATGATGAGTATCACAGTGAGCAGAGGTTTGAAATTTTCTTCAGATTGTGAAAAGTTTCCAAAGGAGTCATGGACACTCAGAGTTCATATTTAAGCTCACTGCTTTTCTTAGTTTCCTTTTGCAGACTCCTTGGAATTCATGCTTGGATGTCCCCTGTCATGCATAAGACAGAAATTAAAAAACACTGTCATAAATCAAGCAAAAAGACTGGGTAAAATAAAGACACTATTACTAAGGCTGAATGAAACCAGGAGCAACAAACTAAGTCAAGCCTGAAAGAGCAGGAGAGAAAAAGAGAGCCTGTTTTCCTACAAGCCTTCTTGAAAACAGCTCAGCACCAGAAAGCAGAGAGACTTCCCACTATCCCTCTTCAGCACTCCGAAAGATCACACATAGACAGCCATTTTATAAACAAGAAGTCATTAAAAAACTGGTTTGTTGAAAAAGGCACACAGCTGGGCTATGGCAGAGGTTTAAAGGAACAACTTCAAGTCAGATTTGCTTGCTCAGAATTCTGATTTTATAAAAACAAGCTTTTCCAGAACTGTACTCTTGGCTTGGCTTTAAAAAATCTACAGAAATAGATTAGTTTTAAACAAATAACATATTCCCCAGTGGTGTTGGCAGCCTAAGGTTCCTCAGACACTGGGTCTGAAAGCAAAACTGATGTTAAACAAAAATGTAGCTAACCTCAATATCTAAACCAAGCAAAACAAAGGAAAGGAACAAAAGCTGTCCACAGCCTGGACAGTGAAAAGCTGTTTAATATCTGCATTTGTACTGAGGTAGGAGGTTGATCTCAGTCTTACCTGAATCAATGAAAAGATAAACAGTGCATTTCCAGAGCTGTGCATTAAGCTTTCCGTTATAATGAATCATCTAGTGTATGCTTAGCAATTAGTAGCTTATTAATTAATTATCAAATTCTCTGGAATATATTCATGTTTAAAAAAAATAATAATAATAACTTATATCCTAAATATTTCACTGTAACCAGCTAAGCAGCTGGCTTTGCCATTTTTCTTTCTTTTTTTTTTTCTTTCTTTCTTTCTTTCTTTCTTTTTTTTTTTCTTTTTTTTTTTTTTTTTTTTTTTTTTGACAATGCAACAGAGGTTAAATATGGTTTATATATAAACCATATTTAATATCAATTTGAATTTCTTGTTCCAAACAGGAGGGTTAAAGAGACTGATCCTAAATAATACTACAAGATTACTAATGAGTCATCTGGATTTTGGCTAGCATATGTCACAATAAAAAGAAACTGAAAATTTCTTCAGTCCAAGCCCAAAGAGATTAGCTATTTTCTGTTTTAAAACATAGTCAAAGTAATGTACACAGATCCTTTTGGTTTGTGATCTCCATATATTTGCTGTTTCAGATGTTAGCACTTGAGCTCATGACATGAGAAATAAGGAAAGAGATGGGGAGTGAGACAAGACAAGCAGGAGCTTACAGCCAAAGCAGCAATTAAGACTGTAGGGCTTAACACTGTGATGAGTACCTTCAAAAAGAAAGTTGAAAGCACAGTACAGTTGTTTCAACCTACTGCTGTAAGCGATGTTCTCCACCTTCTCACATACACACACTCAGAAATAATCCTTTAATGTCCTTCATCCATTTTCAAGTTTCCTAACATGAAAACACTAACTTTCATTGATGCCCCTCACTTTCCTGCTGGGCTCTGCTGCCATCATGACTGCTTGAGGCTTTTTAAATGATTTGTACAAGGGGGAGAAAAGAATCAGAGACAAAATGCGCTTCTTAAATTCTTTTCTCCTTCAAGTATTTATTAAAAGAAAACTCTGCAGAAGAAAAGTAATCTCTTCCCATGTTTGCTGTGAGATGGAGTTAGTTTATGAAAGGAATTCTGTGTTGTGGATTACATGAAAATGTTAGGTCTCATGCTTTCCCTTCAGACTAATATTTATATGGGATTGTTTCCATGCATTACATATATATATATGTACATATACAGAAAATAATTTATAACTTAAAAGCTTTAAAATTTTGCTATATTTGTATTTTCCCTTTATTTTGTTTTTATTTTCCAGAGGGAAAAGGAAGCAGCCTGCACCTCTAATTCATGAGTGCAAAGATACCGAATCTAACAGGCTACTGTCCCTTAGAAATGGCTCCTGACTTTATATCATCTACCTTTAAAGACCCAGGTGGAGAGTCTTGACTCCTCATGCAGTCAGTGAAAAAGGAAAGGCATCTGGAAGGCAGCTGAATAGAAAGGCAAAAACATATGTAATCTCACTGGTCCATAGTACTCTGTGAAGTTAACTCTTCCCATGGCTGTATAGAGAACTTCAGCTCCTAATCTGAGTACCTACAATGTTCTCACCATTAGTGTTGGGAATATTCTCACAAGATCCTAGACTGCAGCCCCCAGATCTTTCCTGCTTATGGAGAAGATCAGATATGACAGCTAAATGACTTCATATTTTTCAAAAAAAAAAAAAAAGAAAAAAAATTATCCTCATGAAGTCAAACTGAAATCTAATGTATATAATCATTCAGTATGAGTCCATTCAGTATGAGTCTTCCTCAGAGACTGATAAGATGTACTGTACAGGTAACTTGATAAACATTTTGGGAGTTAATGGATTTGTATTGTTTTGTTTTGTTTGTTTGTTTGTTTGTTTAAACTGATTTGTATAGTCAAGGCCAGGCAACAGTATTACAGTTATTCATTCTGTCCTCCTGTGTAACTGATGACACAGCTATTATTCAGTGGATCACAAGAAAATCTGTAATTTCTGAGAGGACTGGAAGGTTGGAAGCAAATCTGTAGCCTGAGCCCATTTCTATCTTAATCTACCTTGGAAGTTCTTACTGGTAGTGCTAAAATATCAAATGAAGCAAATATGTATGTAGGGATTTTTTTTAAACCTCATTCATTTATATTTTTGAACCTACTCCAGACCGACATTCATGAAGTTGATAAAACGTTTATTAACAGGAACGAGGAGAAGCAGAGTTCTTTTTCCATGCTGTATGGTTAAAATTCGATATTAAATATTGTTTTAGTACCAGATGGATGATAAAACACCCTTGAATTATTTTTATGTAGACAATATAAAAAGCACAGACTTCTGCCCAGAAAATCTCTATTAAAAACAGACAGATTCTTATGTCCAGCAGCTGATTTAAAACTGCTGGGCTGGACCAGATATGAATTGCTTTTAGTACATCAGAGAAGGAAAGTATGAGATCACATTTAGACAGTGACAGGTAGACAAAATGCTTGAGTTCACTAAAAATATTGATAACCCTGTCTTAACAACCGAAGTTGTCGACTCTTCAAATGGCTTAAAAAAGTGTTTCCTAACAGATGCAAAATAACTGTACGCCACTGACCTTTAGAGCTCTGTACGGTCTGATCAGAGCATTGCTTAACAAATCAGATTCCCTTATTATGGTGCTTTTTTTTTTTTTTGGATACTCACGGACTTACTTTTTACAGAGGCTTCAGGCCTCACCTTCAGAAAATTCTGAAGTCACATGCTTATGAAGTCATCTGTTTTTCTTCCCCAGACATGTTTTTTACTTCATGCATGTGCTAGTGCATATTTCATTGCTTTCTTGATCAGTCCTGAGTGAATCCCTCCAACCTGTTTCCTGCAGAGGGAGCGTTTGTCCTGAGATTAGCATCAGCCCTGTCTCTCCTACAGAGACAGAGGAGAGGCCTCCTGAAACAGCTGCTAAATGAACAAAATAGCAGCAGGTCTCTTCTTTTCTTTGCTCTTTTATTGAACATGTCTGGTGCTGTAGGAATGGTGGTCCTATTCCTACCAAGTAGTAGGATCTTCACTCCTACAAGCTGTTTAGCCATTTTTTCAAAAACAAAGACGCCTGCATTTTCAGAAGTAACTATGTATTTCAGGAACATTGTTCTTTGTCAAGCTTACTTACAAGGGTTTTGCTCTGAAAGTAACGTGCTCCCATTCTCAGACTGTAAAGTCTGTTCTTTAAGATATCTCATGCACTGAGTACCAAAACAAAAATAAACGGGTAGAGATAACCAGACACTATCTCATTTCCAGAAGTCATGTTAACAATTGCAATAATGGTTGTCAACTTCCCTTTGTTACCCATATGGACATAGGCCAGCTATTCTTTACCTTTGCCCTATGTAAGTGAGAGGAGTGTCGTATCTAAAAGGGAAAAGGTGAAAACACTGAACAAATCATTTTCTAGATGTGACACTTAAATGTGTCACCTGTTAAACCTGTTGAGGCTTGCCTGCTGACATTTGCTGATCATATTTGGTCCCAGGTGCTGGGAGACCCCCAGTACTTTGATTTCTTTGTAAATCAGTTCTCTGCTTGCTGGTTTTCTTACAAGCAGTTCATGCCAGAATTGCCTTATGAAAAATTAGAAAGCACAAAACCTCCTAGGAAATACATAAAGGCCATGGCAGCGGGGAGCTATCACACTTTCTTCAAAAATCAATGGCAAGATGCCCACTGATTTTGCTGGTGCCAATATACATGTGTACTGTGTCTAGGTCTGACTGCTGCTGAGATCTCAGTTTTATTCCTTGTGAGACAGAATGATGGTAGAAATATTTAAAATACTAAAAGCAGATCTAATACTTCAGTGGTCTCTCATCTCCCTGCATATTCTTGTAAGATTTTTATTTTTTTTTCTGGGGTTTTGGTTTTCCGACAGTTGTCATTAAAAATTCGTTCTCCTGATCTTCACTCTGATATAGTTTACAATACCATCTCTTCTTAATCTTTTCTGACATGGGTTAAGGTGGTTATGTTATGCACTGCACCTCTGGGACAACAAAGAATGAGGCAAATTCTATGGTTGTAAGAAAAAAGAGAGAAAAAACAATCAGATAATGCCAGAAAAGGGACAAATCCAGCAATGGAAGAGGCAGAAAACTAACTGAGAAATGGCAATATATATTAGAATTCAATCAAGTGAGACCAAAGAAGTAGAAACTAGTGCTTAAGTGCAAACTAGTTTTTGTCCAGAACTGATCCAGCTAAACTCTGAAATTTGGCTCCTACCTGTTTGACACAGACACAGTGCCCACATTGGCTGCTCAGTGGGGCTCTTTACCTTGACATTCATATTCCTGCATTTCTGCAAACATCTGACTGCTACACAGGTATGGCTTAAAATGTTGGGATTGAAATATGAAGCCTCAAAATTCTAAGACCTGCTCCTCTGAGAAATTTTGCAGTCTGAAAACAGGTACTTAGGCTACAGAGAAACTGGGTCAAAGCGTAGGCCGGAGGCTGGGATTTAAATCTAAGATTCAAGTTCATATTCAGGTACCTCAGCGTAAATGCATACAGAAAAATGCACCCTTGGTATTAGAGGGGAAATAGTCAAAACAGCCACAGGGATCAGAAGAGCAGTTCATTGTAGAAATGCAAGGACTCAAATCTGTTGACTTAGTTAGTTCACTCTCACATTTGCAAGGCCCATGCAAGTGCCTCAGATATCCAGGAATATTTCAAATGTCATTAGAAAGCTATGTATCAGCAACTGAATTGAGCCCCTGTTATCTGGTAGGGGATAAAATGCATAGACATCCCTCTCGATCAGTCCCATTGGATTGTATTGGTCCACAGCGGAAATAAAGACTTTCAGCACACAGGTGGTCATGGAGACATAAACACTAAAACGTAAATCTGGAGGTGAATCCCACTTTGGCATAGTGCTTGCATCTATCAAACCTCTGTGTTTGACAAAGAGGTTTACAGATTCACCAATGACTCCTTTAAGTCCAAAGTGAAATAAACCTGTGTATGTCCAAGATTCTTTCCCAAATTTGTTTGCATTGATTGCTGGTGTTTAAGATAATTACACAGTCATTAACTTCATTAAATTGGTGAAGATGAAAGGACAGTATTTACAGGTAAGGTATTTTCTCAAAAAAAAAAAAAATAAAATAAAAAATAAAAAAATAAAAAATAAAAAAATCATGTCTTCATGTCTATTTTCCATTTTTCTCTGCTTTTCAACTCTGTTAGGTTATACAGGGGTTTGCGCCTACTTTAATAACAGAGACACAAAATTTATATACAAATACAATTTTTTTTTTTTTTTTTTTTTTTTTTTTTTTTTTTACGTGTAAAGGCACCTTAAAATTTGGAAAACTGTCATGAACACCGATGTAAACAAGTATTCCCGCCTATGATTAAATGTAGTTTCTGTCCTTTTTCTCCGGCATCAGCTGTGCTGTGACATTAGCCAGCTAGTCACTGATACTTTCCAGACATTCCCTTGCAGACTATTTGAAAAGGTTTTAATTTGCTTTTCACATCATCTCGTCTGGCTTCTAGATTGTTTAAGGTGAAGAATGCAGCAACAATATTCCCAGTTTTGAACATGAACTTGGGTGAAAGGCAGGATAGACCTGGAAAGAAGGAAGACAAATGGGCAGTAAAGCATAAACAATATGACAAGACTTTTCAATACACCACAAAGCTATTTCAGTGTCTGTTCAAAAAATGTTTACTTCCATGAGAAGCAGAATTGTCCACTGCTATCTTCCTATGGGTTTTTGGCCTCTGTCCCCTAAATCCCTTCACCACCAAAACTCAAACTCTCCATGTACCCTGAGATATCTCCATAACAAGCCCAGGCTACTCTCCTTGAGTACTGCGTGCAGTTCTGGGCTACACAGTAGAAAAAGGACATTCAACTGTTGGAGAGTGTCCAGAAGAGAGCGACGAAGATGGTGAAGGGTCTGGAGAGTAAAACATATGAGGAGTGGCTGAGGTCACTGGGCGTGTTCAGCCTGGAGAAGAGGAGGCTGAGGGGAGACTTCATCGCGGTCTACAGCTTCCTCGCGAGGGGGAGTGGAGAGGCGGGTGACCTGTTCTCCATAAACACCAGTGATAGGACGCGTGGGAACGGGGTGAAGCTGAGGCAGGGGAAGTTTAGACTAGACATCAGGAGAAGGTTCTTCACTGAGAGAGTGGTTGTGTGCTGGAACAGGCTCCCCAGTGAAGTAGTCACTGCACCAAGCCTTTATGAATTTAAGAAATGTTCGGACTGTGCACTTAGTCACATGGTCTAAACTTCTGGGTAGACCTGTGCGGTGCAAGGAGTTCGTATTGATCCTTCTGGGTCCCTTCCAACTTGGGATATTCTATGACTCTATGATTCTATGATTTGACATGTCTACCAAGGCATGCCATAGCTGAGTCTAGATCAGTCTGTATCTATCAACAGCCACCTTTCTTTTGATGCAGGCACTGATGTGGGCTTTTTGCTACTCAGGATTTTCACAGAACTTCCAGGAATATAATTATTTTGAGTTTTTCACATCTCTGTCAGGATAAGTGAATTTTAGCCAATAAAAACCTGACAAACAGTGCAATAATGGAAGCTTAATATTCTTAATAAATAAATAAATAAATAATAATAAAAAAAAACCTTCTTTTTTTTTTTTTTTTTTTTTTTCTTTCCCAGTGAAAATGCTTAGTTTGTACACATTTTGAGGCAAAAATTGTGTCTATGCACTAAGCTCACAAAGGAACTGTAAGAGCCATGTTAAAATAAATTGCCACAGCAGAAATACTGAGTTTACTAGCTTTTCTCTCCCAGACATTGCACAGAAAAAGTAAACCATCACATTTTATCCAGGAGTTTCTGGAATTTCCCATCAGGAAAGGCAAGGAGCACAGACTTACCGTATCTGATAATGAATTCAAAATGAAAAAGGGGTGAAGTCAGAAAGAAGACAGTAAAAGTCAGAGATGAACTAGGGAGAAACCATTGCTTTCCTTTTGAATGCAGACAGTGAAAATTCAATAATTGGAGTCAATTTGGAGAAGAATTCAGTGTTAACATCCAGTATTTCTGTACTGTTTGTCTATTTATTAGCAAAGAAAAAGAGAAAAGGCTGTTTTCCTGAACACAACAGGAGTCAGACGGCAATGAGAAGCTCTTCAGAAAGCAATTCCAGATCATGAGAAAGTTTGTTTTCTCAGCAGTTTTTCCTTTCTAAGGGAGAATAATGCCATGACCTCTAAAAAATTTGCAAGATCCAGCTACTGCCATGAATATTCAGTGGCTCTGTAATTGTAGTACTTGTGCTGGATTAAGAAAATACAGAGGTTGCTAGTTCTCTGTGGATTCCCTCATACTGCACTACTGAGTCTACTAACTCTTCTGGGATGTGTCTTTCTGAATTTTTGTCCATTGATGTAGACCTAAACTTTTTCTATTTGAAGTTGCATTGAAAGCCCTTTGGAAATTTGCTATAAATAATTAGCACTTCTCTATTTTTTTTTTTCTGTTATATACTTTCAAAAATGCAGATTTTCTCTAAATACGGCTGCAGCCCTCTTTCTTCACCCAGAGGAACTCTCTCTCTAGGCTTTTTGAGGACTACATGTCTGTGCCTGGGTCTGGTTTTATTTGTCCTGGTTTCAGACACATGCACAACTTCACTCAGTAATGCCGAACAGGACTTCTGTATATCACATGCCTGAACACCTAGATGGAACAGGTAGCAGGAGGGAGAGGCTGGCCAAACAGACTGAAAATGGAGAAAAATCAGGGAGAAGTAGATGCATCGGTGGTGATGTGGTGGTTCACATATGGTGAGCTTTGCTTACCAGTTAGGTAACAGCTTTGCAGGAAGAGAATTTAGTTTCATAAGTAAGTAGCCAACTGTTCAGAATATAAACCAGTAGAATGCATCCTTCAAGTTGTTGTTGTAACTTATCTTTATAGGAAAAGAATCATTAAGCGGATATGACAGAGGTTACCTGAATTAAGTGGCTGCATGCTTGAAGAGCTTTTCTTTTTCACAATTAACCATGTTTTTCCTGGGGGTTGTTGTCAGTGCTGATTGTATCCAAGACTGTCTGGATTTGCACAAGAAAGAAAGAGGGTCTGTACTGCAGACAGTTAAAATGTTATAAGAATATGCAATTGTATTTAACTAATAGATTAGTCAAGTAAAGACAGATGGCAATGAAGAGACTAACAGTGGTTTGGGTACTTTTTATTTATTTATTTATTTCCAGTAATGAAGAAATTATACATTTCTCCAGTCCCTCTGAGAGGTTTCCTCTTACATCTCCTAAGACATTGTGACTCTTCTCTGTCACTTTTCGGCACAATGTACATGAATCTGTGCACAACAGCTGCAACCCACTGATGTCTTATTGCTGGAATGTCTTCAGCAACAGATTTTCCAAACAGCTGGCAGAAGATTTCAGCTGGCAAAGAGGCTGAGCTGGAGATTTAGGATGGAGATTCATTACAGTATTCTTTCATTATGCACTAAATATTTTACCAGTCAGACATTTCTCCCCTAGAAATACTGTCAAATGTTTTCAACCTCTACTGCTCTATGTAAAATAGCATCAAGCCATTTAAGCAATGAGAATTTTGAGAAAGCCACTTTACATAGCTCGTGGACATCTGTGAGATAGTCCCTTTAACAGGTGGAGTCCATATCTAAGCATGATTGTCATCTTTTCCTACATATAGCTGTAGGATAACATAAAGTTAGGTAACATCTGATGGTATTAACCCATATTTTATCTGTGGAGTAGTTACACACCATAAAGAAGTCAGCTGTTAAACACCTCTGCAAGACTTAAGGACAAGCTATGTGATAAATTTGGGCACTACAGATGTTTACTTTGCCTGAAAGTAAGCCAGCCAGATAAACAATATTTAGGATTGTCTCATTGCCCAGTAAATTTGTTTTTATTATGACTGTCTTCTCTACCTTGAGAGAGATTCCCAATATCATGTCAGGCAGTGTGAAGAACAAAATAGCAATGGAGACCCATTAAGATAAAATGGCTTTAAATAGGCAAAAATTGTCATCACTTTATTTTCAATATAAACAAACAAACAAACAAACAAACAAAAAACTGTCAGTCAAGAGAAAAGCGCTGTTTAAAGGAAAGCAACAACTCTCCAAAATACCTCAAGGGAGATCCAAGGAATGAAGAGCAGTCCCTGGGACATAGTGATAAAACACTGTCCCTGTGTGATGAGAAATATGCAAAAAATCTCTCAGCTGAACTACCATGGTCTACTGAGATATTCATAGCAATACAAAGATACATTTGAAAGGATGTTAACACCCCAATGATTTCAGAAAGAATTAAAAAGGCATACTACCCTAGGGACTCTGCAAGTGAAACAGAAAGACTGTCTCAGCATTATCACTATACCTGGTTCATAGGGCACAAAACAGAAAGGTTTTAATAGGAATAACTAAATGTGCTTATTAAATATTGCAAGTACCATAATTTGAAATGGACTGATTTCTAACATATTTTAAACAACAGTGAATACTATAATATTCTATATTTATGGTATTATAAACAGAACAAGTACAGTCATATGCATTGATTCTGATTTATAGTTTCTAATATTCACCTTGAGTTACAATACATTAGGCCATCAAAATTCAGTAGCGTGACTTTCCTGCTTTTCTACAGTGAGGTGGTCCAGCCCTGAACTACAAACCTGAATCTCTAAATGCTAAAATGTTATGAACATGAGTGAGGGGAAAACACCTTCACTCCCTATTACCAGGAAATGATTTTCAACCCAGTATAATCTTGCCAAACCATTTTGAATGTATTTAGCCTTTTTTTCCTGTAGGCTCTTCACTTCAGAGAAATACTGTGAAAGATATACATTTAAATACTGTGGAAATACATACCACACACAGTTAATTCAGATTGCCCTGTTGTGGTTCAACATGGCAGGCAGCTGTTTGCTCACCCACCCCACCAGAAGGGAATCAGAAAAAGGTAAAACTTGTGAGTTGAGAAAAATATAGCTGAATAGGAGAAAAAAAAGAAAGGTAAAATTAAATTATTTATTATTATTATTATTAAATCATTATTATTAAAAGACTATACAAAGCAAGAGATATATGATGAAACTGCTCACCACCTGCTGACCAATGCCCAGCCAGTCCCTGAGGAGCAGTGACTCCCTGGCCAACTCCCCACCAGTTTTATTACTGAGCTGGGTGCCTTGTGGAATGGAATATCCTCTTGGCCGTTTTGGGCCAGCTGTCCTCGTTCTGTCCCCTCCCAGGTCCTGGTGCACCCCAGCCTTCTCGTTGGCAGAGCAGTGTGAGAAGCTGGGAAGTCCTTGTCTCTGCGTAAGCACTGCTCTGTAACAACTAAAACATCAGTGTGTTAACAACATTATTCTCATCCTAAATCCAAAGTACAGCACACTATATTAGCTACTAGGAAGAAAATTAACTCTATCTCAGCCAAAACCAGGACACACACTGAAAATATGTGCATCACTTGATCACTAAAACCACACTGAGCCATAAGAATTTTACTGCAAATATCTCAGCAGAAGTAGTATGCAGCATGGAGAGGATGGATAGGGAAGAGTAGATCAACTGCTTCAGAGCCGACTGAACACTGTCTATTGTAAAACTTAGCAGTTACTCACTTACTAAAACTAAAAGGAAAACCTTTTTAGTAGCCAACCTACTCCGTGAGTAACAGCTGGAAAATTAAAATGGAGAGGAAAATTCCCTAGTTATTATTTCAGTTCATAACTCAGTTTATGTTTAGAAATACATAACAAGAAAGAGTTGGGGAAAAAAAAAAAAAAAAAAAGATAAACTATTGCAATGAGGATTTTTCAGTTTTTCCAGGCTTTTTTTGACTTTCAAAGGAAGGGACTGATCTTCTATTTCACCCATAGCTGATAAAGTTCAGAGCTCTTGGAAAATTGTCAAGTATTTCCTTACAGAGTTACTCTGTGTTGATATTAACGAAAGATCATATCCTTTATGGAGAATATACATCCATTAGCTTCTACCATAGATAATCTTATTTCAAAAGAAGAAAATAACTGATGTTACAGAAATTCCTTTCCAGACTATGTTGGGGAAAGTTCTTTACTGACCTGGAAAACAGAGTATATTCAATCTGAGTACAATGATACATATTTTTGAGAAGTATTCTTGTGACGTGAGGTACTGATGGGGAATTACTGACCTTGAAAAACTCAGATTAGGATAGGATAATACTGTATTACAAAGAGGCCAGCAAATTGTGATAGGGTGTGGGAGCTGTGAGAAAACTGAATAGATGATGTAGGGCTCCACTAAACAGGAATATGATAAGCACCTAGCTGTACCTGTACAGAGCAAAACTGACCTAATGCATAAGTAACTAACATCCTACTTCAGCCAAAAATCACAGCTATAACATGCCATAGAAATAAATCAGGAATGATCAAGAATATTGCCAGCGTCCTTAATCCTGCCAGCAACAGAGAATTTGCTTAGTAAATCTCCTCTTTCCTGCTGGCATGTCCCATGACAAAATCCCAGTCATGCCTGCCAGTTGACCCTTCAGGAAAGACTCTGATTCCAGTCCCAAATGTGGCAACCTAGTCAATCTTGTGAGTGATCAAAGCACACAGATCAGGGACCTGAAAAATATTCAAATGTCATTAGAAAGACCAACACACTCTGGTTGTATTTGCAGCTTTAGCCAAACTACCATGTTTTAGAAACCATTAAGAGAAGGAAGAAATTAATTCCAGCCATACCAAAGAGAAAACCACCTTCACAACCCCCCTCCAAAATAAGACAAATAAATATTAATATATTTATATTAATAAATTAATAAATATTATAAGATGATATTTTATTGTATCATTATATTATAATATAATTATGTATATGCTATAATATGATAATAATATATTATAATGTTATAATATTGTAACATAATTAATATTAAAATATATTAATAAATTAAGACAAAATAAATATTGTTCAAATCAACATTCCTTTCAAGCCCCCTGAAGGATGGCAACACATCAGACACAAAGGGATATGGACCACAAAAATATTTTTTTCTTTTTCTGGACCTGCTCTATCTTCTGTCATATTTACTCCTCCACACAGCTTTAAAAGTCCATCCTGTCTCTTCAGCAATGTTTGCAAGACTAGTTCAGACCTCATTCTTCAAACTGGTCAGAAATTTTGTTCTGATTACCAATATAAATTTATGACAAATGTACAACACTTTGGTTGTATGTCAGGTCTTCCTCTTAATTTAAACAGATCCTCTGTCTTGATGTTTACTTCCCTCCCTATCCTAAGAGAATTTACATGGGAATCAACTTTTCTAACCTTTTGCTAGGCCTCACAAATATAGAAGAAAGAAAAAAAGTCATGCATGGAGCATTTTGAATGTTTAAAAAAAATAATGTGAGAGTCATATTGGCTGCCCCTTATGCCATCCCTATGTATTATAATGACCACTTAAGATCTATAGCAATTAGCATTTTTGAATATAATTTAAAACACTTTGTTTGCTCCTGTTCAAATTATTCATATTCTAAATGTATGCATAGGAAATACAGTTGATGTGTGTCTGAATTCAAGCTAAGCTCAAAACAAAACTTAGTCATAACAAATTAGACTGATGATAGGAAATAAAATATGAATTGGTATATTCACCTAATTGAATATTATACATAACTATGTATAATATTGCAGTTACTCCAATAAAGTTCCTCAGCATAAAAAGGCAAAAAGTATAGCATCATTTTAATGAAAAATCTCTAAATTATTTTAGCAAATATATTTAAATGGCATTTATGGAAAAGAGCATGACCTTTTATTAAATAGCCTTAATGTGTTTAGCCTGAGTAGATAAGATTCATGTTGGTTGACAAGATTTTTAAGGGAGAGGAAAAGGTGAAAGAAAGCTAATTGTGGTGTAGCTTGGCCAGTCCGTAACTAAACTAAAAAGATGGAATCAGCTGTAATTCTTAAACATAACAAGAGCTGAAGCCAACCCAAAGCAGAAGAAAGATTTCAGCTTTTTAGGATTTATTCCTTTTCCTTTTTTCTCCACTCCCTCCATTTGAATTAAATATTGACTAAAAAAAAAAAGTATATATAACTCTTTAATAGGTCTGCAGAGCCAAAAGCATCGCCTCAAATGGCACCAAAAAAAAAAAAGGAAGTTCAAGCCATTAAAGAGCTTGAATATGAAACCTCAGAGAAAATCCATCATCTAGAATAGAAAGTGTCAATTACAGACAGTCTAAAGCCAACATCATTTTTGAGAAGCATGGAAAAACTACCCAGCATTGTTCAGATAAATTCTCCAAAATTTAGCTCTACTATTGCTCTAGTGCCAGTGAATCAACTACTTCTGCTTCCGAGTAGCTGCTGAGTCCTAACTAAATTCTTCAGGGAGAGGCCACTAGAAATTGTCTCCTTGATTGAAATACAACATGAGGGTTTTATGCCAGCCTAAAATAATAATAATAATAAATCAATCCTATTATACTCTATTTTGATGCAAATAGTTTTTCAACCAATAACCAATGAAGTTTGAGAAAGCCATATCACATAGTCCTTCAGCAGAGTGAGTTTTTCACTAGATTGGTTATAACTTCTTAGAAAGAGGAATTAAATTCATCTGCCAAAGCATGCCAAAAAATCATTTTGCATCACATCATTACCCTTTAAGTTCTAATTTTTTCTTTAATCATAAAAAGCAGATCTCAGTGTATGATAAGGGAAAACAGTTTTAGTAACTGTGACCAGTGAAGTTAAAGCTGTCTTTCTGTATCCTGGGTAGACTCTTTTACTGCTATGAGATTCTTTCATTCAAATTCCTGCAGTTAGATATAGTGCTTAACACACCCATCACAGTATTGCTTGAAAATATGAGGCAACCCTTCATACAGCTACCCATATCTGTGCTCTTCTTGGAGACGGGATACAAGGTATGAGTAGCTCCCCTGCACAACAGTTCATGTTGTACTTCCATTACTTTAAACTTACACTGTTTCTGCAGTACCTGATTTGGACAGACAAGGGGTCAAACACACTGCTCCTGGGGAGTCTCCAACAGCAGATATGGCTTCTGCTGAAAATGCAACTTCCATTTCATGACAGCAGACATACATACACACAACTCTGATGGAAATCAGGAAACTCCAAAACTACTCCTAATTTATGAAACCTACAACTTGACTTAATTACAAGGTCAATGGAGAAGAGTTCCCTTTAATAAAAGAAGAAACCAAATCCCTAGGTAAATCTGTAAAGTGCAAGGCTGAAGGAAATAAATAATTAAGTTTCAACTCTCGCATGGGTTAGCTGCCAAAAGGATGTTACACCTGCCAGCAACACAACTGTCAATAGATAATCACTGAACCAGTCTGACGGTGTGGTAGGGAAGTGAGGAGACTCACATTTTGCTCTCCAACACAGCTGTGAGAACCCCAAGTCTTACTGCTTCGCAAACAAAATGCTACAGTTAATTACTGACTTTACAGAGAGAGACTGATAGAGGCTGAACATCAGGTTTCTTCTTGTTTCAGCTCTAAGGAATACAAAATCCGACTTTAATGTTGGAATGTGGGTATGGAGAAGAAAAAAACAGCAGCTACAGTATGGGAATGCATCCAAACCTCTTGGCCAGAACCATCAGTGAATAAAATGCACTGAAAAATGTGGTTCTGTTTAGAAAAGTGAGTATGTAAACAAACCAAATGCTGTCCACTGCAACCCATAAGGCAAAACCCCTGCTGGCAGAAAGAAGAGTCTGTGCTCCAATGGAGTAAGAAGCAGGACAGCAAAATTTGCTTGCCATCTATCTGTTCTGACTGTTATCTGCCCAGTCTTCTATTGAAAAGCTGGTAGGTGAAAGCCATTTCTGCCTATTAGGGCTTGTAAGTGTTGAATCACATCCTAGGGTTCAGGGTTTCAATTTCTGGGCAGAGAAAAGAAACAAACAGTACTCCACATCTGGACCAAAACAATAGAGAGGGCAAGATATTTGAGTCCCAAAACCTTCTTTCGCTGCTGGAAATGCTATATTGCACTGCAGTTTCTCCATCCTCACAGCAAGTGTCCTCCTCACAGAGAATATCAAAGAGAAAAAAACTTTAGATCTTTGCTGAACTTAGATCTAAGATTAAATAAAAACATTTATCATTCTCCTAAGCATCCTCTTCACAGGTTCATTATTTGAATACTAAAGCCTACTAACAGCTGATGGGTGCTACAAATATGGCTAAAAATGTTTAAATGTAAAGTTCTCATATGGAAAATAATACTGAGTACAGCTGCATAGATCTGTGTTACAAACATCTAATTAGAAACATTGAAAGTTCCATATTCTCCTTTTAAAAGTAGTGGAGAATCACAAACACATTGCTCAAAGCCCAGTACCAGTGAATTGTCTGAGATTCATTTTATTATTTAAGAAAGAATTCAACCTTGACATTTCTTTTAGTGAAGCAATCATCTCTCAAGAACTCTTCACACACTATTAGCTGAAGCAATGCCATCAGAAATTAATTTTTATTGAAATATCCAGTTTTCTCTCTTTGTTTTCTTGCTTTAAGGAGAAAAAAAAAAAAAAAAAAAAAAAAAAAGTCATCTTGTTGATTAAAAAATACCATTTAATTAGCTTGAAATCAGTGGTTTCAAGAATATAACAAAGATTATTTATAATCTGACAAAACTGGTGTGAATTCAATATCTTCAAAGAATCACAGGGTATTTATTTTATCATTCTCAAATCTTTAGCTGCCCTCTCAGGCTTCCATAAAAACTAATGATAAAAAATAAAATAAATCTTTTAAGTACACTTGTACAAGACCTCTACATCTATAAACATTTTGAAAGGAGAGATGAGACTTACAAGGTAGTTTTAATTTTGTCAGCACCAAGCATACGTGCCCAGCTGAGGAAAGCCAACTCAGTTCTGCTCGTGTCAATAGAACTGATTTTTCTAACACTGACCAGCAATATAGCCTGCAGTATTTAGCTCAGACAAGGTTATCACTTCACTGTCTCAGTAATGAGCCTTGTTGATCTGAGTCACATTCCTGTTCTAACTTGCCAGTAATGAAGCAAATTTTCAGTGATTCAGGCTCCCCTTTCATGCTAGTCACTGGAGTTTACCAGATAGCTGAACAGATCTGGCACCAGTGGGCTGCATGGGGAAATCTTTTTCTCAGGCTAGAGAATGGCAGCACTATTGCAACGAAACCATTCCGTCATGGGAAGTAACAGATGGGGAGATGGCTCCCAGGCTCACTTCTATTGAGAGCTCTGCTTAAAACCAACCAGGCCCTGTGGGAATTGACAAGTTGCAGTCGATCTGCATGCATGAGAACAGCATTATAAATGCATCTGTTTTGCATATCAGCATGAAGTCTGATTGGAAGGTGTCCTGGTTTCAGTTCGGACAGTTTTCCTCCTAGTAGCTGGTGGAA
>CM021765.1:161662710-161757087 GCA_011076525.1 Nettapus auritus
TGTCCTGGTTTCAGTTCGGACAGTTTTCCTCCTAGTAGCTGGTGGAATGCTGTGTTTTGGATTAGGATGGGAAGAATGCTGATAACATGCCGATGTTTTGGTTGTTGCAGAGCAGTGCTTGTACCAAGCCAAGGACTTTTCAGCTCCTCGCTCTGTCCTGCCAGCGGGCAGGCTGGGGGTGCAGCAAGAGCTGGGAGGGGACAGACCCAGGACAGCTGACCCAAACTGGCCAAAGGAGTATTCCATACCATCTGACGTCATGCTAAACAATATATAGGGGTGGCTAGCCGGGGTGGGGGGGCCGGCTGCTCGGGATAGACTGAGCATCGGTCAGCGGGTGGTGAGCAATTGCATTGTGCATCACTTGTTTCATACACATTTATTATTATTATTATTATTATTATTATTATTATTATTTCCTATCTTAATAAACTGTCTCTATCTCAACTCTCGTTTCACTTTTCCGTTTCTCTCCCCCATCCCAGAGAGGGAGGGGGGAGGGTGAGCGAACGGCTGTGTGGTGTTAAGCTGCCGGCCGGGTTAAACCACAACAGAAGGTAAATATATTTGCTGAGCAATATAAGCATTACTGTCACCCTGGGAGAAAAAAATAAAAAAACAAACACCACCACCAAAACAAACAAACAAACAAACCAAAAAACAGTAATGCAAGACTGATGAAAGAAAAAATATACTCCTGATTTTCATAGTCAAAGTGTATATATATATGTTCCTTGTGGGAAGAACCTAGGAAGAAATCTTCCCCTGTCTATTGACACTTTTATTTTCATATTTCAAAAGTACCTTTAGACACTGAAGGCAAGAAGAAGAGTGAAGGGATGCTTTGGTTTTACAAGCTCAATGAAGTTAGAGACTTCAATTTGTATCTTATGAACAATACACAATCTGGTAAGGAGTGTAATTAAAAGCTTATGTTAACAGAGTTTCTGTATAGGCAGCTTTCTTAGCTTTGAGTCCAAGATGTTACAGGGAAATAGGATTTAACAGAATATAAGAGCATATGATACAAAGAACATGCTGCACGATTACACTAGACCATTTTAAAGATGTATAGGGAATAATCAAAGAGAACATTATCATAATAAAGATAAATGGATTGTGTAACCTTTACATCTCCTTGTTTAGCATCTACCCATCTTTCCAACACCTACATCACCAGTAGTGAAGAAACAGATTACATTAAAAAGATGGGTGAAATTAAGGTGTCTGGTTTGATGCAGTGTCCTGGGCAGTCTAAATAGCTTTCTACAGCGACAGGGATGAACTTTTACCCCAAATGACCTCTCCTTCAACATAGAGTTGACATGGTACTGAGGGAAAGAAAACTCGAAATCCTGAGGTTTGCAAGTGTTATATGCAGTAGGAACCATTATGGGCAACAGAAAACCCCTGAGAACACCAAGTCTACCAATCAAAAGCAGGAAACATCCAATTATCCCAATAGGAAAGGGCAAAGAAGTGATTTGCCACTTTTTTTTTTTTTACTTGCTGACATCCAAAACTACTAGTACACATTCAAATTATTGATAGAAATGCATGCTTATTTGTAGCATGAATTCTGCATAAAATATTCTGACTAGCATATCTTGTCACTGCCATTCTGCAACATATTGTGTCGGATGGCTGTGGTTCATTAAAAAGTGATAGCTGTGACCAGCTGAAGGCTGTTCATTTACCAACTTGCTCCATTGCAATTAGTGGGACTCTTCCTAATTGTCTGGGGATTCTCTTCTGATTTGTGCAGACAGGATTCCACTAGTACAAGCACTGGCATTAGTAATGAGGTACAGCACATAAACCATATGTCCCATAGATGTAGTATGTTACCTCAGTAGGAATGAAGGCTACTTAAAATGAACGATCACATGCAAGTAAAACTAGCATTTCTCTGCAAGAGTCTTGTTTACACGAGCATTAAAACACAGTAATTGCTATCTTTCCAGAGCTAGATTTTCTTAAATGTCCACAAGTTGGACCCTTCCTATTAATACCTGCCAACCATAGCAGGAACAAATTGTATTTTTGCAGCTGACACTTCATGTTGAGAAATGAAAAAAGAAAAAAAAAAAAAAAAAAAAAAAAAATCTTGCTTCCTTTTTTTCAAATTAAAAATACGGATTTAGAAATTAAAAAATAAAAAAAAAAAAAAAAAAAAAAATGAGCTTGCCTCCTTGTCAACTGAGACATGGGAATCTCTTCCCTAAGACAGGCAAATTAGCAGAACCATACAGGAAATCTGGCATGAGCATTCTCACAAAGATAATTCAATGCCTTACTTATTGCACCCAAAGATTTATGCAGAATAATTCCCTTCTGGATTCTTATTTCAAATCTATGCAGAAGAAATTATTCTAGAGCTTCAGAATTTGTAATGCTTTTAAATATTACTTCCCCTCTGTGTTACATATTTTCTGAGAGAGTTTTATGTTGCAATTCATTGAATGAGGCTGAAAGTATCCATTGTATCATCCTACAGAAGTTATCTTGCATTTTCTGAGTGATGTGAGCAAAAAAAATTATGTGCAAGTATAAGAAATAAAACCATGAAAAACAGGGAATAAAGTCAAACATGCAATCTAGGAGAAAAAGTGAAGGGAAAAAAAGAGTTAACCCAGTGCTAGGACTCTAACCAAGTTAAATGAATGAAAATAAAATTATAACAAGCCAGAAACCTCATTAAAATCAAATAGCCAAAAAAATAACATTTTTAACAGTGCTAATTAACCACTGGAACGATTTACTTTGACATGTGGAAGATTTTCCATCATTTGCATTCTTTAGATCTACACAGGGCTTCTGGCCAGCAAAGAACACTGCTGTTCAAACAGTTGTTGTGTTCAATACAGGAATGATTGGGTGATAGGTTTTGGTCTTTGTAGTGATACAGTCAGATAAAATGACTGCAGTAGACTTATCTGACCTTGAATTCTGGGAATTTCCATCCCAGAAGAGCCTCATGCAATTGATGCACCAATAAATGGCACATCTGGTTGACTGCCTGGGGGCAAAAGAAAATTCCAGTAGAGGCAATCTTAAGCACTTGCTCTAGCACAGCTACTTGCAGAAGGCCATTTACGACAGTGTGCTATGCTGACCACAAACTTTCTCTCAGTAAATTGTGTTTATATGTTGTTGAATAAAAGTATGAACCACCAGCTCGAAAGTCCTAGGTTTTTCTTTTTCCTTCCCCCCCCCTTCTATTAATAAGAGAATGTATGTACACAAATCTTTGTACTTTTTATTAAGTACTTCAGTTCTTGTACATTGTTTTCTGTTAAAGCAAACCCATAAAAGTCAACATGAAGCACAATGTATCTCTCGAGTGTTTACTGTCTTCAGCAGCTGCTTAATTGGCAAGTTTGTTTCCAGATGGTTGACTGAATTATAAAAATTCTTCAGCTTTAATAAACCGATACCCTACTGATCACCCTAGAACATTCCTTTTGTGAGTGAACGCTCTACATTATCCTCCTATGTTGCTTCATGTAGATGTCACAAGCTCCTGAGAACCATGGAGTTAAAATGAAAATGCTGAAGAGCTTTCAGCATGGAGCTGTTTTTCATGTAATTATTCCTGCTGTTAATAGCTTTCCATTAAAGCCATGGCACAGGTTTTGCTAAACCACTACAAATAATTGGTTGAAATTTAAAGTACCACAACGAGCATACCAGTATTCACGCTGAGCTCAAATTGCCAGATTTCAAACCTTTTTTTGCCTCCGTAAGTGACAGGGTGGGCAATATTACAACAGCTATTACTTAAGGGAAGCACTGAACTTATCAATTTGAAACTATGTAAATCTACCTCAGGGCTCACCTGGGAGGTGCTTTCCTGAAAGTGACAGCTCTGCCTATTGCTGCTGGTGTCAGTGTGAGCTCCAAATTCAGACAACAGGATCTAATGAATGGCTAGCTGCATAAATCCAGACACTAACCAGCATCCTCTGCAGTGCTCCAGCTTGCCCGAAGAGGTGAATGCATAGGTAATTGAGCTTGGACGTTTTTTAAAGACTTCTGTCAGAAAAGAAAAAAGAAGCCTTAAAGAAATACCAGTAAAGTTAGCATATGCGGTACCTTTAAATTCATTCAGGGATTCCTGATTTGTTTGTTCTTATACATTGGAGAAATCCCACAGCAGCTTCATACTGAAAGTTACAGAAAATATTTTCATTTTTTGAAGTAATGTTTTACTAAGCATTGTCCTGTGCCAGAACCACCATCAGCAGACCACTCACTTCCAAAGCCATATTCAAATGATTGCAATTAAATAGTTTGTAATCTATGATCCTAAAGGTAGGATAGATTAAGGATTAAGCTGAATCAGAGTTCCTCGTGTTTTGCAGAGAATCCAGTCAACATTAAGGCAGGCAAACACAGGCACATAAAAATGCAAGAGTGTACATGTGAGCTAGGATCCAGACTCATGCTGAAGTCACTGAACAGAGCTAAGCAGGCCACCCTGCAGTGGACACCTATTCACTTGTCCATGGAATCACACCTTTGCTCCAGTGTCTGTACTCACTTGAGCTTGATTCAGTTGCTTGCTCATAAAACCGCGCTGCTTCTTCAGATGCTCTAAAGCATCCCGCAAGACCTTCAGCAGAAGTTGCATGAGTATCTCTTAAGCCTTGCATCACACCCCCAGCCCCTGGCTGACGTCCTAGACAACTTGATAACATCCCAAGTAGAAATAGACAACTGAGAACATAAAACTGAGTTCAGATTTATCTTGTCTCGTCTCCCCTCCCCCCAACCCCCCCCCCCCCCCCCCCCCCCCCCGCCATTTTAATGGAAGTACAGAGGCTTAGCTGACCCATAGACACCTATACTTACATAAGTGCACTTAAGGGTTTTAACCTTAAACAGAACACCTGAAGCTGACGGAAGACAGAACAACTGGTTCTTCTTCCTCCATAAAATAATAAGAATCCAACAAAATACACAGAAGTGCTTCAGTGGGAAACATCTAGATTATTTTTCTCCATAGGAATTACTCTCTTCTCTTCATACTTGGTACTAGTTAAGTAGCAGTCAATTCACCAACTTGCAGACAAAATCAAATGAGACTGCTCAGATTCAGTTGTATATCATGCCTCCTAATGCAAAGCTTGTGTCTTTTTCCTAACCTAAGAGAAAGTTCTCTTTGCAACTCAAGACATTGCAAATTTAATGTCATTTATTAAAAGGTGTCCTTATACAAAAAACAATTTTCTTGTTGCAACTGCAACGTGTTCTTGTAGTGAAATAATCCTATTATCCAAGAAGCAACAGCCTTGAAATGATCTGATATTGATCCCTCAGCTTTCTTGGCCTTCTTGATGACCTTTTGTGCAACCGAGAACTTCTCCATATGTCAGGCGCTAATATATATATAATGCTAAGTCTAGCATTTCAGAAAGGTGTCTGGACTGTCCACAAGATTAAAACCACAGACAGGGCTCTTTATTGTGCAAGCTGCATTTACACACTGCCATCTTGTGTTGCTAATTTATAATTGTTTTTTGCTGACCAGAGCACACTACACTCCAAATACTTTGAGTATCAAAAGACACAGAAATGACAGTCATAACATGAGTTTTTATGCCTCCTCCCCTCCATGGAAAAGCGAGGGGGAAGGAGCTTTCTTTGCTCATGTTTCCAACTTGAATTAGCAAAAAGCAGTTTTGAAGGAGCTCTGTTAAACTAGGCCTTTAGCAAGGATGAGAAACAGCTTCAAATCTGGAAGAGTTTCAACTTCAGCTTTATGCCCCCTATTAAATCTGAAATTCTACTTTCTTGTTTGCTCATAACCAAAGAGAAAACAACTTGAAACAAGCTAATGAAATTATTATTATTTTGCAAATGTTTTGGGGGAAAGTGAAATTGCACAGAAATACTTGATATCATCTATGGAAGGCCAGACTGGCTCAGAGTGCATCACTCCAGGCTGCAGGCCAGCAGTTGGGCAGCTCTAGAAGCATCAGATAGCAGAGGTTGCTGAGTTTTCTTCCTTCCCTCCATTCTTCATCCTGTAAGCATTTCTGTGCCCAGGGACAAGGCAACATGACAAGGCTTGAGATCTAAAAGGTGGTTTGGCCATCCCTGACTCTTCCCACAGCTTTACTGCATAATACAACTCTCGGAAAAGGGAAATTAAGGGTAAGTTAAGACAAACTCTGATGCATTGGAGGGTAGAGAAACTGGCCCATGACAAAGATTTTTCTCTCAATTTCTCTCAGGGCTGATGGACAGTACTAGAAATGGATCTTGACTTTATGAGGGGGCAGGAAGCATTGTCTGATGTCACTTACCAAATAAAGAAGGCTGAAAAACACTGTAGAGGAGTATTTACGCCATCTCCATCAGGCATGTAATTGTATGTTTCCTACCCAACAGTCAAATCTGTACAGCATCTGTTTTGGGTTCCTACTCTGAGATGCTCTCAGGGAATCGATCTTCCACCAGCAGATAAGACCCAAGATCCTAGACAGCTGCAGGACCAAGCAGTGTGAATCCCTTGATGGTCTGCATTTGGAGTCTAGGTTCTTCATATGGCCAAGTTCTCACTTGTGCTCTACCATGTCATTACTTACCATGGTAGTGGAAAACAAAGTATCTTTGCCAGTCTGCTTCACAGGAGATACTTTAACTGAATACCAAAAGCCAAGGCAAAATCACAAAGGTAGTTGAACAAGGAGTTCAGCAACTCTGGGTTGATGAGGTATTTTAGATTTTTTATTTTTATTTTTTTATTTAAATCAACATAGGAAAACATTTAGCACTTTGTAATTTAGCATTTAATGCAGATAATTCCTTGGTAAAAGAACCCATCTGTTCAGAGAAAAGATCAATATAGCAGAGCAAAACAGGAGACACAGAGTTACAAGTGGGAGGTACAGGACTCTCACACAGATGAGCAAGGTGATCCCATGACACTAGAAGAGCATGATCTTCCCTTGCTGCCCTTAGCTACTGCAGCTATGATGCCTCTCCTAAATCTGCTAGCTCTCTTCCCCATCTCAGTGATCCCCTGAGAGGAAGAATTACTTCAAGTTACTTTGTCACCCTCCTTGGAGCTCCTTGTGGTGCCATATCCAAGCTCAAACTCAGGACCCCACTACCCTCCTTCACATACCAGCTGTCCTCTTCATCAGTTTCATCTACAAAAATGATCTGCTAGATTTCTCTGATCCACATCTCATGTATTCTTTGCAGCTTTCACTGATGGATACAGAACACTACACAACCATGCCTGAATGGATTTAGGAAAGTGACTGACCAAAGCAATTTGGGAACTACTGATGAAAATGTCATAGGGCACTTTCCAGATGCATTTTCAGAAGCTGCAGAATCTAATCCAAAATACTTTAGGCACCTAATTTCTAGCCACAACAAAGAGATTTGGGGCAGCTTCCACTTCTCCTGATTTTCCTGCTTCAGTGGACAGAGAATCAGTCTCACCACTTATATTAAATGCTGAGGGAAAAAAAAAAAAAAAAAAAAAACACTCAAGGAATTTGAGAGGAGAAATACATATAAAATTTGAAGTCTTCTGTGAGTGAAGAGAAAAAAGTAAGAACTACTCTTACATATCTTTATGGTGACATTTTAACCCTTTCATAAAAAAAGGTTTTCCTAGGACCAGGATTCAAGTTATATTTCAGCAAATCACCTTAACAACACTTTTTGCTAGAGTGAAAGAAAATAAACTTCTAATAAATGCAACATCAGAAATTTTATTTACAAGTATACTGTAATTCAACAACCATTCTCCATCTAGTTTGTGGAGGAAAAAGTAATAGTTACATTTTTCAAATAGGAAAAGAGAACTCTTTCCATTAAATGGATTCCACAGAATATTATGCCATCACCACTGAGCAAACAGATTATTCTTTGTATTAAAGTTTCAAAAAGCACATAATTGTAGAAACCAGCATATGGAAAGCAAACACATTTGTGTGCATTTAAACACAGCTTCGTATTAACCTAGAGAATTCACTCTCAGTATATGTCAAAAATAAAGACAGCAATTGCAAATATATATTTATATTAACTATTTCTCTAATGCTCATTTTGAGAGCTTAGGAACAAAATACCCTCTTCATATACCATTGGAAAGTCAACTAGTTGATTATAAGCCTCAAAAATATTTTGAAGTTATTATTGAAAATATACTTATTCTCCCTTGTGCACTCAGTACTTGAAGCTGTAAAAGCATCTTCCCCAGATATTTCCTTACTGCAATTACTTTATCATAAATAAAAATACAGTTGTATGAGGAATATAATGCATTGCTATGAAGACTAGACAAGCAAAAGTGTTACTCTTAGAAAAAAACACACATACACACAATATATATATTTATAGATCTACATCAGCAGCAATCACCTCTTCTTTTATCTGCAACAGTGGTTTCGTATCTAGGTTTGCTTCACATGGAGGTTGGTTGTCCAGCTGTTAAGAGAAAAATGTAATTAAATTCTAGCTATTGAAGAATCTTCCTGATAAAAATTAAAATTTTCACTTAAAAATTGACAGACAATGGTGTTACCAGTATCTATGAAATTGGTAACAAAATGTAAGGCATACATTCTGAGTCTAGAAAGTCAAATGTAATAAGCAATAAAAACTTGGATTTAATTCAATTTCAGCACTGCAAATATTTCAGGCCAAGTAGTTTTACACAGAACATGCACCTTACCAAGTTCTTAGGAATTGTTTTTAGTATCAGCACAAATAGAGGGTCATTGTTTTTCTGAATTTATCCTTCAATAAATCAGATTAGGATTTGCTAAATAACTATAGCAATATATATTAAAAACGAAAAGAGATGGGTTATCCTCTCTCTCTCTCTCTACATATATTTGAGGGAACCTGCCAATATACTAGTGTTTCATTACAATATTACAAGTTTAAAACAAAATCAACATAAAAGTGTGCAGAAATATTTGACTGTAAAATTACATTTTGAATATTAATAATCCTACAGTTCATCGTTTTAGCCAATATGTTCACATTCAAAACTACTGAATTATCAGAGTGATGTGAAATGTTAACTGCAAACAAAAAGTTATCTGCATTACAGACTACTGCTGCATTGTCAGTATATATTTTCATTGCAGTAATCACATAGCTAGTTTTTGTATTGTTCAAAACATTAATTTCAATATTTCATTTCCTACCCACAAGTTTCCATCAGCTATTTTACATTATGAGGTGCCCACTGACCCAAGAAGATGCAGTCTGAAGGGAAGGGTATACATCCACTGAAGGATACAGCTACTTCTCTGAGATTAATTTTGCTTCTGAAAGGCTACTCACTCTCATGACTTTATTGAGTACGTCTGAGAGATTAAATAGTGCTTTATCCATGATAAAGTTTTGAGTTAGTTCCATCGCTGAATACTGTCTTGTCAGAGAATGAACTTCTTTTTTTCCAGTTCCAAACTCATACAGCAATTTTGCACACAAAAGAAAAGATAGGTAAAGCTAAAATAACATGAGCAGGCTCCAGATTGAATTGCTCACATATTTTGGTGCTTTAGTTAGGAACACGGTCGCTTCAGCACAGTCTCGTCCTCAACAAGGAGATATAATCTCCAAACATCCTCAACAAGGAGATATAATCTCCAAACAGAGATCTGACCCAGTGTTCTGGATCATCTCCAGAGGGAAGGAGGGGTGGGCAGTATTTTATTCCTCCTTCCACTGATTGCAGAGGTGCTCCTGCACCTAACAGGTCTCTGTGAATATGCTGTTAGCGTCAAGTAGAGATGTGGGGTTTACTGCTTGTTTTTAGCTAGGGCATCACAGAATCATTTCAATGGTGCAGTCAGCTTCTCCTCACCGTGGAAGCCAAAAAGAGCCTGAAAACAGCAAAAGCATCAGATGCAGAGCTTCTCTTTTTCTGAGCTGGGCTTCTCAGCCAGCAGATGCCGAAGTCCTGCTCATGTGTAGTAGCATGAGTATCCTGTTCCCTTCACTGCCTTCTGGCCTTCTGGACCACAATGAGAAAAATGTGCTGGGCTCATGTAAAAACATGCATGATTCCCAGGAAGTCATTCCTTTCCCATAGATGAATTCTATCATTCTAGAGAATTCCATATTTGCTACATAAAAATAAAGCTATATAAAATTCCTAAGATTTCTCAAAATTAGGAGGTTCTCTACTATCATGTATGACAGCAGAAAAAAAAAAAAAAACTACTATTCAAATCCTTAACATCATGCTCCATAAATCAGAATTCTGCAAACTATAATAAAGGAAAAAAGTTATACTGCACCTTTCAATTAAGATCTGTAAGTAAATCAATTCCTGCTGAACTTGTACCTAAACAAATAACCAATCACAGACCTATAATTCAAATAATGATAGCACGCAAAAAAGAAGCATTTCTGCCACCTGCATAAGATATTAATCTTTCCGCTTTTGGTTAGGACTGAACTAAACACATATTTAGATTACTTATTAAAAAAAAAAAAAAAAGTAGACTGTTTCTCAAAAAGACTTCTCTGTTATCAATAGAAGTTGTTTGCCCTCTAGGCAACTTCTCAATACCACCTTCTCAGATCTATGAAGACAGGATGACTAAATTGCACTGTCTGTTTGAAGCCATTTAATAACAAGGTGGTAAAACCGTTTACCAAAAGTTAAGATTGACTATACCTTACAAAAGACAGGAACGGACAATCAGACCTTTCTGAACCTTTTCACTAACACAGCAACTTAAAGCAAAACATGAAAGCCATTAAATGTCTCAGTTGTACAAACAGTTGAAGTTTTACAGCACAGAGAAGAACTACAGTCATGCACACTGCAACTGGATTGCCTTACTTTTAAATCTGATATAGCAGTCATTGCAGAAGAGTTTGTTGTTTCGGATCCTAACTTCAGCTCCAGAGCGGGATCCCCCAAGGTCACATCCACAGGCAACACACTGTATGATAGATTAGTAGTTAGCAACACCTTACAAAATACTAAAAAAAAAGAAAATGTTGCTCAAAAGCAGCTTGAATTAAGCCCAACAAAGCTTGAACCACAAACCCATAACCACTAGAAGCAAATGTATAATGATTAGTAGATCAAGATGCAACCAACCCTGAGAAAGTATTTTTAAGGCGATGACTGGACAACAAATAGCAGATAGACACCAACTAAGCAAACAGAGACCAGATGCTATTTAGAGATTAGTTCATTAAATCTAATTTGAACTTCAGTTTCTCTGAAAACTAAAGTTGGCTCAACAAGGAAGAATTTGTTGTCTAGATGGCAACAGCAATTTTGGCACCAAAAACCTGGGTGTGCTACTTGCAGATTTCCATGTGGCAATACATGTGCTGGGTTCCTCAGCCCTTTGGCAGTCAAAGCAGCATACACTTGTGTACTACACAATTTACTAGCTTTGCATCATAGCAACAAATCTGTATGTGAGAAGAAGGGGCCAGTTTCACTTTTCTTGAACACATGCATAAAGGGCTTGATAACTTTCATACTAAAACTAAACAATTTAGCTATTGTGGCTGAACACATCTTTGCTATGGATATGAACCACCTCTGGAAGGACTGGAACTCAAACCATAACACTATCCTTAACAAATTTTTGAGGAGAAGTAACTGACTTTTACACATAACTTGCCTGTTTAAATGAAAAAATGAATCTTCTGGATGGCAGGTTTGGACTCCCTCGCACGGAATACATGTTCTGCAGGAAGGGAGTAAAGATCAGCCTCTGTGGATTACTGTCTGGGTGGGCAGGACAGGGAAGAGCTTTGAGTCAATCCCTTGTAATACTCTGATAATCTGAGCTGGGCACAGAGAAACTGAATGAGACATAGAGGAGTCTTTACTAAAGCCATGGAAGATGCAAGGTATGATGGCACCTCCAAAGCTAAGCCTAATTCCTCATCTAGTCCTATGTCAGGAAAACTATGAGTGCTTTTACATCTTTTGCAGGAAGGCTTTCTTTATTATTATTTTTTCCCCCACTCTGCATTTGCCCCAAGCTGACTGGAAATATGTAACTATGTCTCAGTGCTGAAAATGAGCTTAATATACCTAGCTACTAACCAGGGCTGATTAGTTAAAAACTTCTGGTTTGGTGCTTGGTCATATCTTGCCACCTTGAACACTGGTAACATACCTTCACCTGGAAAGCACCGCATGAACACTGCTAGGATTAGTTTAGCTGTGACGGGTCATCTTAGATGCTGCAATTGCCAGGATCCAAGCTGAGATATTTTAAAAGGACCTCATTTCTCTAGGAAAGGAGGCTCAGCACCTTCTGATTCTTTTGCTGCCAATTCAAAGAAAGAACCGTGATCTCACAGTCAGTGTGTCCATCTACTTATCGAATTCCTACTTGTTACCTGTAGCATTTATAAAATAGTCCAGAGTTGAGCGCTAAATGCCTGCAGATAGGACTGCCTCATGGAAATATGCAGATACCATGCTGTCAGAGTAGAAGGCAAAGCAAGTAATTTTAGTAGAGCCCCTGTGAGCATAACATTGAGTAGCCATGCGTGCTTCTGATTAGTTCCTGTTCCTTCATGATGATACTCCCAGCTCTCACCTTAAAGCAATGTAAATGATAACAAAGACCAAGAGACTCAATGATCATGGCTGCTCCTTTGCCCAGAACGTTATTACAGTATGAACAGATTTTCTTCCCACTGACTGACCTAGATACAGAATGAAAATCCTTAAAACCAGCTTTAAAAGGTTTAAAAAGGCAAAGAAAAGTTAAAGAATTTTTGAGATTAAGACCAAGAATGTACTGGTAAAAAGTGGACTACGAGGCTTGAGGAAAATAAACTGAAAAGGAGTATTATTTGCAGTAGATCTGAGATCTAGGAAAAGCTGAAGTGTTATAATTTAGATCAAAGTTACATAGGAACAAACGAAGCATTTTCTGTCACATTCTTGGGGAGATTTCGTTGTATACAATACCTTCTACAAATAAAAGTATATTGTTAGGTTAGGAGAGTAAAAACACAGGTTTTGTGCTCCTCCCTTATTTGCAAGGAATTATCCTGAAAACTAAGTTTTAGTAAGCACCCTTGCCAAGTCCCACCATCTGCACCTTGTTAGGTAACAGAAGGTTAGTCCTGGACATATAATATTACATTAACTCTCTGAACATAAGCCATATGGAGTTCAATTTCCTTAGATCTACCAAGATGTTAACAAATCAGAAAATGGAAGTGGGAACAAGATAAGCAAACATGTTAAAGAATGTCATTTTCTTACATAATAAGGAATGTAAGAACACAGCTTCAAAAAAAAAAATTTCAATTTATCAAAACGTGTCTGAGAATGTAAGAGCTAGTGAAGCGGTGTTTACAGTGCTGTTATATATAATGCATGTAATTGTGTGCATGTGATCCTCTCCAGTCTTATCTAGAGGTATTTTTAAAATGTTTCAAGTACATAAAACAGCAGACTTATCTATCTTACCACAACTGAATTCCAGTTTATTTCAAAACATGTTGCAATTCCTGCTTTCTCCTCCTAGATTAAAAACAACATCCTACTATGTAATTCTCCAGGGTCACGAGTTATGAGCATTCTTGAGTGCTCCTGGAGATGATATTGACCACATGCCAGGAAAGCGGGAGGAGAGACGAAGGTGAGGGCTGTAAAGTGTGGGTTTGATGAATATTTTGTTAAAACAAACCTACAGAAATAAATATCAGAAGTGCCAACTGGAATAGGCTTTTACTAAGCATTTTGGTAACCAACATACAGCTTGGAGATGGAGAGATTCATTATTCCAGTGTTGTTTTTTTTAACCTTTGTCAAGCACTGACGACAAACCTGGGGAGTTTTCTGAATGTCTGGAGCAAGGAGATAATACTAGCCCCTATTTCCACTATCCCATACAACCAGAAAACTGCAGCAACTTTTCAGACTTGTTCATTAATATTACAGGTAAGACCACTGCTGTAGATCACCGCATCTACAGAGTCCACTCTTCAGTGCGACCCAACATCTGTATCTTCCCAGCAGAAGGGCACCCACTCACCTGCTGCGTGTTTGTGACCCTGTCTGGGAAGCAGAGATAGGAGACTGAACCCGGGGGGCTGGCTGGGACACAGATGGGGCCCTCACAGAGGAGGCCACAGGAGGTGCTTTGGCAGAGGAAGGAGTGCACATGTAGGCTCGGTTTGAAGTGGACACTGGGCGACTGAGATCTTGACTAGAGGACAGAGATGAAGTGGAGGCAGACTGGTTTAACCATGAATGGTGTCTCCACGAGTTTGTTCTTGGAGAATCAAGGTTGTCCAATGACTCCCCTCTGTAACACAGGTACATGTATAGAAATGTAAGTGGTAGCACAGCTGAACCAAAACAGCTACATCCTGAGTTCAAAAGACAAAAGAATTATCCTAGCATATTATCCTAGCAGCTTATCCTCTAAGATTTTCTAGCATGAATATGCTTGTATGTTTAGGATATTGCTCAAGATGATCAGAACAATTTAAAATATTTGAGCTGCTAATTATCCTTCGTGTCCAGTCCTAGTCTCATGGGAAAGAAAGCAGAAGAGGTGAAGGAGAGGCTGCACTTAATGACTGCAGAATAACAGCAAAACACCCTTCACTGCTGCCTTATCAGGGTGAACTATGTCAGAATTTGTTGTACAGCAACATACTTCAGATAGAGTTGTGGTTGGTTTTTTTGTTTGTTTGTTTTTATTTTTTGTATCTAAGGGATACCAGATCAGAAATAACAATCCGCCCAGGCTGGAGAGCAACATCATGAACAAGGTGTTGGCCCAATAGCCAAACACTCTCCTGACTGATAATTTAGCTGTTTCCGAAGTGACAAACCCAGTACTCATGCATTACTTAAAGCCAGAAATTAACTCAACACTTTCTGATACAATGTTTCTGTATAAAAGAGGTACACCCTTTAGCTAGAGTCATTTCCACACTGAATTGTCCTACTGAAATTCTTAAACATGTGTGTCAGCTACTGATTTCCATTGTCATTTGCAGGTCACATCCACATTCTTTTCAGAGATTTAATCCCATCTAGAGCATGTAGAATACCACTACTACCTTCTACCTGTGTTGCTATTCAGTTTATTTTAAGGCCTTTGACATGATGGATTTGTTTCAGCACTCTGTAACACAAGCTGAAGTTTAGAATAACCAAACAAACATATCTGAGGAGAGACAGACTTAACTTTTAACATGGTTCCTACCTCCTCATACTATTGCCGTACAGACTAATGGGCTCCTTATGTACACTGGAACTGCGCTGCCTAATCCAGCTGCTGTCCGTGTGTAGAGATGTTCTCTTTCTCATTTCCTGAAGGATTTGTTGTCTCTCTAACTCTGCCGCAGACAGGTTGTGCTCCTTCTGAGACCCCTTCTGCAGGTCACCTGTGTTCCAAGACCTCTCCGAATGCTTGCCCTGAGTACCTGTTTGGACAACATTCAGACACAAATGCCGTTAATGAGTATCTAGTACTCTTAAGTTTAACTCCAGAAGCAGCCATTCATCTCCACATTCACAAGCTTCTTTAGTTCCTTTTTATGGTTGGGTTTCATATGACTAGCATCAAACCTGTCAATACCTCACTATTATTGCAAGGTGTTTTATTCATATTTCCATTAATAAATTAAGCATATAGAAGGAAATATTGAATTATCCAAAAATTATTATTTCCTTTTGTCTCTAGTAAAATATATACACATTTCCGTATATACGTATTTAAATTGAATAATTTCTTCAAGTTCCACAAGACTTCCTCCAACACAAACTGAAGCACACAAAATATATAACTGAATGGCGAAATACTTTCTTTCCCTTTCAGAATCCATGTTCTCGAAGTTGTCTCTGTTTTCAGGAATTCTTTCTCTACTCACACTAGACACATTAACCTCACTTTACAAAAAGACATACATCTACGCACATGTCCATATGTGTATACATATATATAAATTAACTAAATACATTTACAGAATGTTTCTCTAATATATAGACACTGTGGTAACTAACCAGTGGAAATGAGATTATGCTGTACAAGCTCTTTTGATCCTTGTTTGAATTTTTGAAAGGGGAAACTAATAAGCCTTTTTTCTCCAATCTTCATTGACAGATAACTTTTTTTTCTTTATTTTCTAAACCTAGTAACTATTCTTTATAGTAAGACTAATCAAGAAAATCACTCAGCAATAAGTCACTTCAATTTAAATTTCAGGCCTTTTAAATACTGCTCTGATTACAGATATGCTCTTGATTTTACTGCTACAGATTGCCATTATAAAATATTGCATGTATTCTTTCATTAGCTTCAATGACTGTGCTTTATTTGTGAAAGTGACGTTGTCAGTTTGCAATATTCTTTAATGCACCAGCTTGACAGAGTTCAAGAAGTGTTTGGACAAACCTCTCAGACATAAGAATTTTTTTGGGGGGTAGTCCTGGTCATCAAGCCAGGAGATGCACTTGATGATCTTTGTGGATCTCTTCCAACTCGGGATATTATATGTTCCTATGATTTACTTTTCTACAATTACTCTTTCTAACTATGTTTTAGACACAGGAATATCTTTCAGGAATTTTTAAGTGTAAATATATTTAAGATAGTCTTCCTCCCCCTCCCATGCAATTTCCTCAGAAAACAAACAGAAAACCCATTAACATAACTGAAGGACAATTCAAGAAAGGTAGCAGTGAAATGCAGTCTAGAAAGCTGCAGGGCCACTGTGACAGTGTCAAGAGTTGACTTCCACCTGTGTTATTCCTATGCTAACATAAGCTAAAGCCAGCAAGCACTTGGGTTAAAATCATTATCAACTTGGTATATACAGGCTTTTTTTTTTTTTTTTTTTTTTTTACTTGACTGAGTCAACACATCAAGAACACAAATGTTTTCAATAATATATCTACATGATGGGTTTCGTCTACAATTGCAGATGCCAAACTTTTAGATAACTAAGATCCCTTTGTAATCAGTGCTACCTCAAGACAGCAGTTAATCGTATATAATCAACAGATAAGCCTAGGACAAATGAATTTCCTCTTTATGTTGGAACTTCATTAAATCGTGCCATCATATAAATTTGAATTTACGGTGTAGCTATGAAAAAGCACCTTGACAATTATTTTTCATAGGATAACTACTCCTGACACACCTCTTTAACAATGTATTTTAAATTAATGGAAATTAAAAAGTACTTACCATTTCTGTTTGCAGTGAATTCATTCAATTCTGAAGTCGACTTGGATTTATTCCTAAAAACATAGAAAACATTCATTTCACTACCTCAAGCAGGAGACCTCATCACGGACAAAAATCTTTGCAAAGTCACTGCAGACTACAGATACAAAGCTACCTTTTCCAACATTCCTTTCATTAAAAACTTACAAACAAAAAACACAACAGGGTACTACATTGTCAAAAATGTATTGCAAAACATAGGTAATCACACATAAAAAGCTGAAAATTTATATCAAAAGTTCCAAGTGCTTCAGCTATAAGGGACTGATTATGTACTTGCTTAACCAACCCCTCCCCTAGCAGCCCCCCCTCCACCCCTCAGAAAAACATAGAAACAAAGTCCCTTCCCTGTGGAAGTTTTCAGAAAACTGCAATCAAGAAGCAGTAACTTTCAGAGCAGGTTTATAAATGATTCAGATTCACAATGACTTGAAACATACTTCAGTAACATCACTAAGCTAAATACCTTCTCAAACACTGCATGCAGACTGCTCACAGGAAACTTATTATTCACTGATTATACGCAGCAGCATATTTTTTTAATCAGTTTTAGCCAAGAAATGCCATTCACTATACTGGAAGGCAAATAGCAAAAACCTGGGTTACTGACACTACATAGCAGGAGCTTCAGCAACACCTCTGTGCTGTATTATTAGTCTCAAGTAGTAAGAGCCAGTTTCCTATTTTAAATGCTTCAGAAAGGGACAGAAGCCTTTTCCTGGGACACAATTCTAAGCTGCTACAACTGTATGTCTATGAGTGTAGCATTGGATGCAGAAGAGTGTGCTGAGAGGGTTTTGTCCTTCGTATACAGATAAAGCATGCATAAACAAATTGCAAACTTCTTGCTCCCCCAAGTTCTGATTATTTGCCCTATATTGTGGACCTATTTTATTTCTTAAGAATATGCAACAATTGCACATTTGTTCATATTGAACAGGAGCTCCAAAAAGCAGGTCAGCCTGGTCTGGGATGCTTTTAAGCACTTGAGTGTTCTTCTCATACATGTATGCAAGAGGTAACTACCTAGTGCAGGCACCTTCTGAAGTTAGATTTAGATCTTCCAGATAAATCATTTATTAGCTCTGAAAATGTTGGGGTTCCTCATAATATACAAAGGCACACTCACTCAATTATAAGGCCTGATTAAATACACAGGAGAGATTATCCTTCATTACTGTGAGATGCTATCTAAGACAAAGGCTTAATACAAATGCTCTGGATTTACATCTGGCAACAAATGCTCAGTTTTTTTGTTTGTTTTGTTTTGTTTGTTTTTTGTTTTTGTTTTTCAAACCACAGCCCAATAACTAAAAGGGAGACTATTCAAAAGGTCCAGTGGTTCTGTACCAGCTAGTACATTCTATTGGAAAAAGAAGAAAAAACACAACAAAAAAATCCCCCAAGCTAACCAACAAGCAAAACAATATACAAAGTTGCTAAGGTAAGAGAGTATAACTTAACAGGTGGCACATTACTATCTTCCTGATAAATACACTGCTGCTGTCACTTCCCTCCCTGTTTGCTATCTCTTAAATTTCACAATCTTCATTGAGATGACTGCACCTTAGTTTGTGCAGCACACTGTGACACAACCGCAGGATTGTTTTCCAGCCAGGTAAGTCTAGTACCACCCACATATTTACTTCCTTGTAGTTCTGCTTCTCCCAGTAAAATCCTACTGACTGACTGTTGTTTACAACAAAGCATATAATTTGCTAAAAGTTTGGCTACTTGTTTTCTCAATACAAAAACAATACAAAAACTGCAAAACGCAGCAGTGATGCATGGAATACGCTTAGCTGGCTGAAGTTTATAGGAAGTTTCAAGACTTTCTGACACAGAAACAGTAATATTACCATCTATACCAAAATCCAGTATCACTTACCTGTCAGACAATGACTGACCAGGATGCTCCTCAATGGTTTTGGAAGTTTCATAACGTTCATAATGTCTATATTAAAAAAAAATATATATATATATATATATATATACACACATACACACACACACACATTACCTTTATATACAGAGAAAAGAAATGAATAGAACTATTTCCTGCCCAAAATATTCAAAGCAGATCTTTGAGAAAAAACAAAACCCTACAAACACAGAGATCTAAACAGGTTTATTTTTATCAGCCCAAAACAATGTAAAAAAGAAGCCCGAAAAAGAAAGGTTGTTAGAAAAATAACCTGAAATTACTTTTTTTTAAGTGACAACGATTCTGAACTTCAACATGCCTAAATAGTTAAAATTTATTGCTGAAGGTGTTTCAACTTATCTACTGATTCAATTTCTTCTTACCTCTCAATAAGAGGATGGCCAGGTCGGTCCTCTATGGTTTTAGATCCTTCATAATGCTCATAATGTCTAGAGGCAACATAAAGATAAAAGAAAACAGGTATTAAACACATTTTTTTTCTAGTAATTGAACAAGGAGTAAATATGCATACAGAAAAAAAATAAAAATTTCAGAAGTTGGTCAAACAAATACATGAGAGAGAAGAAAAAAGACCAAAGCTTTTTAAGACAATGCAAAAATTACAAGGACCAACACACGATGGTGATTTTCTTGTCCATTTCAAAGCCAGGAGGTAAGCTTTATCAAAACAAAGGAGTTCTCCAAAAGTTAGATGCATATTGTAGCAAATTTAACGGGTGCTGTCTGTAATCCATAGAGAGAAACACTCACTAACTTCTACAAAGCTCTTCCAGTTGCCTGTCCCCAGCCTCAGCGCTCTGGAAGCAGCTGAGCTAATCCAGCTCTTTTTAGTAAATATTGTGCCTTCATATATGTGTTTATGGAGCATTTCAGACTTCAAGCCAAATCTTTGTATATTATTGTAAAACAATCATTTAACAATAGATACTTTAAATTCCAGTTTGAACTTTACTAAACAACATCTTTCTTTAGCAAAACATATCCTTTTGCAGCAACCTCAGAAGCAAATGCATCCCCTAAGACATAAAGCATATATCAGGTATTTAGATATGCAGATATTCCTGCAGCTTAATAAATTACTGCACAAAGTCCTATTACCTTGCAACTGGGGAATGCTAAAACTACAGAGAAACCCTAGTACAGCTGCCAAGAACCTGTTTAGTCATTGTAACAACTGTGCCTCTGCTTTGCTCAGCAGGGACCTGAAGCAGCAGTCATTCTCTGTGAGCTGAAGTAACTCCAGATCTCACAGCCTCCCCTGCAAATATATGCAATTTCATAATCATATTTTCTTCTCTTAAGATTTAACTTGATACCATATGTTATCTTCAGTAATTTCTTACTGCTTATACAAGAACAAAGACAAAAACTAAGAGAAACAGCAACTCAAGGCAGTAAGCTAAGTGCACATGAAACAAGAAAAAGTTACTGTTGTAATCTTTTTAACAGGTTAATCTCCCATGATGCCTGCAGCAGGAGTTGGAAAACTTCTGGACAAGAACATGCACTTGTAAACTTTTTTTTAAGCAATCTGATGTAGAAATTAATGGAAGAATCTTTATCATGCTCAAGGATAGAAATATCCACTGTGGGTATTTCTAACAGGCTTTGATAACTAAGATAGTATTTGTTAACTCATATAGCACAATGCCCCTCATTGAGAAATTAGACACTAGCACAATTAGATTTTATTGTCACATTGTCAAGCTACAATGATAGATGAGTCTGGAAAATCAGTCACGCATTTGTTGGAAAAGAATTAACCTGGTATTTCTTCTGAAAGACCTGTACTTTGAGCCAGTGGCTCTTCCTTTACATTCTTACACAAGGGTTCTTACACAAAAGTTCATAGTAAGTGTTTTAGGTCATCTTTGATTTGGCTAAAATTACTGTATATGTACTTCCTATTTAAAAATGAGTAGAAGTAGGTTAATAGAGCACTTGATTCATGGAAGAAAATTTCATCTCACACCTGATTCTTCTACATTCAGAAAAAAAGAACATTTTATTCAGTATCAGCAGTATACGCTGTGTAATAAGATATTTATAGCAATGAGCACTGCCAGTCAGGCTGCAGAATTTTAAGTTATCACCCATCAGCTTCTAAATATCTTTCTTCAGCTGAAATGCTAAAATGAACATGCAATTATTTCTAGACTTTTAGAGAACAAAATAAGACTGGTCTACAAAAGGTAAATAAGTGGTTTGCAACAAAATGGACTAAGCAGCAGTGGGGCTCAAATTATGACAACTCAGTCACAGGTACCTATCTGATTATGCTTACAAGATGTGCAAAGGATGGCAAAACCATGGATAGCTTTACTGTTTCCCTCCCAAACTACATATACAAGGGGCAGCAGGCTGAGGCTATCATGCAACATCTTGCACCGATTAATCCACAATATGAATCCTACATTAATGCACTTATATCTTTCTAAAGGGAGTGTATATCCTGAATATATTTGAATTTTTATGAAGAAGGGAGTGTTCATCTCATCACAAGTACAGACCTTTGGTACTGAGATGTCTCCACTGGCACCTCTTTCGGCCTTTCTGCCCACCGCCTCTGCTCCTCCATCTCCGCCTGCCGCCTCTGCTCCTCAGCATACTGCTTTTCCCTCTCCTTACGTTGTCTTTCAAGCTCTAGTTCTTCAAGTTCCCTTTCTTGCTCAAAACGCAGTGTTGCTTCTTCCTGAACACTCCATTCCTTCTGATGTCTCCTTTCTTCTTCCTTGCCCAGCAAATGTGCTGCCAGCTCATTTCCTACATCTCCTTCTGGCTCCTCAGGAGTACTTGCCTCAGGGCTTGCCCCCCAGCTGGACACAGATGGAGCCCGTGCAGAGACAGAGAGTGTGTTTAAGGTTAGAACAGTCTGCTCCTGTAGCAGAGAAAAGAAATGTTTTTAGGGGGGAGACCTCTGGCTGGTTTTGTTTGTTTTGGTTGGTTGATTTTGTTTTTAAACAGGTAGCTGAATTAGGTTATCTATTCCATGAGGGAAGACTGCCATAAAATGCATCCCTAACACTCTGAATGCAAAACATAGGCAGCATATACTTTTTATTTATTTTTTGTGTGTGTGTGCCTGCTAGCACATTCTCCTAATTCAAAAGCTTCATTCCACACAGCAGCCTTAGCAAGCACAATGGGCAGCTAAGTATATGATGCACTCAGCCTTCTAAAGCATCTCGTACATTTCATGCCACTCCATCTCCACTTAAATCCCTACCAGAAACAAGCTCTTTGTGACATCTAACATCTCTCCGTACTGTTTTGACTTCCAAGACCTACCTAAGAGAGCCATCGTAAGTGGCTATCAGACCAATGTATTTCACATGAATCATCATGTGGAGGAAATTTCATCCTCCTACATTCTTCTGCCATTTTAAAGTCAAGCCTCAGACTTACCACTCTATAACTTTTCTCTCATACACACACACACAAAAAAAAAAAAAAAAAAAAAAAAAGATCTTTCAATGTTTCAGTGGTCAAAAGAAGCTTTAATGGCAAAGAGTACTTGTTCTCTGCAAATTAAGGACTGGTCCATTCAAATTTCTTATAATTTTAAAAAATAAATGTTTTGCATTCTCATACAGCAAAGTGCTTTAACAGCTCAAAGAATTTGCTTCAATTTGAAGTCTTAAGATTTTAGAGTCTTCATGTTCATGACCATATAAACACAAGTGATCTAGCTGAAATGCCTAAAGTTGCACTCACGTAACAATAGAGATCTCACACTTTCCATGCTCAACAAAAACCTGTACATCTTCCCAAAAAGAGCAGAAACAAAAGTAGGCAGCTATAGAAACTAAACACACTCAAAGTTTTGAAACATATGATATCAAAATTGAAGCTGATTTGACATGTAAATTTTCCAGAGATAGAACAAACTGAGTGCTAGTAACAAGCCAGAATATTACCAACATGCCTAATGATGAAGCATTGAAGCAGAATTTCTAAGGTATAATTAGGAGGTAAATATTATACAGTAAATGTGACCATTTCATTCTCATCACAATAGTTCATACATGCTGTAACATTATGTCAACATCTCGTGTTAGTTATCTAACCGATCCATGATGAAAAAAAAGTAAAATTCAACAGGTCTCAGAACACTGCATTTCCTCTTTCCCTTCCATCTTTGCAACCTCTTTCTACCAAGTTATAGACAATTTTATTTTAGGACCATTTCTTTTCCAAAACAAGATACGTGACATAACCAGGCAAGTAGTTATTTTGCTCTATGTTTCTAATAGAAACAAAAAACAAAGAAAACCTACGAAACCATGAAACTTGTCAGTCAGAAGTGAAGCCATATTCATTGTTTACCTCATCCAAATACTTGGAGTTCTCTCTTTCAGCTTCTTGCTTGGCTCGCAGCCATTCTTCCCTCAGTTTTTCTTGTTCTCGTTTGTATTTCTCCTGTTAGGTTAGATTGATGTGATACACATAAATAAGGAACTTGGTTTACTTGCATTAAAATGTACTACTCTAATTTAATGTATTTTGTAAAAGACCGGAGTGGTAAAAACATGCTTGATCTCCATCAGGACATCAGATGTGCCATAATTGAATGATATCCTGTCTCAAACACAATCAAAAGGGGTTCAGTCATTGATTTCAGAGAAGGCAGGCTTCTTGCATGCTAACCTAACTGACCTCACATCCATTACGTTCCCTGTCTTTACAGTTTAGTTCCAAACTGGAAGAAAAATAAAAAAAATAAAAAAAAAAACATATCTGAAGTATTTATTGAAAGACAGTACTTATATTTAACTTGGAACTGGACACAGTAATATGATAAAGTCATTACTAAGTGAAATATGAGACAGTAATTTGGTTTCAGCAAGAACATTGGGTCTTTTGGAAGCTTATCCTAACAAAAGCCATTTTTTGGACCTCCAATTTTGTCCTATGACTAGATTTAGTATGAAATCAATGCAGTGTCTTAAGACATTACTCAAGATACACAATAAATATTTTGGTGGTTTTGTCAGTCGCTCCCTCAGTCTTGGGAAAAACAAAATATGTAACATTAAAAGTTTTCCTTCTAAGGTTTTAGGAGTTTTGTGGTTTTTTTTTTCCTCTCCTCTCTCTCTCCTGGAAATAAACAGACAGACTTACCTTCCTTTCTCTGTTATTTAAAAAACAGTCATTATCGGGATCATCGAGAAGAGGAATAACATTATGACTCAGGACAAATTTAGTTTTTCAGGTGGCAAAAAAAGGAAGAGAAAAGCAAAGGCAGAGGGATCAGACTGGTCTCAAAAGAGGGAAAACAAGTTTTACATTTTTCAAAGCCATCTCTCCATGTGTCAAATTGTACACCCAACTGTAACAGAGACCACAAATATGTTTAGAAAGGCACAACTCTTCTGCCTTGTAGAGTTTGCAAGCTAAAAAGGAGTAATAAAAGCCAAAACACTAAAAAAAAAACACAGGGTGGTTAAGCTGTGCTTTATCATTGAGATTTACTGCTGAATGCCTAAATTTTATTAACACTGCTTGTACAGAGTAAATGATGTTCATTGATACCCTCTTGCTAGCCAACGGCCATTAAATACTTAAATTTCCAGAGATGTGTCTTAGAGCAACAACCTCAGCTTAGTGAAGCATAAGCCTACTCAACCAAATGCTTGTTTTATTTTGTACCATCTTAAGATGGAAAATATTGCTGCTTCCCTTTGCAATGCTTTTCTCCATCTCTGTCATCTGGTTATCAAGAAATTCATTCTAGAGACAGTTTTCTTATAAAAAAATAAAATTCATATTCAAAAGTGATGACCTAAGTGGTCTTTGCTTGTAATTTTAATTTTTTTTTTTTTTTTTTTTTTTTTTTTTTTTTTTTTTTTTTTTTTTTGCCAGTGAGAACAAACCAGCCTTCTGATGACTGAACACTTCTGGCTGTAGTGAATATACAAGTGTGGCTTTGATTTCATGAAGGTCACAAATGCATTTCCCTCTTTTTTGCTGAATAATCGCTAGTGTCTTCTGTTGTACAGCCCAAATGTATCTAAAAGTCTTCTTAGGCAATGAGTAAGAAGAGTTGCAGAAATCAACATTTTCTTCTCTAATAGTTAACACACACAAGGGATTGCTATCCTATGATCATGAAGATTAACTATACCTGCAGTAAACGATCCTGCTCCTTTTGCCATTTTTCCTGTCGTTTTCGTTCTTCCTCTTGGTCCCAAACTCGACGACTTGAAGCACTAATGGATGGGACAGGGAGCTAATACAAGAAGGAAATGAATGAATGTTATGATCCTACACATAATCAATACTACATTTTAAAAGAGAAATAAAAGCCATTACAAATGCTATAGCTTTAGAGTGACAAGAACCTAAATCAACTTCTTCAAAGGGACAGTAACCATTCTCTTAGACATTAAAAAAAAATCTTAGTGCTCTCTGATTTGATTGGAATTTTAAGGCAGTGTAAAAAGCAATCGGAAGCTGTGGGCTTCTTGAAGAGACAAGGATTATACAGCTCATTAGTTATCTGTACACAGTACTTACATCAGGCAGTGCAGGCTCCGGGCCTCCTGTGGGATTTGCAAGTAGAAGGCAAAACAAAAACAAACAAACAAAAGAATATTATTAGAATCATACTAACTACTTTAAGACTTGTTCACTACTTTAAGACTTGCTCAAGTGTGGAAAGTCTGAACTTCAGACTAATTTTCACTTCATTAGTAAGCCATGCTTGTAGCATTTGACCCTACTTCACTTACTTGAGGTCAGAATTCATTAGGTGCTTTCAACTAACGTGTGCAAATCTTTAAAAGCTTTACATGCTTACAGGTGCTATCAGCAATTGTTTGAAATAACAGTACCTCTCCCACTGTGGCAAAACAGAAGCTTCTTGCTGCAGTTTTCGTATCATTATTGTGAAAACCAACTGTTCAGCATGCTAGATGCTCAGAATGCTGCTCTGGTGTACAGCAGCTACTCACCCAATAACCTTGGCATGAACTAAGAGCAACAGACAACTTCTACATCACAAAACTGTGTTTTTCCCCTTTGCAACTGCTCTCTCTTTCCTACTCTCCAAATCACACTTCAATTTGGTGAGCTTGTCACCAGTTACCACAAACCTTATGGTCTTTGAGGCTATCATGCTAGACCACAGCTTGTGCCAAAATGATCATTAAAAAATAAACCCTACATATTCACAATTTTGTCTTCACTATCAGACCAGAACAACCATAGTAACAACAGGACAAAGAATTTATCTCCTGTGCAATTGCACCAGGAGAGGTCAAAGGGAGACAAAAGCAGCAGCTATCTTTGCTCCCCTCTTTTCTCACTCCTGTAAGCTTATGCTGGCCTGCACAGACTTAAAAAAAATAAAATTCTTCCACAACAATGCAATGTCAACGTGCCAAAAGTTAAAATTGAACAAAAATACACTGAGTGTACACTTTAGAAATACACCCTTCTCTTCCACCTCAAGCAAAAATTCATCAAAACAAAACCAAATTTCACAGCCAGCCTTAAAAAAAAAAAAAAAAAAAAAAAGGGAAAGCCATCAACAAAATACCAGCTTACAACAGATACAATATAGCAAACAGAACCAAACACATATATATGCTGTGGCACTTCACATATCGCTTCTAAAAAAATAAAAGCCATCACAACCAAGGGCATAAGTCTTGGCTCCACTCAAATCACTGGCCACACTGGACTTCCAGCAGGCCACAGTTTCACTCTTTCAGGCTACAGCAAAACAGCAAGGCATATATAGTCTAAAGACGGCATTAGACATACATTAGTGGAAATGTGCAAGTTGTGACATGCAGAACACCAAAAAGCAACCTACAAAACCAAAACTGAGAGCCTCATTTATTCATTTATTTATGTTCACCTTTAAAAGCTGGCAGATTCAATTCAAAATTTATATTGGTCTTCTCAGGATCTAGTGACTTCACCACATAGTGGAAGACCAGCCACTACTGTTTTCCATTGATTTAAAAGAATGTAGAGAGCTGCAACTCCAAATAATAAAATGCTTAACTCTGAATTTGAGTTTAACAGCTGTTTGAACTCTGCAATAAGCTTCTTCTGGAATGTTCAACATTATTTTGTTTTGTAGGTAGCAGTAAGCCTGAACAGAGAGTGCTATCCCTCTTACTCCTACCCAGTGGAGGAAAAAAATAAAAAATAAAAAGGAGTATGAACAATATATATAAGATTTAAATAGCTATAGATAGAACACACAAAGACCCATTACCACAAAGGTAGACCCATGAATTGTAAGAATAACCTGATGACCCTGGGGAAAGAAGGGAAATGAATTATGTTGCTTTGTCATAACTGCAGCAAACAATGCTGAAGAGGCAGAGTACCCAGCACCAGACTTAAGAAGAGTGTGCAGCAGGAACAATTTCATGGAAGTGCATGAAATGTTAGCTCTCTCGTTTACCTTGTTCAAAAAATTGTGACCGTCTTTTTAAGTTTTTCAAAGAAATTGGTTCAGATGCTATTTGAAAAATACAAAGAATACAGACAAGTCAATGAGGTGCTGTTTTTTTTCTTTTAAATGACTATCACCACTGGATAACAAATGTTTGTTACATCTCCAGTCTACAGATATGTCACTCCAAAAAAACTGAAATAAAGGAAAACCTAATGTTTCATAGTAATACATATAGTTTTTAGTAGGTTACATCATATACTGATTAGTATTTAATTTTATCACTGACACTATTCAACTTTAACAACAGTACAAGAGTCAAACTTGGACTCAGATTCTTCCTGTCTAATTTCAGCCACCTTGACTGAGATGCTAAATTGGGCTAAGGAATCTAATCACCATTTAACGTCATCAGAAAGGCATCTCCAGAGGACAACTTATCTCTTGGGGGATACTTTTGTATATCACCAGGCACATGCAAGATAAAATGAAATACAGAGTTCCCATTTACAGCTTACTGTTCCATTTGGAAGAGTAAATACCTGGTTTCTCTCACTGTCATCAAGTAAGATAATAATTCTTCACAGCATTATAAGTAATTATTGTTCACACCAGAACCATCAATATCAATTCGCCAGGAACACAACTAAAAGTAGTAATGAAAAACAACCACAGCTACCACAGCTTCCTCCCTGAACATCATAACTAAAATAGGAAAAAAAAAAAAAAAAAAAAAAAAAAGGATTCTCTCTACATTTTTTTCCTGGGTAGTAAAATAAATTGATACTCATACTGATCCAGTCTCCACACAATGCAGTAGCAATTATAACAAATTCTGCACCTCCTCTTTTTCTTTCATCCCTACTCTGCATCCCTACTAATGCTGACATGGGATTTGTCACTGCTTTGTTGTCAGTTCTCCAACTGTTTAGCACATTGAGGAAGCAAACTACACCGAGTTTGGATGCAATTAGATCTGTGATACCTGTCTAGCTTTTAGTTCATTAAGGTCTCACTTAGCCCACTGTATAAAGCTTGCAATAATTACAGGTTTAGTATCTGTGCTTGTTCCAAACCCAAACAATTAGAAGATGAACAGTAATGATAGTAATACCTCTTTGTTCATTAGATCCAAGGTCTCCTTGCATTCCATTTATCAACTTTGTTTCTGTGCCCTAAAAAAATAAAAGATACAGGATTCAAATTCATTAGACTTGTGAAAGTTGATCCAATTAAACTTCTCCCCTGATAGGAGCTGTGTATCATGAAACATCTGATTTCAAAATATTAGAAAGTCCACAGGAGTATACTAACTAAACTAACCAAAACTTCCTGAGTATATTATATGATAAAATGACTGGAGGCATTTGTGGGGATCAGTAACAGGCTATGAATTGGTAGCTGAAATAAGAACCATAGCTTACAAGAAAACGCCAGGAGACAAGATCTTCCTATTTCAGCTCCTCCACAGTCAGGTTGGGAGTTATTTGCAAGTAATTTGAAAGAACATAACTGCTGTTGCTTTGGACTGCAACATTCATTTACACTAATGATGGAGGTAATATGCTTTTCTAAAGAATAAACAATGAACACACATCAGCAAAACATGGTCTTTAAATATTTTAATATTTTTCACAGTCTTTAGAGCACCTTATCTATCTTACTACCTAGTTACATCTCCATATTTGCAGTAACATAAAAAAATAAACAACGCAAGTTAAGAAAGAGATGTCTAAGGTCTTTTATTCCTCTTCATCCTTCCCTTTATCAAGGCAATCAATTTTCACTCTTCCCCAACATCCCACAACTGTTCAAAAACATACTCACAGAACTTTGAAGGCTGCTGGAGAATTCTCTTTTTGATGATATGGTTGAAACATTTGAAACACGTTCTCCGGAAGTTGCATCAATCCATTTATTTTCAGATGTACCTATAATGTTGGTACCCATACTGGTGAGATTGAGGATTTTATGCCTTACATGTGGCAGGGAAGGCTGGTCTTTGCCCCAGTCTTTTGGTATGTGGAGATCAAGAAATTAACGTAGACAGTAATGTCAAAGAACAGAACAACAGTTAGCGAAAACACATTAAAATAACACAAGAGACACATAAACAAAGAACAAAGATGGAGAGACACAAATCAGGTAGAATTTGTGGAGACAGGAAAAGGGGCTTTTATGAATAGACCGCCTTCCCCAAAATACAAGCGTTAGTTAGAAGCCACAAGTTTACCAGGTATTTTGCTAACATGGACTATAGCAGCTCAACATTAGAGAGTAATTAGTATTAATTGAAAACTATTTCATCAGCATTAGTAATGATCAAGAGAATTCTTTCAACTTTACTCACACAAGGTAGTTTCAACCACACACTATTCAGGGAAGTGTCATTTTCACGTCCAAGCTACTCAGGAAACACATAGGGCAACAACAACAACAACAAAAAAAAAAAAAAAAAGGAGGGGTAGCCTGAACTAGAAAAAAAATGATGAAAATGATGAGGGAAAGGAAAAATCAACATCCTCACTCAGCCTCCATGATTCTCCCCACTCACCATTCCCTACAATTTATTCAATGAACTCTCCAATAGTTTTTCACTCTTCACTTTTGCTAGGTCCTGTAGAAATCATTATTTGTTTCGTGTCTTTTCCCCACTCAACTATTTTCCTTTTTTTTTTTTTTTCCCCACTTGCTGTTAATTTTTTTTTACCCAACATCCCGCTAAGATAATGTTTTGTCATTATACTCTCAAGTAAGTCGTTGATCACTCTCCCAGCTCTGGAAAAGTTATTTCATGATTTTGAAAGAGTATCCTGATCAGATTCATGGCAAGCCCAGAGAGTAAACAAGGCCTTCAGCTGGGATGAAAATCCTCACTAGCTGGAATGGGTACTACCATCCTGTGGAGATTACAGCATCACAATATTTGGGTAAATGTTTAAAATCATAGTACAGAGGAGTTATATCAACCACAAGTTCATACACCAGCAAAAACCCTCCGTGAAGGTAAACAGGCAAGATTCTCCTTCACTGAAGAAAGGAGCTGCTGCTCTTTCAGGGACAGAGGCTCCAAACATGACTATCTTCTAGAGACCAGCCCCTCTTTGTTTTTGTGGTATGGCAGGAAAAGAACATTTTGTATTTCCTTGTGTGATGGTTGTACATTTTATTTGTTCATTCTGCTGTGTGTTCTCTTAATAGCAGGCCAGAGCACCAGACAGAGGTAAGTTCAATGTTTAGTAGACTTGCTTGCCACATTTCTAATGCACAAGGAGTTAAAAAAGCCAAGCTGTGTTAAAATGCAACAGACTTTAGCAAACTACTTAGCTCAGATACATGTTACTTCTGTAAGGGTAATAAGGACTCTCAGCTGTCAGGTACAGCAGAGACGAAGCTTATTTGCCTTACAGAGCATACTGTATCTGCCCTCTGAAACAACTCACCATTCTTTCCATATCGTCTAACATCCATGACCAGGTTTCCAGTTTCTAGTGCTCTGTTGATGGCTTCTTCCCACTGACTATAGTCCATATGTGAAACCTTTGTGCCTTTGATAGCAATGATCTCATCACCTACATGCAGCTGACAAAGTTCTGCAGGGCTACCTGCAAAAAAGAGAAGGAAAAAAATATCTTTTTTAACAGTGATTTATTTTTAACCACATTTTATTGGGAAAAAAAGTAACCAATCAGAGAAATGCTTATTAATGGATATTTAAGGAAGTCTTGAAAAAAAATTGACAGTACTGTGAATATAAGGTCAGTAAAATCAATTGATAACAGAGTAGAATTGAACTTTCAAACAAAAATGAAGAACTTTTTTTGGGTTTGTAAGCATCCACATTTAATAGACAGACTCTGGTTAGCCCTCTCCTGCTTTTATAATTTGGGATAGTGAAAGAGAGAGGCAGCACCACAGTGTCTGTAGCCAATTAGCTCAAGTTCAGCCAATGTTTGGGTAATCCTCCTATTTACCCAAAAAATGTAATCCATTTTGTTAAATCCAGTATAAGCTGACTTGCTCATTCTTATTTACATTTTCTGGGCTCTATTGACAAGAATATGCTGCTATGTTGCTTTGCTAACAATATTTTATAGCTCTGAATTGACTAGCTCTTGGTCTCACTGAAGGTATTGCTAGGTGCTGTCCTGTTAGAGTTCTCTGAATTGTATTTATTTTGTCAATGCCTACAAGTCAATTAAGAGTAAGTTTTATTGCAGTTTGGACTTTGAATTTTAATAATATTTTGCAAGATCGGCTGCACTTTCTACTCTTTTTCACTTATTACTATGTGCTGACAGGTGATCTTAGCAGCCTAAGGACAGAGTGCATACAGGACCTGGACTAGCGAGTGACCCCTCCTTCTCACCCCCCCCCCCCCCCCTTTTTAATTCAGAAAATGGATGAATTGAGAAGCTCAAACTTCCTTATGTATAATTTTATGAATTATATCTGAATTATTCTTCCATTAACAATAATTCCCTTAGCAGAATAACCACATTTTCACTTTTTTTCTAAAGATTGCAAAATAAATCCTTATATTAATAACATCGAACAAATTTGAATTACACAACAGAAGCATCTTCCAGATTAAGTTGAGAAATACACATATCTTTTTTAAAATATACCAAGAACAATGCTATATTTTATTATTGTAAACAGATGTGGACAAACATGACAGAAGAATTTAGACATTATATGCTTCATTCTAACCTTCTGACTCACTACAAAAATGTTGTTAGAAGTCTGAATCTAAGGATTCAAAGAGCTCTTAAATTTCCTGGAATGCTAGTAAATTAAGAAACAAAGAAGAGCTATGTTTCCTATATTATACCAAACAGTGATTCCTCGTATTCACAAAAAAAGACACTACTATGTTGGAAGAGCATAAATTCACATTCTGTTTTTCTGCATTTCTAAGGTATGGACTGATATTCCAGTAGCAAAACTTTTTAAACACACTAAATACTTTGAAGTAATGTTAAAAAGAAGGGAAAAAGAAAAAAACTTGAGTTTTCATTTGGAGGAAGAAAGCATGGGCAATAGTTAAACTGGAAGAAAAAAAAAAAAAAAAAAAAAAAAAAAAAGCATCTCCTTAGAGCCAGGAAGATGTTAAAGAATTAATAGATTTGAAGGTTAAATTGAATGTACCATCAAAAATACTAATATTGAAGTCACTACTTGCAACATTTTATAAACTTTTCTAAGTGTCTGATGTGACAATTTAAGATATTTTGTACCACATAGTTTGAACACATAGATGGAACTTTATACTCATTGTACAGAGAATGCTTCAGACTCAAAAGACACTGGAACTGTTTTGTGTTGTGACAAGATGAGCGCTAGGAACCAAGAGGTGGTCATTTCACTCAAATAATTCAGTTGGGATGACATCCAGCTCAGAGGTGAGAACAGTACCTCTGGGCTACCAATTTCAGCTTTAGGAAAGGAAGGAAGTTTAAGATGGCACAGTTCTTTCAATAATACCACCAGAAAAATATATCCAGACCACAACACAACAACTCAGATTGAACAAACTGCAGTGGTCTCCAAATTACAAATGTACGTAACACATTCAGGAAAAATTACACTACACAATTTTTGTCACGTAACTTTGCTGGCTAGCCTTCCTATGCTGCCTTTGCAGTCTGTGAATGAAAGGGCTTCTCAGGAGTGCAAACTAAACCACATATATTAATATATTTGTTCCAATTCAACCTCCAGAGAAGCCTGCAGAGATTAGCTGGCTATTTCTTGAAGTCCTCCAAAAGCACAGAACTTAGTGATAAATTTTTCTCATGGGTATAAAGGATTTAGTTTATATTACATTAAAAAAGAAGAAAAAAAAAAAAAAAAAAAAGAAAAAAAAAAAACAGTATGGCTGTTTTACATCAATTTCTCTGTAGGTAGAAGATTGTTCTTTCTTACTAGCCCTCTCAAAAGGAGACCAAAAAAAAAAAAAAAAAAAAAAAACTGACAAATGCAAAATAATATTTTCTCACTCATTTTTCAACCACATTTATTTCTCTCTAACCTACCCCTACCTGTTGTTACTACAGCAGGCAAATACCCGCTTGTACTCTTACAGAATAATTAAAACATGTAGGAAGTGGAACAAATTTACTTCATCTTACATACCTGCAAGTATTCAAACACACACCTGTATACGCCTACATCAATGTAATCTCAAAAATCAATTGCAAATGGGCCAACGTATGGCAGGTGAACACAATACAGTGGTTATAAATGGAGACACGGAATGTTCTGACAGGGATATAAGAAGTTTCTCCAAGAGGAGAAATTCATTAGAGTAGATGGCAAAGAGAAGCTGTGTAGTCTCCATCCTTGGAGGGTCTCAAAACCAACTAGGTAAGGTCCTGAGCTCTGGTACAAATTCAGTTCTGACACTTTTTTTGTGCAGTGCATTGCTCTAGGTGCCAAAGTCCCCTTCCAATCTGAATAATCCTGTATCTTATTTTTAAAAATAGGAAACAACATTCAGTAGCCCTCAGCTGAAGGCATATCTTACTCTTCAATGAGCTGTCTACCTCCTTCATCCTTTGTTCCTTTAAAGGAACCTACAGCTATCACATAAGGACACAACACAAGTCAATTATTGAAAAAAGATGTTAAACATGCTAGAAATAAGAATACCAAGAATATATAAAACACCAAAACCTCATCATTTTATCTTTATTCTTTGCATCCTTCCTTGTGAGAGTGGTATAACCCAGAATAACCCAGTTAAGAGCTATAAGGCAGTAATTTTCTTGCCTACAGATCCAAGGCACAGAGTTCATTTGGAACTTTGTGAATGACAAGCAGAAACACCCAGTACCCTCAGGTTTCTCATTTACAGCTTACAGTGCAGAAAGACAGTCCTTTGCCTCCCAGTAACAAAAGTTAAACCAGAAGTCTAGCAACAGATGAAGTATATGAAGTTATTCTTCACACCAAGTAATTATTAATGGTTGTAATCTAATTACGAGAATTACTCAGCTGTAATGAAGAGAGCTATAAATTGACTTTAAAACAAAAATCAAGGCTGCTGAATAAGTACAATTAAACGATATATTTTACTCTCTGGAAAGAATATCGAAGGGCTAACTAAACGAGAAATTTCCAGTTATTACTCTTTTCTCAGAGTGAACTATTATTTCATGTAAGAAAGGGGAAAATATATACATTATATTAAATATAATCAAGTATTTCTGACAACGTGAGAGATCACTGTTCAGAGAACAGTCACTATATGATTTACTTGTTAATTTTGCAGTTTTTATTTTGTTTTTTTAATCAAGAAAATTGAGCTTGTTCTCTGCAGGAGACTATTAAAGCTTAGAAATGATCTTTATATGTGCTTTATTTCAACACAAAATTTTTTACTTTTCCTCAATATTAACACAGCTGAAAAAACTGCATTTGTAATCAATTTAGAAATTGCAATTGCCTAAAAATATTAACTGTCTCCAAAATACAAGAGACTAAGAAAGATAAAAATCAAAATAAAAATATTAATGCTTAACAAAGTTTGAATTTGTGTTTTATAAACACAAACTCCTTTAAAATAAGGTGAAAGGAACAACCTCGATGTTAAAAATCTGCACGTACCCCTTACTACTGTTCTGTACAAGACTTTATGAAGCTTTGAATAAACACATTTATACTTTTTCAGTAGTCATAGGAACATTTTTGATTAGGAAAATGTTTTTTAGTATTTCTGAATTAAACCCATTTAAAGAGATGATGATTCACAGAAATACAATAGTAAACAAAATATTAATTTTTCAGTTGTCTACCTGAGTGTTGTTATTAATACTCTCAGCTTACTTTACAGTAAATATCTTAATTTAGAAGCCTCTGCAAACTAAGTACAAGAACAAAAGTTTGTACAGTTAAACGCACATTTACCTTCTTCAACTGTTTGTACAAAGGCCCCTGATGAAGTCCAATTTGTTGTAAACCCAAAGTTGCGACTGTGGCCAGGTCTCTGGTTTATACTGATTCTCAATTCACTGTACTGTTCCTGAAAAATAAAACATGACACTACAGTATCTGGTATCACGGGAATCTAAATGAGGGAAAGTTTATCCACTAAATAAGCAAGGCTACTCACAATGCGCACTTTAATAATCTATTATTAGCATCACCAGTAAAGGAAACAGCACTGAACCTTGTTAACTAGTTTGTTTTATATTCAAACAGGTGTGTTTTCAGTGTACTTTGTATTTTGTCTATATGTATAAATACTTAGCTGTGCATTTCTTCAATTTTAAATGTTTCATAAAGTGATGCTACAAAACCTAAGGTATTTGAGGGAACTAAAACCCTAAATGGGTCTTCATGGACAGCCTTGTGAATCTGTAGAATCCACTGCCTCCTGACCAATCACCAGTCAAAAAGGAACGTGAAGAAAAACAGCTACAACAAAACATAACTAATTCATCTTATTTTTTCTGGCACATACTACAGAAGTCATAATCAGTTTCCTTTGCAGGCTCAGTGCTGCAACTAGATTCTCTTGGGTGAACAATCACAGTTGTGTGAAATACTACTAGTTTCACTATGTATTTTGTAATGGATGCCTTAGATAATAAAAATAATCCCAGAATTAGCTAGAATCCAGTTTTTCCATTCTAGAAGACTTTCAAAATCAGAATGAAACCCAACATTTACATTTTAAACTACAGAAATATTTGACTTGGAATGCATTTTGGAACACCTGCTTTCAATCTCAATATATTATGAACATGTGGTGCACACATTAACATTCTAACGTGAACTCATTAAAAAACAATTAAAATATTCAAATGCATGTTATTCACTTCATTATAACGGAACTGATACTGTTATAAAAGGAAAAAAGACTTCTGTCAAACACTTGAATTAGATATATTCCAGTAACATGTTGCATGGAGGAAACCCCACATGCTTATGTGTACACTAAACATACATCTACATTTTAGCTCCCCAGTAAACCAGTTTTCTGAAGGGTGGGATTCATTTTCCCTAACTGTAAATATTTAGAAATTTAGGTATAGAAGACAATTCCCCAGAACTCCTATGCTGCTCGAAGGACACAATGAGCTGCTTTACAAGTAGAAGTAGGTAGCTGGCTTCTCAGGGCAGGAAGCAGCCAGAGGAATCTTTAGCAGTACCAGAGCATTGGGTCCAGAGGACAACAGTATTGCAAGGGAGCATCCCTTAGTTTCTCCCTGTGTTACAATGAGATGTTCCTGACAAAACGCTCCTAGTCACAGCCCATGGTAGAAACTATTGAATCCTTACTTCTAAACAGCTCCTTCGTTGAAATATCTTCCACACTGAAACAGACTTCTTTTCTATTCATCCCACCTCCTTAGGTGAGTAACAGTACTTTAAATAAGTTATTCTACTAATAGGTTAGCACATACATAGAAAGCTTCTGAATTTGATTGTGTTCCTGGAAATCACAATCATCAGTATTTTTTATTTCCACCATCCCAAAACAGTTTTTGTTTTTGTTTTTGTTTTTGTTTTAAACCTACCTTGTGAGGGAAGTAATGCACACTGTAGAGGAGTAATGTACACTGAGCTTCGTAATTTAGACAGGTAGTCTCCAAAACACTTAGTACTCTACAAACCTGGTGTTATTACTGTGATGACTAATAAACTATCAATTGGCCAGCTCTGACAATGATTTACAAACATATCAAATAGAACTTGCATTCTCTAAATTATAGTTTGTTTGGTGGAGCACACAAGCAATATGTTATTATTATTTATACACTTTCCTCATTTACAGGCAGGACAGTTTATAACTTGGTGACCAATTAGAGAAAAATAGAATCTAGTATGCTTCGTTCTCATTTGGCTCACCTGAAGGGAAACAAAGGACCCATATCTAATCTATGTTTTCACTGATTAGAACAGCAGTTTCTCTGCCTGTTTTTGCTACAATATAGAAAGAGGATCATAATTTCTTTGCTTACACAATGATCACAGTTTCAAAAAGTTATAATAATTTCATTGCAATGGCTAAGGACTTATCAGCAGTATTAAACTGAAATGTGTTCCTTTTCACAGGTGATTAGGAAAAAGAATGAATCAAAATTACTGAATATGCAAAAAAGATGGTGTGTGATTTTCATTAATCAACATCCAAGGTGATTTCTTTTTTTTTTTTTTATAATCTTCACTCAAGCTACTGACACTTAACTTGTACAGCAGCGTCAGAAATGCAAAGCATACACCTTTTAACTCATCAGTGGGGTATAAACCACATCATTACGTACTGCAGAAAGGTGGTGACAGTTTAAGCTATTGCTATTCATTTTTTTACATGTGAAACATGAGACAAATTGAAAGAAATATCACTTGATGTATTTTTCCAAGGTGCTGAAAGAACACTCAAAAAACAGCTCCTGGATAAGCACATCCACAAGAAGATGGTGATTTCTTTTTAAATTCATTAGTGTGAATAACAAGTAGAATAATTTCAAGTACCTAATTACAGAACCCAAAAAGGCTTAAGCCACAACTAATGGAAAAAAAGGATATTGTGATATTAATGTATAAGGTTGACCTTTGAAAAGCTGATCTTTATTTTCCACCACCAGTTTAAAAGTGCAAATGAATGCTACAGCAGCTCGGAGCATTCATCTAATTGACATTCCTGATTGTACGCACAAAGTGCTGATTGGGAGAATACCAGAAACCTCACAAACATCAAATTAAATATTCAGAGTATCTACTTTGAGTTTTATTTCTAAAAAAAAGCACAAGAGAGACTAAGGAAAGAAAGCTTCAAAAGAACCATATACATGTTCTTTCCTAATGCTCTCTTTCCCCAGAATTAAATCAAACGTAATAGCAGTTCTTCAAGCTGATTTCTTACAACCAAGGAATACTTCCATGAGATCTTTCATGGGATGTTTTCTTTTCCCTCCCCCCTGTTTGTTTTGTTTTAGTTTAGTTTGTTTGTTTGTTTGTTTTTTGACTGCTGCAGCATTCAGTTACACTAAGCAGTTGTATGACTTCCACACTTACCAGGGATTTTGAATCCTCATGCTCTGGCAGACTCACATTTTCTGCAGAAGATGCAAGTGAAACAGAATCAGGAGGAGAACAATATTCTGGTTTAAGAATACTGCCTCTGGCATCTTGGTCTTGGGGTTTTACAGATAACGTCAAACTAGGAGTAGGTGTTGTCTTAACACCTTTTTCCTCCTCCTCCTCCTCACCTCTGCTTCCAAGTACACTGGTAGAGAGAGAGTATGAAGAGTCTGGTAGTGAAAATGAACTGCTAGTTAACAAAGTTTGAGTTCTTTTAGCTTTTTCCACTTCTCCATTGTATTTCTGGGTATCATCCATCTAGGACAAAAATAACAGTTTGGTAAATATGTGCTTTAAAAAAATCCTTTATCTTTCAGCAGCTTAAATATTTAACAAAGTACTCCTCCATTTTGTGCAGCTTCTAGTCACCATACCCATTACCAAGTACCAACTAAAAAAAAGCAGCAAGACTTTTTCCTTTGAAATACTTGCAGAATATATAGTATAGGCTCATTAAGATAAACTTGTTAAAATGATCTGCTTAGAAAAACTTACATGCTTCACCTTTAAAAAATTGATCCAGATAGGGATTTATGAAAAAGCTATGAAAAATCTGTGTAATAATGGAAAAATCAATTTCTGTGTTTCATTGCATTACTGAGCAGGCAAATTCTAGGCTGCAGTAAAGCTTTAATTTCAAACTCAGTAAAGCAGAAGAAATTTATATCACCTGAAAATTTGTCTTTAACAATTACGTTAAATTAGCTTCAGACAGTTACATCAAAGACAGGTTTTCTCTCTTTGGAGACAGATTTTTTTTTTTTTTCATTTTTAATGTAAAATTTAATTTTAATTTAAAATTTTATTCTCCTTCTGTAATAAGGAGACATTAAAATAATAAATATTACTCTACAAAAAATATTAGACATATTTCTAAAAGTGCATTTAAATATAGAAACACAAAAATCTCACATGACATAATCACTTGCTGTATCAACGCAGCCTTCAGCAAACAAAAAGAATGTTTTGTTCACCCTACTGTTCACCCAGCTATACAAGACACCAATAACTTCAGGAACTAAAGAGAATTTTACCGTGAGCGACCGTGGAAGTGAGGAGATTCCTCTTGAGTGGACACCAAAAGGTCTTGGTGTAACCACGGATGTTAACCTGGAGGTATCAGTTTTCTGGTAACTTCTAGGGAGAGAAGCTGAAACCTGAGCTGACCCAGTTTGAGCATTCACTGAGTAGCGCGTAGACAAAAGAGACGAGCTCTGCTCTTCTGCCAGGCTCTTTGAGGAAGCAGGAGCTTCACGTGTGGCAGAACTCTCCTGCTTTGGCAGGTGATCCTTGCTCCTTTGAGCAGCAGACAGGCTTTTGCTGTCTTTAGTGCTGTAGGAGGTTTCTTCTTCCAAAGGGTAATCTTTCACCAATGACCGTGTAGAAGGTTCTTTTTCTTCCGTAAACACATCATCGTTCAGTGAATATGTCCATCTGTGTTCATATTTTCTCTGCCTGTAGGAGTCTTGATCTCTATCCTCCCTACAGGGACAGAGCTTATTAAAATCCCAAAGTGAACAGACAAACAGGTGCGCCCTAGGTATTTTAACTACTGGTTATTCAAGGCAGAGCATAAACTGAGAAACACACCTCTGGTAAGTGAAAAAATGAATGACATCACTTAAAATATAATAAAATATTAGCCTTTTCAAGTCCACCTCCCCAGGCACCCCTACTCCCTCTGAAAACACTCATGCATGCTACTGCCATGTTATCAGGTTGCCACCATGACAGAAATCTCTCTGCCAAGAAAATGATACAGCTATTCAAGTTACATACCCTCAGAAATTCAGATTTCATTGAGGAAAGAATGTGAAGAAGCTAGTCACACAACATTGCCTGAACTGTATAGCTCTCTTGACATTTCTGCTCTGAAAGTATTATACTATACTTCAGATAACAAATGACAGAGTGCCTTGAAATTTAGATTTATTTCTTTATTTTGGGATTCATTCCCTTGTCAAACAGAAACCACCACAGGGAAAGATAATCCTTAACAGAATTATTATTATTATTATTATTTTTAAGGTGTTGGCAATACTGGACATTAAATGAAATTTGAATCCACATTTGTCTTCAAGTTGTTGTCCTCACAAATACGTCAAAAAATACTCAAAACATTATGTTTTAAGACCTACTTAAATTTCGTTTATAAATACATGCAATATGCATATTCCCCTCTTCACCTCAGCCATATACATTTAAACTTAAAAACAAACTTCAAAAAAAATGACTCATCAGGAGACATGGTACTGCACTACTCTCTTGAAACCTGATTCTCCAGAGAGAAGTTTGTTCTGTAAATACCCAGAAGAACAATAGGGGATACAAAGGAAATAAAATAGAAGTTGACCGTTCTGTGATATACATAAAAATTCTGAATGTATTTATCCACTGTGGTCAAGAGGATAGCAAATTCAGTGTTAGAGGAAAGAAATAGTTAAGTTGATTCAAGAATAAAAGAGGCAGTTAACTGGCTTAATTTTCTATTGTTTTAACCTTTTAAATTGGATACAAATACTGACTTCATAGCACATTTATTCATGGTTTGAGTAAAACATCATTTATAGGGCCAAAGTATTTATCATTCTATGAAAACAATGTATTAGCAGATCATATTCTGCCCTTTAATTGCCTAGATTTCTACTCTACAATTTGGAACTAAAATTGTTGAGATTTCTGAAGAATCAATTGCAACTTGCCAGTAAAAACTGCTCAAGAATTAAAGGGAACTAAAATACTAAAATTTAAGTTCTACAATTTAATACTCCCTTTAGGGTCATTACCTCTCCTGCTGCATTTCTTTCAGTGACTTGCTGCTCTTATCAGAAACCTCAGAGGCTCTCCTTTCTATTTCTTCTCTTTCTTCCTTTTTCTTTTGCAATTCTGAAGTGAAGCTCTTTCTACGATTCTTCCATTTTGCTAGATCCTACAAGAATCACATGAATAAACAGAATGAAATTTTCTCAAGACCTTGCATGTTTACGGAGGCATCCCATCTCAAGCAATCTGATGCCTTGATTTTACTTGCATGTCTGCAGCAAGGCCACATTTTCATGCACCTTCCCCAAGTGCTTTTGTTTTCGTCCCTTGACATTTTCAATTTTTAATAATAGTTCACACAATGACAGATAGTTGAAAACAAATGCAAATGGCATGTGAATTTCTTTGTTGTAGGCTTTTTTTTTTCCCTTCCCTCAAATCACCAGTATGTTAGAATGATATATTAGCTTGAGAATAAACACGCCTTAAAGTTTAAATTGGAAACATAAGAGATCAACTTATATGTTTTGTTTATTTCTGTAAAACCACAATTTGAACTGGCAATCTTCTCCATGAAATACCAGAGCTGGGCTAAGAGAACTATTGAATATTGGAACTGCTATGAACTGCTCGCTTGGTGTTCTGTTGTTAATTTCAGCCTCTTGTTGGTAATCATTGCCAATCAGAGATTTTAATTTTAAAAAAAGTCTTCACATAACCTTACGATGTTGTGCAAAGTTATCACATCACTTTACAAGCTGAATTTAAGGCAGAATTATTGGGAGATAGGAGCCTCAAGAATTTGCACAAGGAAATATTATTTCCTTCTCTACTCCCAAAGGAAGAAATTCTCAGACGTTCCAAACACTTTACAAACAATATCCACAAATTTCAGACGTGAAGTTGTGCCCCAACAGAACTCATGCCTAAAGGTTTTACTGTGAAACCACAACAATACATACAAACCATATAAAAATATTAAAAATAATTTCAGTTCTGCCTTAAACAGATGTCCTCCAAAACACTAGTAGTTGCATGAAATGCATAATTTTAAAGTGTGATCCCACAAATTGCTGCACATATGCCAAAAGCCAGTTTTCTAGGGGCACTGAATATTCGCAGCACCCCTCCCTTTAGCTGGGCACGTCAGGAAGAAATATTTACTTCTTGCCACTTCAGATCTTGTTCTTGCAGCTGTTCTTTTATCCTTTGCAGTTCTTCATAACGGATTTTGCGCAATGACTGCAGCTCCTCTGCACTGACATCATTCAAAGATTTACTCCTAGAAAGAAAAAGACTACTCAGCTTCATCACATCTTAGTCATTTGTGCAAGTGAAACCTTCAACAGAGATTTATATTAGTACAACTGAACGCTCTTAAATGTTATTTCAAACTGAGCAAGAAACATACGGGTAGCTGAATGAGCAAGCTTGGATGGGACCTACTGCCAGCACTGAAGTCAGTAGTTGCATATTTGGGCAAATAAAATCAGGTTAATTGAATAACCAGCTCCTCCTCCAGCAGCTCCATGCTGATGATTCACATTGAACTCCTCATGTCTACTACTTCTGTTTAAATTTGTTACTCCATTTATTGACCTTGCCAGTTACTTTATCTAAAAGCCATCGTGTCCCCCCCTCAAATCCATACTCCCATTATTTCATTTTTTTCTCTCCAGCAACAGCCTCAGAATCATCTCCTATTTTTTCCTTCCTTAGGCCAATTCTAAAGTCAAGTTAGTTATCAATGCACATTTCTAAAAGACAAAAGTGATTTGCTGCTCAATCAGTTCAATCATGTTACGGACCTCACTAGTCTATATAACTCCTTCCCAAAACCTTCCTGAAATTTTCAGTTCAAGCTGGGATAGCTAGCACAGCCATCCTCTTGCTAATTTCTTCTACATGTCAACAAGTTTTTCCATGAACTCCTACTCACTAGTTCACTGTAATCTCTTTTCCTTAGAACTAACTTTTCATGCCCCCTCCCCCCCCCGCCCCGTTAATTCTATTCCTGTTATTTTCTCATTTTTTCATCCATATTACAGTCTCAGCATTTAAGTATAACAGAACTTTTAGCTTGAGTATAGGACAAGACTCCTCCTCAGACTGATCCCAAGCCTGTTAGGCATCAAGCAACACATAGATAGTTGGTGTTATAATAAAATGCTTTGTAACGTTTGGTGCCATAATATAAAAGAAAAGCACAGGTTTTTAATTAATTTTTTTTTTTTTTTTCTCAAAATGCTTTCATTTGTATTTATTTGTACAAAATTTAAGCAATGGAGGAATATTAGTGTAGCCAAGACCTAACAGGACTTGAAACCGTTTTGTTTCTCTGGTATGACAGAAAATCAGGTTAAAAACAAAAGTGATTCAGCACAAGGCCTTGCTCTAATCTCTTACATACCAAGAGAGCTCTGAACTAAAAACCAGTCTCCTTCACTTCCTCCCAAGAGGCCTGACTTACTTACATTGGTAACATAAGACTTTGGACTTCGGCCTCTGGAAAAAAAGGCCAGGGCATTAAATCATTATTCCTGTTTGCTTGTTTATTTTCTAATGGGAAGAATGCCACATTCAACAAAAGTCTTATAGACATTATTGCAGAAACTCTTTTCTTGTGTAGTTCTCTCCCCTTTCTTCTTCTTCTTCTCTCTCTCTTTTTTTTTTTTTTTAAATGATTAAGTTATATTACATGTATAAAGGGTTTTGAGTTAGCATCAAAACCATTCCAGATTCACTAAAGGAAACTTACATGATGAAGTTTCACTTTTATTTCTCTCAAGTTTCTATATCTGCTTGGAACAAAATAGGAAAATCCAGACCTAAATACAATATACCCTAAGAAAGGATATATTCACATATTCATACCAGCACACAGTATGGTAGTTTTAATTCTAGTTTTAATTATTTAAAAAAAAAAAAAAAAAATCTAGCTAGCGACTCAAACCTCCTGAGTTTCCCCTCCACTAACATCCAGCTTCTTCAGACATTTCTTGCTTCTCCTAGCAGCAGTTGTTCATTTACCAGCTTTTGGCTCAGGGTGAAAAAAAGAATGTATAAACACAAATATATGTTCATATACATGTTTATTTTCTTTTTCCCTCTTAGGAAAATGTAGAGCACCATGCACAACCAAATACTTAATATGCCATCACACAGTAAATGTGAAAATATTTATCTGAGCCAGTAAGCTGTAAACAAGGTTGCATAAGTTAACATGGCACTAACTAATCAGGTTACCACTAAGGATTCAATAACTAGAAGTCCAAAAACCAGCCATAAAATGTTCAAAAAGCTCATTGATGTTAAGAGAAACTACAAGTGAATAACCTTGAGAACACTCTTTTCATTTATTTATGTATTTATGTATTTACTTTGGTTCAACTACCATCTTTTGAAAGTTATGTGCCTCCTTTAAAAAAAAAAAAAAAGTTAAGTAAAACAATTCTTTAAGTCTACTACCATCAGAACCAAAATATAAGATGAAGTAATAAATGCCAGGCCAAACGGTTCTGACATTCATTTAAACTACCAGTGAAATGTATTAAGTTGTATATTTTACTCTGAGTCATTTGATACTGTAATACAACCTGCCCTATTTGAAAATGACAGATTTTCAATCATTCCCATGGTACATATGCATGTCATTAACTATTTTCAGAATTCTTACTGTTCAGTCTTTAAAACAAAATATTTACTAATCCTGCTTTACATTTCTGAATGTTTTAAGGCCTGATTTAAATACAGAACTGCAAGTACTTCAGCTGGAATAAAATATCAGAGCTGATTTTCAAAATGCCTGATAACCATAACTGTTATAATTCTAGATGCCAGGAGGACTTTTGCCAGATGCATAGCTTTTAGTGTCTTGCATTTGTTATTTAAATTGCTCAAGCACAAAACAACAAAGCAGCATGCACAAGTTGCTTTGAGCACAAGTTTTTAGCTGCTGTGCATGCATGAAAATTTAAATGAGATGCAAAAATAGTGTTATAATCTTTCAAGCTTTTACAAAACTTACCCTTGCTCATCAGAAAGCTTTTGAAACAGTCTGAGAAATTAGAAACCAAAAAAAAAAAAAAAAAAAGGAGAAAGATTCAGTGTCTTGCTTAATATTCATAATAACATTCATATGATCAGTACACCAGCACTCTCACTAAGTGAATGGGAAACTGAAAGCTTGAGGACCAGACAGCATGGAGTAGCACATCAGTGATCTGACACAAGTCAGAAGCACATCAGGACTTGCAGGATGTGTAAGTCAGGCAGAAAACTGGCAAAACAAGGCTGTCTGTAAGCTTCCAATGGTTCCAGTTTAGAAATACTGCATGAATAGAGCCTTGTTTTGGTTCTGCATCACTTATTCCAGTGCTGCTAAAACAGCATGATACTTAGAAGATACTCATTTCAAGAAATGAAAATGAAGCCCGACTTGAATCCCAAAAAGAAACCTGGCTTACAAAGGTTGTTTTCCTGTTAATTCAACCACCCCTAATGCTAAATGCAAGTAATACATGAAATGGATAAATCTAAAAGGTCCTATGTACAACTTTACACATTAAGTGGAGAACCAAATACACTAAAGTGTGATTCAAGAGGATTTTTAGTGTTCTTGAATATGAGTATTTTATTCTATTAATTCTGAATATGTGAAATCTTTTCAAGCACTTCAGAAATATTCCTCAGTGAAGCTTGCACTTTGTTAACAGCATTAAGCTTAAAAATTAAATGTAATGACATCAAAGGTTCAACTGGAACATGGAAGTGTCTTAGTCACAAATTAAGGATGCACAGCTGGTAGAACTGCAACTTGCAATGCCGTATTTTCAGAGCCAAAAAAAACATACAAAACTCCACTCTCCCACAGTAACTACAAAACCTACAGGAGACCTAGGAAGTAGTTTTAAAAAAAAAAAAAAAAAAAAAAAAAAAAAAAAAAGACTACTTCGGTCACAGAAGAAAAACTTTGGGTATACCAGGAAAGGATTAGAGGATAGTATTAATTAGGACTGTATGAAATATGAAAGCAAGGAAAACTGCTGGTAGAATAAATATGTCACAGAAGGATTTAAAATTATATGGACACACACCTTGCATGCACCATGACTTTAGATGGGCAAAAAAAGAGCACTTTTCACCTCATGGAATCATCTCATAAATGTGGCAAGGCATTTTACAAACAACCATTTTTAAACTTAGGTGCAAGCAATAATCTCATACTGCCCATCTTCAGAATTTGTTATCAAAGCATGCATGTCATGAAATTTATATAAAACTGAGTCTTAAGGAATGATCATATATTTTCTCCAAAACTGCAGCCTAAAACTAAAAAACATAATTTTTGTTGAAAATATGGTATTGCAGTTATGAGCTTCTATTGAAAGCAAATAAAAAGCTTGTCCAGAATGACACAAACAAATTGCAGATTTGCACTCTACAAATGATTCAGCACAAGATGATGCTTTTCTGAATGGAAACCATTCAATTAGCTCAAGCACAATCCGTGCAGGACACAACCTGACCTCTCCACCATCTGACGCTTCTTGTGTCTAACTTTGCTGGCTTCTCTGATTGCTTCCCACTTCTTCCAGTCTTCTTCACTGCATGGACCTGGGATAAAAGTTACTGGCTGTGCGTTGCTTCCCACTTTCCAAGATTCAATCTTGCGTGTCAGCATGTCGTCCTTCTTATGTCGGGAAGACGGTGACAACACTCTACCATTGCTCTTTCTGTCCTCTGTTGTTGCACTCTTTTCAAGTAAACATAGAAATTTGGACCGTATTTCCTCAGGAAGACTCCAAGGATCAGGAAAGAGTGCAGGGTGGTACTTGTCTGGAGCACCTGATAAAGGCACCTCTTTTTTCTGAGAGACGATTTTACGAAAAATCATGTCATCCTTTTCCAAATCTGGAATCACAGTTTGGCCTTCTCTAGGCTGCAGAATTATTTCACCCTCTATAAGAGGCTCTTGCTCAGAGAATTTTTTAAAATACTGGGGGTCTTGGAGAACAACTTGATTCATATGGAAAGCCCCAGTTTTGCGAACAAACAAGTCATCATTTTCTAAATCTGGATACAGATATACATTTTCATTGTCTCCTTGGTCACATCCTGGTATAAAGGAAATATTCTTTCTACATTTTATGAGCCTAGGGCCAGAAGTAGGATCAATTTTGGTCTTCGTTTCAGAAGACAAGTAGTCAGAGTATTTTTGCAGGGCCTGAAGTAATGAAAACTGACTGAAGCATATAAAACAAAAGGAGGGAAGTAAAATATCATTAACTAGCAAGATACAAGCAGATCACAATGTACTCAGATATATGCTTGTTTAAAATTTGCAGTATTCCGAGCAGTACAGCTACACCATTTGGCATTCACCACCACTAACCAAAACACAGCACACGTCAACCAATGTAAAGGTAACATGACATACTGACCTGCTCAGAAACAGCACACTTGCATGCTCACACACAAAGCCTATGCAGCACGTTATGCTTTCACATTTACATCTTTCAGAAGACCACCAACTTATGACTATATTAAAAAAATAAAGTTGTAATAATAACAAAAAAGCGCGACATCACAGGATGCAGTTCAATTTCATTTAACTGTTGCGCATCCAGCCATTTTGTTCTGATGCAGCAAGAGTACAGTTCATGCAGCAGTATCAACCTGGGCTGGTCAGAAGACTCCAAGATTTTTCCTTCTGTAATCTGTGTCAATGAGCTTCCCACATACTCAGCAGTTGGCTTATAGCTTTGATCCCTTCTGCAACTGCTGTTCCATTCGAAACTTGGTCTTGGTTGGTTAGCAACAATGGCAGAGCTTTGTTTATAAGCATATCCCTCATCCTCAGAATCTGATTTCTTTCTACTGTGCATAAGCACAAAGAATAAACAGAGGAAAAGGAAAAAAAGTGTATGCATTGAGTAAAATGTATAGCATCAAGAGTGGAACAATTGTAATGAAAGAGTACTTAAATTTTTTTTCCTCAAAAAAACATATATCCTGCTGCTACGCAGGCAAAAATTAAAAATAATTTTTAAAAGTCACAAACAACACTTTTAAGGTTTTGCACACAGGAGAGAAACAGGGGCATGCATAAAAACGCACCTGAACCCTTGAATCTCTTTATACCAGGGTTTGAAAGAGGATTTCCTGATTTTTTTCCATAGTAATTCTTCTTCTGGAGTCCAAAACTTAGGAAGAAATTTGTCAAAAGCAACCACTGTATTTGACGCTGAAGAATTTAGCTTGCGAAAATAGAGATCATCTTTTTCAGTGTTTGGGATGCCTATTTCTTCTTCCTCGTCCTCATCAAAATACCCAGATAATTCTGAAGAAATGTTAACTCTTGGTTTGTCCACTTTAGTATCCAACTGCCTCTGCCTCCTCTGGTTACTGTTCAAAATACCCAATCAGTTAAGATATTTTAGGAGCAACTTGACAAAAAATGCAAAAATACATGCTTTTTGGCTCAGGAGTTCAGCCTTGTGAATGAAGCAAATTAGTTCTCAATTCCACCAATGCAGCACCAGAAATAATAACAAAAAAGTTAAATTGTTATATCAGCATCCTATCACCTCTGACAAAAATACAAGATTTGACAGAAAAGGCATAGTAATTTATCATCTGTGTTAAAATGCTAATTAGAATGCTAATTTTATGGAGTTATTTATGGACTGCAATTTAAGTTACACAATAGTTACTCGATCTTGGATTAGTATTTCTGACCTCAGTGGTTCAAGCATTGCAGCTAATGGACCAGATGGATCATTTTCTTGTGAGCAAGATTTAGAAGAGTCATTGTGCAACATGAAATGATGTCCAGGTGCAGCAGAGCTTACAGGGCTCTTTTTGACTAGAAATCTACGTTTTGCTAAGTCATCCATAACCACGTCAGGAAGCCTTCTTTCATCTTCTGAATCAGAGCCACTGTCATACTCATAAATCATCTGGAGGGAAGCTGGATTTGTGAGCCCACACTCTGCTCTGCTATTGTGGCAGGAAGCTACAGGATTCCTTTCATGTCCACTGAGGTTGACCAAAACAGGAACAGAATGAAGACAGTGAAGTCACGAAGGTTATGACGAAACCCAAGAACAGCCGCTATTCTCAAGTGTGTAAACTAAGAAGCTGGACAACAGAAGTTCACCACCATATTTTAGAAAGCTTTAACAAGAAACTAAAGCTGTACGTCTAACTCACTCGACTTCACTTAAGATCACTTAAATCCCCTGTGTGAAGTCTGACGAGCCTCCACACATTACTCAAAAACCAGAAAACTAGTTATGTGGAAAAACATCAAAAAATTAAAGAACAGGAAAAAATAAAATAAAAATTAAAGACCTGAACATCAACTACCCTCCCCTTAATACACTGAATACTTTACTTTCAATTACAGCAACAGCAGCTTTTCTTAAGTTAGTGAAGAAAACATTTGTTTAAATGATAGATCAGAGTCTGCTTTACTAAGACTTCACACACAAGTACCTTGAAAATGTTCCATCTGACTCTGTGTAGACAGGACTTGCCCAGCTCCTCCTGTTGTCCTCATTCTTCTCTGTCTTTTTTTTCCTTAAGGGCGCTGGCATATACGTTGGCTGCTTGTTTTTGTTGGGTAAGAAGCGATTGAAATCAGTAGTAGGTTTTGGTTCAATCACAGAAATCCTTCGGTAAGACCTGTCATCTTTATGGGAGTCACGCATTTTGAAAGGCAGTTCTGAGTCTGTGTCACTATCACAACCTTAGAAGAAAGGAGAGGAAACATTATTTTCTAGATACAAGTTTCCAGCTGGAAGTTACACTGAAATACCCTAAAATCAGTTTAACTCCCTGTTCGGGATGTTTCTGCTGCAAACTTGCTGAGCTATTGATGGGGCAGTAGAAGATATATTTTTAGAAGCTTGTTGTGAAGATGTGATAAGGTCTATTAAGCTGAATTTGGTTTGTATGCTCATGCTACATTCATTCCATTCTTTCACTATCACTGTTGCCTGCAGGAAACAGTGCTAACCTCTAGATTGAAGTAAAACAGCAGAGAAGTTTTTAATTAAAAACATATTTGCCACTCAGATTTACGAAGAAAGCCAAGTTATTAGCAAACAGTATAAAATATGCTCATCTCAGCACATTAACACCCATTAGAAGCCCTGGGTATGTTGCACAGGTAGCATGGCTAGATGTTGCTTTGCTCAGAACAGGTACATTCCATGTGGTTTTGGCACAATGGTTTTATGTTACCCACATGGTGCAAAATACAAAAGCTCACTTTTTTTTTTTTTACTATAACTTCTTTAAACTACAAGTTCATATTGCATTTTACAACTGGGAGAAAAATACAGATTACAGATGTCAGGATTTAACGTCACAGACTTTCTTCTTGTTACCGTTCTTTCCATGACAAACTAAAATATCAAAAATAACAACTACCATTCTGATTTTAATGTAGGTGGGAAAAACCCTACTTACATTGAAAATTCACTAATAGAATAAAAACAGATGTTTGATATATCCATACTAGGAACTAGACAAGAAACTTATGCAACTGCTGCAGTTTTAGGTGATCCCATCAGGATCTGAATTCTTGCATTCACCCTCCATGAACTATAGAAAAACACCCGCCCCATGGACACACATCCTAAAACAACAGCAAAAGCAAGAGTCCCAACAGCTCTTCCTAGAGAAATTCCTGCGGGTATTGCTTTTTTTCTACCAACTGTTCAAGGTCAATATTTACTTAAGCAAAACACAACTGTGACAGTTACAAAGTTAGATTACCTTTCAAGCCAAGTAGTGGGCACCCAAAGGACTAGGCCCATACATTGTTTTCACTCACATTCATGGGACATATGCTAACGGAAAATTTAAAAGAGGAAAACATACCTTCACTGCCACCTTTCAAGGTTATGTCTGATGAAAAGCTTGTGGAGGATCTTGAGCCAAGAGAGTCCAAACTATCAAAGGAATCGTCTCTTTTATGGCTAGCTGAAGGTGGAAAGGGCTCTCCCCGGTCCACGTACCAAATATCACCGTACCCACTATCCCTGCCACTTCTGTTCAGGTGGCTGGACTCTTCAAGTGCCTATGGGAGTAAGTTTTGAAAGATGTTTTGTAATAGTTTAAAGGCAGAATGCTACTAGTGATTTTTCACTCAAAAATTTTAAAATGTGTTCTGACTGCAAAACAAACTTTAACAAAGACTATTGCAACACCTCTGAAGGAGTCCTATACACAAGGTCTTAAATTCCTCTCTCTTCAGCTTAACAGAATCAAAACAGAGCTCTTCACAATCTAAGTCCATCACAGCAGATGACCTCTGAATTTCTTGATTATATCATTAGCAGAAGAACCAGTGTAAGCCAAAACTTACTCCTTTCACTCAGCCTTTGATAGCAAGCAAAACAAAAAATCCTTGACTGTGTTCCCCAAATTAAAAATATAATTAATCCCCCAACAGATTTAGTGGTGATGCTATAACATTCAGAAGAGTATAAAATTTAGGCTATTTATTTACTACTCCTTGTGAATTTCTTACCTTGGTCAATGCTTGCCCTAATAACTTCTCAAATGCTTTAAGATTGAGGTATGGACCATTATAATGAGGGTTACTTTGTGCTTTTCTCCCAAGCCAGTATAATGTAATCAAAACCTAGGGGTATAAAACAAACAAACTCAAAGTTCACTACTTGCCTCTCAAACCATACACCAGTATAAAAGAATCTAACTATGCTGTTACAAGATGTTTTCCAAAATGAAGTATTAAAATCTTGTCTACAGTATAAGACAGAATCTCCAGTGTTACGATGCACGTAATATAACTGCTGTTTCTAATTATTGTATTTATTGGGATTATTGGGAAAGGAGGTTAGCTGCACAGAGATCACCATAACATGGCACTAATTTGCATCAGATGAAAGAACAGCAGAAGAATAAGGTAAGCATGATAGTGCCATAAACAGAAATGTTTTTTAAGAGATATTTAACCAAAATTAGTGTAAAATTATTTCAGAAAGCATTGAAGTAAGTATCTTACATTTTTCACTCTTCTGTTGGTCTCCTCTGGTCTGAAGCAGGGCATGGAATGAGAAGAATGAGAAAGAAACAAAACAAAATGAAGTTTTAAAATCACTTACTTAAACTTAATTATTATTCAACATTTAAATGGTTTGACGTCCAATTAGAAAATAGTATAAAATATGAAATTAGGACTCTACCAAAAGAAATAAAAATAAATGTGCTTTGAATTCTCAGGCATAACTCCATACTATTTCAATCATTATATACAAAGCAAGAAAACACTTTAGTTTCTGATTTGAGAGGAGTTCAGAAAGGCTCTAGGCTTTTTTAATTAGCCAAGGTTTTTAGTTACCAACAAATACAAAGAAGTGGAAAGCAAGCTAATGACTTTGGGCAATATAGTTTCTATTATTCAGGAAGAGCTTTGGTTCCATATGAAAGCGAATTCAATTGTTACAATAGGGGGTGGTGGGAGGATGGTGAAGTAGTATTATATTTTCTAAAATATTTGCCTCATAGTTGTGTAGGACACTTCAATCTAAAAATTTTTCAGACAAAAAAAATATCTAAGTGAACATCTGAAACTAGGACATCTGGAGAGAGCTGCTGCAGGGTTGGAAGAACAGTTTTGGTTTGCTTTCATGTGAGACATCTCTCTCCAAATAAAAAAAAAAAAAAAAAAAAAAAGAAAAGGATACAAGCACTAACATTCGTGTTTTGCTTTGTTTTTTAAATTACCGATTTGTGGCACATTTTGCAAGCATACCAATGCACACCCATAGTGATCCTGTTTTCCTGCTACTCCTTTAAAGAGCATGAAGAAACTTCTTTGATGGGAGCCTCCCAGAAAAGAGGTACCACACGTTCTGTCCTCAGGTGTAAATATCCACAGTTGGACTGCAGAGAGCAGCTGTGCCACACTCTCATCCTCACTGCCAGTGGGTAAGGAGGGGAAAACCACTTCTCACCCATCTAAATAACATCTTATGCGCCCAAGATACTTTTGGTTTTGGGCTGGCTCAGCAGCAAAGTGACACCTGGCAGAGGGGGGAGATTCCAACAAAAACAAAACAAAACAAACAGGTGCGGAATCAATATACAGTGGCAGAAAAGTCCTACACCGAGTCCCAGTTCAGACCCACGATGCATCAGGTCACATAGCCTGTTTCTGGCTGGCTGCCTAGGAACAAGTTACTCAAAGGGTGCAAGGAAAAAGTAAAATAAACTGTGCAGTAGTTAACAAGGTAGCAAAATGACTGGGCCTGGTCAACATAGACAGCACTCATTAGGGAAACAGATACTCAGTGCAACATGACAATCAGCCTGCACGCAGATTTCCCTCCCTCTCTTTCCTTCTATCTTGAGGAGTGTTTGTTCCCACTCAGGCCAGCTGGGATCACCCTGCCCATCCGCTACACCCTGAAGAAGTCACATGTCCAAGAGCATGAAGTCATTGTGCACCCAACCTGCACAATGCCCGCCTGAGACTTGCTCAACATCACATTGTGAAGGTGACACCAGTTTTGTAGCAAGCAACATATTTTTCATAGAAAGGAGAAATGCATCTCTTCTAATGTCAAATATTTGCAAATATGTTTTAAAACCCCTTCTGAAACACACCGCTGTTTGGTTTTGGTTTTTTAAAAGGGCGTGAAACTGGGAGACACTCTTCTTTTCATCAGTACATGGATCTCTTTGCAGTTGTAGATAGTACTGTATGTGCTATGGCTGTTACCTAATGAACTGACTAGAGGCAGGTTGGTTACCAAGCAGAAGATGGAATATTGTTCTTGTGATGCTGTGTATCAGCATAACTTTTTCCACACGTTTTAAAGGTCTCTTTAGCTTCAAGGTCTAAGAGCCTTTCATTAGGGCAGAATTTCCTTAGTTGCAACTGTAAAAGCAGAAGCTATGTATGCCCTTGCTAAGGATGCCTTAAAAAGTTTGCTTCCACACTTTAGCAGTCTAGGAAGCAGTGAAAAAATCTGCCTTTAGTCAGCTGTAGCCCATATCTAAGAGGTTGCTGGTCACACCAGCTTTCAGAAGGAAGCTCCATGATTGAATATGGTGTCCACTTCTGCTCCTCATGAGTTCTCTGGGATCATTTAGGTCAATCATTTGCAACAGGAGGAACACTCCACTGCTTTTATTTTTTATATATTGCCTCAACTTGAATAATCATGTGCATAATGATGCCTATGTACCTGGGCTATAAACACTGTAAAACTTAAAAATGTTCACATAAACTAGTGGGCATGGTTTGCCCAAAATGCAGGCAGAGAACTATTTCACACACACACACACACGAATGGGAGACAATGCTCCATTCACACATTTGCTAGGCTAACAACAGAAACAAACTGTCAAGTTGTTTACTCAGTACAGCTTTTCTAGATTTGTGACTTTACTTACGTTACTGCTGTCTTTGAACTATGCCCATTAGCTTCTGCACCTTTTAAGCAACTTGTCACAATAGATGTAGCCAAGCATAAGAACAAACAAAACAAGAAAACCCCTGCTAATCTAGAGCAATCAGTTCCTCATTTATATAGGTATATATTAGTTCTTAGACAGCCCTTACATAAGGAAAAAAAAAAGGGGACTTTGGGTGATTAATGTATTGTCTGAGAATCTGTGTAAATTTAAGTTGTTGATTTTGGGTGTTTTTTTCTCCCCCCCCCAAAAAAAATAAAAATAAAAAAGCCAATGCTGTCATCTTACTGGAATGTCATAAAAATCTGTTGTCACATACAGACTTCACAGCTGCTTCTCCTTTGTGAGGCGTGCAACTCGCAAAAGATGCAGTTTGGATTTGTTTGCTATCTTCCTCTCAGTGACATGAGACTCTTACATCTTGGCCAAGCTTAAACCATATCCAAGCTACGTGTGCACAAGCCATTGCCTAGTTACTCCCTAGTATATTGCATTTAAAATAGCGTATTGTTAGAGTGTTGTGGAAATACAACATGAAATAGTTACATTAACAGATTTTCTCCTTCATAAAGAGCTATCACCAAAACATAAATACTACATAGTACTATGCAGGTTGGCTGGGGCTTTGAGAAACCTGGTCTAGTGGAAGGTGACCCTGAATCATCCCCATGGCAGAGGGGCTGGAATTAGATATTTAAGATCCCTTCCAAACTGTTCTATGGTTCTATGAATCTATGCAAAGAATTGTCTAATGGGTAGGTCTGAAAAACTATGGATCATAGCAGCAACACAAAGCTAGAAGTCATAACTGGCGACAGCCTTCTCTGAAGTATAGCAAAATCTTTGCTACTATGTGAGGAGGCAGGAACCTACCTTCTCTGACAATCCAAAAGCGAGCTCCTGCTCTCACCTCTGCTCTCTTCTCACACATGGATGTCCAGCTCTAAAAACCTGGCCAAAACCCTCACATTCTCACACTCTATTTGATAAAATAGGTGAGAAGATGGAATGCAAGAACTTTAGCAATGCAGCTTTTAATCTTTTTTTAACACACCAGGACAATTATAACCTGATTTTGAACATAAGTCCAAGTGCACACACAGCACTGGTTATACAGACATTTGTTGCATGAATGCTGTTCTTGCAACAGGTAGGTAACCAACTTGATGAAGTATTTTCATCAATGCAAACAAGCATAAATCCTACATTGAACAACTCTGAAAGAAAGTTGCTTTTTGATATTTTTATTCAAAATGATTATAGTGCCTAGCTGGTGCAAACTATAGCCTTTATGAAAATGTTATTCTGTGTAACCTAATTTCTGCCTTGAATAAATGAATGCCGTTGTGCTGAAATTTATAAGCAGGCTGCTGCTTTACTCAGGAGGGTACAGCCAAAGCTGCATCTTAAAAACAATCTGCTGAAAGAAGCGTGATCCTGTCCAAATGACAATTCCACACTGCTTACTAAATCATTTCATGTCACTTCAAACATTATCCTCATTTTCCCAAAGGTTTTTATTTCTCATTTTTACTAACAACACAACTTCACTAAAGATGTCAGAACTAAACATCTGCTAAAGAGGGCAGTTGAGATTTTACATAAATAATCTTATTGCATATGTATGCTTTGTCTGCTCCTGCCACAGCCACGTTTTTAGTTTTTACTCTGAAATTTAAAGAAACACAATTCTGATCCTCTGTGTTGCCTAATCTAATCTCAATGTCAAACCCCTACTAACACTGAGGTCTCAAATTCAAAAACTGGAACTTATAATTCATGTAAGGATGAACCTGAAACTTTTATTGAAACCACTGCCAATAGTTATGTACAACTTCACGATTAGCTATCCTGGAAAATATATATCAGATGCAGCATGAAAGTCTAAAGGCCATGACATAATGTGTGAGATATTATAATAATTATGAAGAATTCCAGGCTGAACATTGCTCCAAAAGATGTGAAATAACCACCCATGAAGAAGTAATACCTTCTGTGTAAGTCATCTGATCTACGTCAATCGTTTAGCAAACAGAAAAAAAAAAAAGACAAAAGGGACATAGCTTTCACTTGTTAGTAGATGATTTCCTTAGAGACCAAATACCTTAGTCACATTTGAACAAAATGCGCATTCACACACATCGCTTACACCCAGTCATCACTAAGGGAGGAATGTTTCTCTAATGAGGACCACTCTACAAGAATAAAAGAAAGGGACATGGCAGAACAGCAGACTGAGCTGCAGCTCAAGGAATTTATTCTCAGCTCCACTGTTTGCTCAAGGTTAAATAGCAAAATTAGTCACTAAGGCCCTTGCCTGACAACACAAAGGCTTTGGCAGCAGCTCTACCTTCAGGATTTCCTGGTCTCCTTTCCCCTTCCAGCCACCTCTGTTTGCTGCCCTGTGGTTATGCCAACACAGCTCTGAATCACACTGTGAATCAGGACCACGGGGCTGAGCCAGTTTCTCTGTTTAGGTTTTTCTAATATACACTTTTAATGCCCCAATTAACTCACTCATCTCTTTTACGCCACACTCATACAGCCCCATACTGCCTCAGCACAACAGCAGAGACAGCACATGGCCACACAGCAGCAGGGAGGTGCTTGGTTTTAAGGCGCAAGGAAAGCTTTGTTATTTTGATGTACTTTGAGGTATTTCAAAAATAAAAATTGTACAGGACAGTCATACAACTTACCATAGCAAGCAGGTTGTAGTAGTTGAAGAAGAAACTCAATTTTAACAAATCATAAAACATATCCACTGGAAATGCTAACACTTGCATGCATCTATCTTCTATGTCTCTGTACACTAGAGCAGTGTATTATAAGTAGCTATGTTTAGGTTGATTGATTTAAAAGCTTTTATTAACTATACCCAATCATTTGGATTTTGTTTTCCTAACACATAATTTGGTTTGTTTCCCTGACATCCTAATATATATTAAATTCCAGAAGCCATCAATTCATGGCAACAGCTCTACTTTGACACTTGACTTTCTTGCTTTCCAAGGAGAAAATCAACATGGAGCTTAAGACCAAAACCAAGTTACGAGATGTCAGAGCAAAATCTTGGAAGATGATTTTCCAGCACCCCTTTCAGAAGATGTGGCTTTCTGAAGGTCTGTTTCTAGTGTAGAAATGCATATGAAATGCAGATATTGATGCAGAATTAACAAAATCTAGCTACATCAGAGAATCCCCTTCCCCTAAATGAGCTATCTGCGGAGTAGTAATGATGTGGTCATGAGAGATAAGATAACTCTGGTTCCATTTACAGAGAGGAAGAAGGGACAGAGACACTCCCACTGACAGAAAGGAATGTGCCAGCGACAAATGCACCGTGCCCAGTGCCAAGCCCTTCCCTTGGTGACGAGTACCCCAAACAACCCGACAGCTGCCAAAGCTATCTGTTTCCCATCCCTTCCTCCATGCTACATTTCTTACTAACACAGGACTTAAACAGAAAATAGACTTCAGTTTCAACAGAAGTATCAGTGCTCTCCTTCTCACTACCTTCTACCCACCCAGGCAGCGGTTCCACCACCCAGATGCCCTCTGAAGGGCATCTGACCCAGGGGCAGAACAAGCCTCCTTGCTGAGCTCTAGACATTCCAGCCCGACACAGACCACTTTCACTTACGCATCTGAGGAAGACGTTGGAGGGTTCAAAGGGTTCTCCGCCCCTGCCGAGGTAAGCCACGCAGGAGACAAACGCCGTCTGTCCAACTAGCAGCGGGTTTGTGCTAAGTTTTAACCTCTTTGGACACCTACTCAACTGCTATTAATATTGCCGTTATCGGATTTCACTGAATTCCCGCATGCTGCTCAGAATAGAAAGGCTTCAATGGACGACAGGACTGCAGCATGGGTACGGAAACATGATGACATTCCTCCAGCCAGCACTTGGATTCTTAGAGAACTGATACTCAGCCCTGAGAGCCACAGCTCACCGCTGAGATTGCTAGAAACAGAATGGTCTGGTTATTGCAGAAGCGTTTGAGAACAGCTTTTGAGAACGCACCTTCCTACTCGACTGCTCTATAAATACAAAAAGCACATGTATTTTCCATAGCAACATATCCACCGCACCCCCGTGCCACTTACATTGTAACCGTATACAGTGTCAGGTGTAAAATGACGGCAGAAAGCGTTTCTCCATGCCCCTCCAAAACCACCGGCACGCAGCAAGGAGCTCCGTGAGCCCTGGTGGCCAAGCAGCCTGTCCCCACTCCACACCCTGCCCTCCTAATGAAGGGGCCAAGGGGTGGGGAAGAGAAGGATGCCCAAGAGGGGAAAGGCAGCGAGGGAATTCAGCCAGCCAACACCCTCCGTGGGAACACAGCCCTTTCCATTGCCTCGGAGCCTGTCCCTTCATACTGCCTCTCCAGCATGGTGCTTCCTTGCTGATCTCACCCATTATGCTCCCGTGCTATTCTTAAATCTCTTATCAAAACAAAAACAGGCACTTCTAGAAAGGCGCATCAACCCTAGCGAGTTACAGGACACTCATATCATCCATTTCCTCACGCTCTTTTCCAGCCCCTCCCTGGGTGGCCCATTTCTGCGGGCTTCCTCATATCTCAGCATAAACCATGGGCTCCCCCTAAGAGGCAGCTAACATTCAGGATGTTGCAGGGCAGGCAACATACCTGTCAAATAAAATAAAGAAAAATAAAAAGCCACACCCCACACCAAATCCACAAAATACAGTGCCAGAAGAACAAGGCTGTGCGGAGGAGCCTGGCTGATAACCCGAGTGCCCCTCACAGGTCAGGACTTGGCAGGGGGAGAGGGAGGGATCATCGCTGCAGTAACAGCTGGCAGAGAAAGAGGGGTCTGAGAGGACCTGTATCCTTCTGCTCAAATTTTAATGTATTGGAAATACATTAATGTTATTTAAAATCATTAGCATGGCTTTGTTGACTGCTCCTTTTCTATATGTTTCATCTACAGTAACTTCTATTGCATACAGTTTTGAAGAACCTTTCCCTACATTCAGTAACCCCTACCAAACTACACCAACTTGTGTAAATTTTGTAGATTAATCTGAATAGAAGTCCACATGTGGAACATATACAGCATGTTAGCATTCCTTCCAAAAGGACTAGTTGGTATATCTGTGGGGTTGCTCTGAAAAATAAGTATCAAAATAGGCAATTCAGTGCAATCCTGTAAGATTTTAGGAAAGCATACAAGAATACATGAAGGTACAACTGTTAACTAGCACAGAAATAGTTCAACAGCAAGTCACCAAAAAAAGAATTCTGTATGAAGTACATTATTTGCTTTAGCTGAACTGCAGCAACCATGGCAACTCACAGTTAGCATTTTTTCAAGGCAATACCAATATTCACTTTCCTCTATTGCCTGATGCCTCTTTGCCATTATTAAATTAAATATTTCTAATACTGTTGTCCTTTTCACTCCCACTCCTCCATCTAATGACAGCATTTCAACATACCCTCTTCCCACAGACAGATACTAGAGGTAATTTTGTAGAATAGCCCTCAATACTGACCCATTTATTCCCTCTGAGCATTGCTCAGACACCTCTGCACCAACTCAGAGTATAGATAAACAACTTACTGCAAGGTAAGCTAGGGTAAAAATTTTCCATGTACCAACCATTCCCTAGCAACTGCTTGTGTGCACTCTTTTGCCCTCAACCCCTAGGATTAATACAATTGTTCAATTAGGAAAAAGCATTCAGTGGTGGTCCCTGAGGAATAGGTAGGATTTGGCAGGTTATCCATCTTTGCTTACTCAGATATATATATATATATATATATATATATATTTATTTATTTATAGACTATATAATCAGATAGGAGAATAAATTTTTACTTCAATCTCCTGCCTTGCCCCACGCTCTGAAAAAGATTCAGTAAACGTAATCCTTTTTTTGTGTGTAAAGCAAACAGGTGGTGATGTACAAACTGCTTGTGTATAAGCAAAATAGTTTACTACAGTTCATAATACTCAATAGTAACTTCAGGAGGTTTATTTAATTTCTAGGGGTACAAAAAAAAAGTTTAAGAACATCATGTCTATACAGTATAAGGTATACCTCATATTTGGCAAAGAACATATTGGCTGACAAAGAAAAAAAGATGACTGGCAGTAACTTATACCGAGTATCGCTATGCTCATGCCTGTGCTCATATTGAGTTTCAGCAGTGCAAACAGGTATTTACTTGGTTGCTGTTGTTCTAATGCATACACAGAAAACAATTCAGTGCATAGAGGTGCCTCACTAATAGTTTAGAGAAAAAACTACAGATGCCTCAGCTATGGCCCATGAATGGGAGGTGATCCAGACTTTAGTCCACTCCAGTCACCATCCCTGCACAGAAGCCAGAGGAGGAAAAAAAATATTTACCATTCAAAACAATAATCCCCGGAGAATCTCTGGATTCTCTGACTACCTAACCATAGTCTGGTTATCTTATTTTGGATACCTGTATTACCTTACACAGGAAAGGACATGCCTTTCGCCAGCTGCTAGGTGAAAAGAGGTAACTATGCCAGCTATAAGGGCTGGACTTTCCCATTCCTTTGCACTGCAAAATAACTAAGATTGCAAAAACTGAGACTGATGGAACATCCACTAGTCTAAACTGTCTGAACATGGACATGAATACTGCTGATCCTTCAATGCTGGATGAAGACAAAAATTTGAAACTGACAACCAGGGCAGCATCAGCCCCAGCCCCTCTTTATATTTTCAATATACTTTAACATTTTAAAGCAGGATTACTAAAAGCACTGCTTCTGGGGAAAATATCGTAGAACTGGGATTTTAAAAGTAATTTAGATCTATTTATAGAGATGGACAGAGCAAAGATGACAAAATGGAGGTACAAGGTAAGTGCAATTTATCCCATGATAAATATTTTTGGAAAAAACTTAAAGCTATGTTGGAATTTGTCCTTAAACATAAATCACTATTGCATGGCTGGATCATTTAGTTTAATGTCTACATTTGGAATAAAAACTTTAAAGGACTACTGGGTTTTGTAGGTAATATTTTGGCAAAATATCTCACAATCAAAAAACACTGAAGGAGTTATATGCTTCCTTTTTAAGACTTCGCCTCATTTTCTTTATATTTCTGAGTTACTCTAGCAACACAGATCACATCATCACTCACCACACAGAGCACAAAAACATTACACAGATGGAACCCGACTTTTCTCTATGAAAGCCAGTTCTCTATCAACTTGAGTTGAAGCACATGTACCCAAAAAAGTGAGCTAAGCAGATCACAGAAATACAATCAGACTTTAATATTTCCTACCTTTTTTTCATCTGCCTTCATTTGGGAAGACAGATTCAGAACTAGGAAAGAGCCCTTCAATGAATGCAGAATTAAATGTCTATCTATTCAGCCTTATCAGAAAAAATGCTGGAAGAGAACATACTTCCTTAAATTAGCTCAAGAAGACATGGCATCAAACAGAAACAAAATTAAAATAAAATAAACTTCACAAAGTGAATTTTTTAACTAACTCTTAGCAAAAACATGCCCTCTTTTTTCGGGGAGCAGACAAGATCTAAGATGAGCAGACACTATTTTCCATATTTGCTAGAATTCTCACCTTCTGTCCTCAGTTCCTGCAACATGTCCATGTAATGGAGCTACTTAAGAATGTAACTATTCTTATTCTGGTCCTTTATAGCTTCAGATTTATTTCTATAACATATGAAATGACTAAATTCAATTTGTTCCTATCAATATCACTGGATGAGTATTTGCTTTTTGGTGGAAAAAGAATCTGTCCACCACAGTGGACAAAAGCACTTTAAAACTTCTTTAAGCAGCCAAGTCAGATAGAAGGGTATTTTTAAACATTTGCTCAAAACATTAAGCGTTTGAGGTCGAGATTTCTGGCCAAGTTTTTAATGTTGGAAAAATGAATGCTTCTTTGCTGCAAAGTGAGAGAATGGGTAGAAGTCCAAATACTTGCTTTGCAAGAATGTTAGAAGGTCTGTGTGGGAGGCAAAAAGGGGGAGGGAAAAAAAAAAAAAAAAAAAAAAATCACCTCCCCCAGACTCCCCCCTCCCCCCACACACAATTACCATATACCTCTGGAGAATTTATATCAAGCAATACTCCAAGCATCCCATCCTACTGCAACCAAATGTGCTAGAGTTTCTGTTGTCAACTTAAAGGAGTCTGAAAATAAAACCTTGAACAAAATTAATGATATGGAAAAACAATCCCAGCCACAAAACTGTAGATGATCTCACACCATCTCTTTTCACAGGTACTCATGAAGTATGTAATTTGTACCATGAAACTGATGACTGAGGAAAAAAGCTTAATACACCAATTAAGACACCACCAAAATGCTCCAACAAGCTATTACAACTCAATCTGGTGGTAAGGAGGGAGTGGAACAAAAGGATCCAATTCTGCTCCAAGTGTGGCCATGGCAATATTCCCAACATTTTTAACGAGTGTATGAGTAAATGCTAAATTAGGAATCTTCCTTCTCATGAGAAAGTAGATGCTATATGCACTAACTCCTGGAAACTGCAGTTAGCCATCTGCAGAATTTCCCCAACTGTCTGGCCAGGCTCCTTAAAACACATGGTGGTTGTAAGCTATCATTTCCAGAAGTCACTCGTACTGCAAAGCCTGGACAATGAAGCAACACTTAAGTTCTGGCATAGGTTAATCTAGAGATCTTCTACCTAACAATCCTCTACAACTACCCAAAAGGAAGTTGTGGGGAGCTGGGGGTCATCCTCTTCTCACAGGTAACTAGTGATAGGATTAGAAGGAATGGCCTCAAGTTGTGCCAGGGGAGGTTTAGGTTGGGAATGAGATGTTTCTTCTCAGAAAGAGCAGTCAGGCATTGGAATGTGTTGCCCAGGGAGGTGGTGGAGTCACTGTCCTTGGGGGTGTTCAAGGAAAGGTTGGACCTGGTGCTTAGGGGCATGGTTTAGCAGGTGACATTGGTAGCAGGGTGATGGTTGGACCAGATGATCTTGGAGGCCTTTTCCAACCCTAATGATTCTATGATTCTAATTTCCACACAACAACCAGGCAGAAATTTTGACCCTGATAAGGTTAATAGAAACCTAAAAACTCATCTAGGAATCCATGGCTTAAACATATCTCTATGAAAGGATCTCTTATAAAGGCTGTGAATTGCAATCATTATTGCATTTAATCATTGCAAAGATTATATCAAACTAATGATTAAACTTCAAAGTATGTCAATTGCAACAGTGACCAACAAGCTCAGCTTCCTAGGGAAGAGTCCGCACACTGCATTAGCAAATGCTAAATCCAGACTAGCTACCTTGGAGGTGTCTGTGGAAACAGCCCTTTTGATCTTACATTTTCAGTCCTCTTTGAATTTAGAAGTCCCAACAGTAACACTTCTGTGGCTGTATTCACTGTTTTCCAATTTAATGAAAAGGCAAGGCCTTATCATCCCCCAGTGAAGACTTTTATTATAGACAGAATGAGAAGTGCAAAGGTAATTCCATACAATTAATCGGATGTTTCTCCTCTTGATTATATTTATAGAGTTGCTAGTCTACCCGAAATGAATTGCAGTTAGGGAAGGATCTCACAGGAAGCCATCTCACAGGTCTCATCTCCAGGGTGCACATTGCAACAGCAAGATTTGGGATAACTTCTAAGGTCTCCGTCTCTTCTCATCACCAAGCTAACAGAACTACATAACAGAACTACAAGTAATAGTTAACTCGGTGCAATAGACAAGTAACCAGTATCATTCTCCAACAAGGAGAATAGATCAGTCTCTGCTGATGGTTTAGGAGTAGGTTGTCAAAGTACAGCAAAACTAAAGCACTTCTTGACTCAGAGACAACCACCATAAAGTGCAGGAGAAACAAATGGGATGGAAACACCTTCATCCTTTGACCCAGAGAAAGCATACGTGAGAGATAAGCAAACACAATGATAATGCTCAAGGTTGCCAGGTGACTTATGTTATCCACACAACACTGGCTGGCAATAAAAACCTACACTAACTTTTTGCAGTATACTTTCCCTTTCTTGCTGCATAGCAATGGACAGGTGCAGAAGGCAGCCAGGAAAAACATAGCTGGAGTGCTCTTTACGTGTTATCCTTCCTACATGTCAGTACAGATGCAGTTCCAATTAATCTTCTGAAGTCTGTATCTTAAAGTTTACTCAGTACTCTAGATGTCTTTTTTCAGCAAGTGAAGGTAGAAAAATGCAACAATCATCATCATCATCATCAAGGAAATACATTAATGGCATAGTAGAGTATACAAGTTCTTTGAATACTCAAAAATAGCTTATACTGCAGTGTAAGTTATGCAAGCCTCATTTCTAATAACATAAATCAGTTCCATCAAAAACAGCTCATGCTATAACAAATGAGCCATCTGTTTGATGCTAATTTATTGGAAGACACTGATTCAGAACCACTTCAGTAGTCAGATATTTATTGCTCAGTGAAAAAGAAGGATTATGAATATTAAGGCCTCTACCACACTGCATTTAAAGCTCCTCACCTGGAAATCAGCACATTGAGTAAATATAAAAGTATGCACCTCTTTTTTTTTTTTTTTTTTTTTTTTTTCCAGGCTGGAAAGAATCTGTAGAAGCTTTCACTAGGGAAAAAAATCTAGCACTGTTGCAGGAACTCTGGACAGAGCATCAAGCATATAATTATATGAACCATTATTAAAAATTACACAGTTACTTAAGCCTCTGGGTGTGGGGGGGGAAACAGCTAACAGACACAGGACATGAACACAGATGAATATATTTGAGCTTTTTTATGTAATAAAATTACCAACAAAAACCAGGCAATATTTCACAAAGAACTGCTATAAAGAAAAGAACAACGCATTAAAGACAGATATTCTATGCAAGGGAAAAAAAAAAAAGCATCCTGTCGAGCATCCCCTGATCCTTTCTCTTTTTAAGCAGTGACACTGGAATTTTAGTACTGATGAAGGCTGAAACAAGAACACAAATCAGCAGCTTGTGAAGAAAACAAACCTTTTTTAACATACAAGAAGACACATTTAAATTCATTTTGTGTTTATTTACAATGTGTAAAATCTCAAATACACTTATTCTGAGTGTCATACCAACTACCTGCCCCCCCCAGTATGTTCACTAACATGCCCCTCATTTCAGAGCAACATCTAAAGATGAAAACTGCTTTGAAATTATGCTTTCCTAAAGGCAAAAAAAAGCCTTTTCTTTTTGCTAATTTTTGTTAGCACAGCAGATTCTGCATTTCACATGTATAACTGAGCCTTAACAAAGTGCTTCTACAAGTATAAGACCAGCCAGGGAGCACCACCAGTGGTAAGCCAGCTTTTGCGTAGTAATTATCAAAGTCAAACCAAAAAAGCAATCCTATTCCATGAACACAATATCATGTACTCTCTTAATTATCAGATTTATTGCAGGTACAGTTCTGTGTTTTTTTTGTTGTTGTTGTTTTTAAAGTGAAGGAATATTAGTATAAACTGCAATTTGCTTTATTTAATGAATCAACTTTTTTTTCCCTACCCTGTCTTCTAGAGGGCTGCCCAGAGAAGCTGTGGATATCCCATCCCTGGCGGTGTTTAAGGCCAAGTTGGATGAGGCCCTGGGCAACCTGATCTAGTGGGTGGCATACCTGCCTATGGCAGTGGGGTTAGAACTAGATAAGCTTTAAAATGCCTTCCAACCCAAACCATTCTATGATTCTATGGCTATCCCAATTTCCTCATGCTCTTTTCTTTATTCCTGTATCTCGCTGAGTTGAGCATCACTGAAAAGCAATGTATTCAACAAACCAGATACTTTGAAATCCTAGCTATAAACAAATTACTGCAATATCATCCACCACCAAGGAAAGTATGAGATTCCCACCCCCCCCCCCCCCCCCAATAATTACTCACTATTTTCTTCTGTGTATGGATCAGGGCATTACAAAATTTAATAAGAAAATGGATGAAAAGCTCTACAGCTACATTTTGCAATACCATTAAAGAATAACCTTTTATAACTGTCACCTGTCTTCTACTTCAAAGCAGGCACTCTTTGAGGCTGCCCCAATGTTGCTGTTTGTTTTGCAAGTTGCCTGGCAGAGAGGTCCAAGCAATGGAGAATGAGAAGAGAAAAAAGCATCTTCATCAGGTATCCTATCCCAAATTAGCTGGCGACTGATCAGAAGGCTATTTCCAAACCACAGAAGCAGTGGCATGTTGATCACCTACAGTAAAAGGACTTTAAACTGAGATTATGCTATGCCTTCTTCATATACAGGAAAATTCTAGAATATTTTACAGGTAAACATTGACCTTAATACACTAGTTTTGAAATTGAAAGCAGCTTTCATAATTAAATATATAACATTGACAAAGATGCCACAGTACCAAGAGCTGAAGTAACCTGTAATAATTAGCTGGAGAATTCTCTCATGGACAAAGGTAGAAAAAACACTGTTCACTAATTTTCTTCCACCACTCTCACTGCTACTTATTTCAGCTCACAAGGAACCCAGTCTCTTCTGTGTCTACAGATGCACAAATAACAGGAACATGTTCCATTAAACACTGTATGCCAAAACCTACATGCAATTAAGCCTGACCAAACAGTTTCTAGGAACATGAAGATATTTGCTTTCCTTACAAAAATTTCAGAAACAAAAGCTCCTTACATAACTACCTATGCCTTGGGTACATTTCCATCAAAAAGATTCCTTCCCCAGGAAATAAAAGCAAGCTTCTCTCTCCTCTGACTGATCAGTAATATACCTTCATTTTTGCACAAAGGAAACCACGCAAATACGTTCCTGCATAACAGAAAAGAAGCAGCTCAGAGTGTTCACTGCTTCCCCACCTCCCCTGGACTGGAATTAAGCCCATGCAGAGTCTTTCAGTTCAGGTTCCTCTACGAAAATGAGAAAAACACCTGTGGGCATGCAAATGAAACCATTCTGCCTTAAGAGGTGCTGTATTTGGGAACAGGAAGATGGATTTTGGTGATGCTGACAATAGGTTGCTATGCTTCCGTGACCAGCTGAGATCCATTTCTCCACCACAGTTAATAATAAAGACCTGTACTCTTTAACGTTAGCTTTGCATCTAATTTTAGTGTAATTCATTTCTTTTATCCTCGCTACATTATCTTCTAACAAGATGCGTAGAGTGACACAGCAATTTAAGTAGAGCTCAGGTTAGATAGCTACACAAAGCAGCACAGAAATACTAAACTCTTGCAGACAGGGAGAGACAGGTGAGGACAAAGCCATGGCACGATGCTACTCCAGCGGGATGCAGTTGCACATAGCCATGACATACAAGCGCTGAAGGCACCATGGTGGGATACAACTCTGGGCTGCAGCTCAGTGTTAGCAAAGGTCCTGCTGCTCCCACAGCCCAGGAGCTAAGTCAACCCAGTACACTTCATTGCACAGATCTACTTTGTTAATTTAAAACAAAGAGAAGCTGTATACTGTCTAAACCAGTATACACTCCTTTCTTCTTCAGTGCCTATGCTACTTAGAAAAGGGAAGTCTCTGCTTTTAGACCTACTTCTACTTCACCATTTTCATTTATGCACTCGTATTTGAGTTGCTGGAGGGAACCAGGACTTTTTTATTCTCCTCATGTATCTTCATGTTCAGTGTGTATTTCTATATAGATAGTTTTTCAAGCCACAGCAATTTTTCATTGCAAAATTCATCTTTTGGAAAAAAAAAAAAAAAAAAAGGCTAAAAAGTCCTAGGAAGAAAAGATATTTGATACATTAAGTTTGTTTTCAAAAGTAAGATTTCCTTCTCTTTTCAGCCCTATTTCAGTTGGAGTTCAGTGAAGATTTCACAACTCACTCTTGAACTAAGTTTCACAAGTGTGAATCCAACCCTTGCCTTCAGATTCTTCTCAGTTTTTACCTTGTCCAGCTTTCTCCCCGCCACACTTCTCTGCCCTTTCACTGCAGCACCTTACCGTGCAAATACGCTCTCTGACAAAACTGACAAGCACCAGCACTTCACTCCAGCTTTTCTCTTGATAATACTTGCACTGTCCATTAAAAGAAGTAAATTCATCAAGCAACTTTGGCAGACACACGACACAGTACAAACATAGGCTACCTGCCTAGTTCGTTCTGAGTACCTGAGGCAATACTGTATGCTCTTTCCACAACAGTACTGGGAAGGCAGGTGGTGAGCTGAATTTGTCCTCCTGCACACAGAGCCTGGTGCACAGCTGCAAGCAGCTACTGCACAGACATCGTTCACGTGGACCCCAGCAAACAAAGCGCAAGATTGTGGGCCTGTACATTGGCTGCCATCAGCCCATGGATTCACAGGCTTACAGTCCTGACCAAACAATGAAAAAGAGTACTGAATAGAAAAGTAAAAAGAAATTTAAAAGCACAGTCACATTATTTTGGTGACAATCACCACCCTAGACTGACTATACCACCCAAGTAACTGGAAATTTCTGTATGGGTTATGCCATAATTAAACAAAATGACTTGTTGAATGCATTCGTGGGTTATTCAAATAGTATTAGAAAAGACTGAATTAAACTGAAGAATTTGGTGTCTCAGAAGGACATAATGTTACTTACAAAAGTTATTCTTTTGCAACGTAATTATTTTCCTCTTGAAGGAACAAAGCATCATAATGAAATGTCGAATAACACTAATTAGTAACTACTGCTAAGTGGCGTCTGTATGATTTCTCAAGAGCAATCAACATCGAATACAAGAGAAGAGTCTGTATTTCAAAGAATAAAGTGATTTGCACAGCAAAAGCAAGCGTTTTGCAGGATGAGCACAGCAGAGGAACATCATTACTGATGCATCTCTGTACTTATTCAAGCTGGGTGGGTGTGCCTTCTGTATAACCATCTGATGTGTGATCTTCCAGTTACATTACCCATGCCAAAAACAGTAACAAAACCTCTTAACTGATCTTTTTAGAGAAAAAGTAGGTTTTCAGTAACTATGCTGAATATAGCATTTGCAAATTTATGTGCCAGCTTATTGGCAGAGAACTTCAGCCATTCCTATTATTCTTATTAAGCTCTTACTAAATTACCAAATGGTTTGGTGAAAGAAAAGATAAAATTTCTAAGAATTTATAATATTTTTCTTTTCACAATAGCAAAACCTGGCTTGAAGAAGTGAAACACTGGTCTAGATTAAAAGGTGTATAATCCCTCCCCACAACAGATTTATTCACCTCTTCATTCTCTGTATACAACATTCCACACTTGCTGACGTTTGACAACAGTAGATTGCTTGAGTGATTTAGAGAATCAAATTATTTGCTTCCATAAAATTTGTGCCTGATTTCTTTCCTCAGCCATGCTTTCTTGGAGGCAGTCATCAAAAATTTACACAAGTTAAAACCAGCTTTCACTGGATGTGACCTTTGCCAAAGCTCACTCAGTGTCCACATTGGGCCAGATCAAAACCCTGTCTAGCCAAGGTTGCAAAGGAGGATGGGATCCTGAATGGTTGCCTAAGAAGAGTAAAAATAGAGCAAGCAAGATGCTTCTCCTTCAGGCACTTCCCAAGCTACATGTGGTTTCCCTGCGTTAAGTAACTCTTAAGAGATTTCTCTTCCATGAGCTTTTCCACTACCCTCTGAACTCAAGCAAACTTTTATCTTACTCAGCTTCTTTTAACAAGGAAGCCTGCAACCCCTTCGTTTGGTTGATTATTCTTATAGCGTGAGACACAGACTAGTTGAACTACTCTGCCATACCATTGGCTAGTGAGGTTTCTATGTTCATTTGGAGCTCATTGCTTTGTCCACCTCCCCTCTTCATCCATCACCTCTCTTTCTGGCTAAGGACTCCTAGCATCTTTAAACCAGCAGCAGAAACTATTCTTACTTACAGTCAGAGAATTGTCACAAGGATGAAGATCTCCCAATGCCATAGTTTTATTTTGTGGGCATTTGGGGAGGCTAGGCGGGAGAATGGCAAAAGGGAAAGTGATCAAAGTCCAAAGCTTCAGGTGGTATTTGTGACACCGGCAAACTCCAGATTACCCACAGCAGACAATAATGTGACATTGTTTTTCCTAGTCCTCATAATTCTTAGCAACGTTTGGGTTTTATTTCTGTGTAGGACTTTTTTGACTGCCACTGAACAGACACTTTTACAAGAACTCCTAACCCTGCCTGTTATTTCAGGCATGGGCAGTATCAGCTGTTCCAGAGCTCACTATTTTCTATATGAAATTGGAATTGTCCTGATTTTTCTGTTCTCACTTAAGTAACCAAAGTTTTCCTTCTATTTTGTACAAAAAAAAAGAACAACATTTCTGAAAAATTAGCCTGCAAAAGATTAAAAGCTACTTACTAGAACTGTGAATACTCGTAAATTTGGACAGATTAGGATTAGTTTACAGAACTGAGTAGTAATTCCCTAATTCCACAGCTCTATGATGGAAATAGATCGCATCTTAAACTCAAACCATACATAAATATATTGTGCTTTCTGTTAACTTGGGCATTTTTAGGTAGTGTTTTACCAAGAACATCTCTCACCCTAGAAAATGATTACTGCTGACAGCATCTTATAAACATCAGGTCACAGAGTTAAGAAGCGTACATTATTGCATCATAAGTCTGACGTGCATATTTGAGCATTAATTCACAGGGCACAAGTGTCTGTCTGTAATTTAATATCTTCTGCAAAAGCAAAAGTATTTTGAACTTAGCCTCTCTTTCCCCACCCCAGTTAAATACTTTATCATATCATGCATTGGAATCCACGTCAATTGATGAGTATCTTTACGTATTGAGTTCAAAGGTGTGTACATGTTTACATTCACAGGATGCTTTTTCTAGAAGAGAAAGGAAACAGGAAATATAACCCACATTACTCAACCTCCTTACTCTAGTCTGAGTAACCTGCCAGAGCAACTTTCACATCTTTTTTTTGAGTTGGTTTCTGATACGCCCCGCCACTGAGCCTACAGGAGCACGGGGAGGGCGCAGTCGATACACAGCAGGGCAGGGTTGCCAGTCGGAGACAGCAGGGCAGGCAGGAGGACTGGCTCTGCAGGAACCTCCGGACTTTCAGAGGACGAAGTCCGAGTCCTGCCCCTGGGACGGATTAACCCCTGCCACAGCACAGCGGGGTGTGGACCAGTGCAAAAAGGGAGCATGGGCACAGGTTGATGGCCATGATCATCCCCTCTTTCCTTAGGGCTTGTTTCACCACAATATATATTGATCCTCCCAGACTGGTGCCCCCCAGGACAGGGGACGGGAGGCAATAATAAAATGGAGCAAGTTCACTGGAGGTTACTAGGATGGTTGGGGCTTTGAAATCCTGAGTTTGATAATCCAGCTTTTTCAGCTGGAAGAAGAGTTCTCTAGTTGTGTTTTTTGTTGGTGTCTTTTTATTTTTAAGACATAAAAGAACTATCATTTAAAGAAATGTAGAAAAGATCATGCCTTCATGTGGCCAATCATGCCTGTTTAGTAGTCTTCCCCCCACCCAGCTGCCTAGTGTCTTCTTTTAACCATGTGACAGGACATAATTTCATTTAACCGGACTCAGTGACAAAATGGTAAAAACCCTGCGACCTTTTCAACATGTACTCCACAAAAAACATTTGCATTTGTTGCTGTATTAACATTACATTCTGTAGTAACACAGTAGAAAACCTGTTAATGCCACCTTGAAGGATACAATTTAAGTTCTCCAATTAACCGATATAATAATTAGAATTGAAATCTTTGAAAGCACTATGGAGATACAAAACCTTTTTTACCCCCCAGAAATACTTTTCAAGTGTATTAGGATCAAGAATGACAACTATGAAGAAACCAAGATCTTTTAGCAAGAAGTTACTTTAACGTCCTTCACCAAATCATTAAGTTTTGTAGCACAGGTATTAAAATACTAATAAGACTATGAATACTTATCACTAAAGATAACTGAATTACTCTCAATATTACTACTATACACTAATGCCATTTTCTCCAAACTTGTTAAGACTCTCTGTATGCTTCTAGGTACATATATACCTAGAAGTTTGTCATTCTTTCAGCAAAATCATCGCATAAAATACATAAATGATAATCAAACACCATCAAGAATACAATCCCATAAAAATGTAAATTAACTGTTAAACTACTCAACAGGAAAAAGTGAACGATCTCAAACATTTCTCTTCATGATCAGAAACTTCACAGAAAGTTGAAAGATTATATAGTACCACACCCAACATTTTATAGAGTTTATACTGAAGAGTTGGAGGTTAGTTCCTGGAAGGTATGGTCCAAAGTCTGGAACATTTTGTTACTTACAATGGTTTTACTGGAATGATTTAAAAGTTATGCAGATTAATAATATGTGTGAGTATTGTACTTGCTGTACAACAGCATGACATGACAGATGAAATACACTTATTTCAGTTTTGTTTCTTTTTTAACCTCTGTGTGACAGCGATTGGTATTGATAAAAGTAAAACATGAAATGCATGATCTTGAAAGGAGTTGTCACAAGCCATATAAACACAACAGTTTCAATATTTAAAATATGGATATGCCCAGGAAGATTAGCTGCTGTGAATATTACACAATTCTATGAAAATGTCCATAGCAAAAAAAATTCCACACTTACAAAGTCATAGGAACATTTGTAAATTATTCTGTAGTGAGGGTGCTGCATTTTTCCATTTCAACGGTAGTGTCACTAGGAAAATTAGTTACCACAATAAAACCCTATTACAACCACATGTGTAAGATGTGTTATTTCCATGGATTTCAGTAAATGATCTTAAAAAGCAGCATTCATTATTCTAATAAAATTTTGTTTAAAAAAAGTGTTTTCATTCCCCAAAACTAATTCTTTTATTCCTTTTACCCTCAACTTGAATTCAAGGATTTTTTTAAAAAAACTTTGTACCTTTGGATTGACTGACTCTTCAGTCATACAGGTACCATTTGGACACCTTACACAAGTATAAGTTTATGAGTTTAGGGCTAAATACTGTGATATTTCTTGCATTGAAGCTCTTGGCTTTCATCCAGTCCTCAACTTTCTGTTGTACACAAAATAAAAAAGCAGGAAAGGGTGTTTCCGTTTTGTGTGTTTCGTGTGTTTTTTTTGTTTGTTTTGTTTTTTAAGAAGCCAAATTAGAACTAGGTTTTTCAACTCCATATTGCGTATTTTTAGTAACATTAAGTCACTACAGCAAACTCAGGCTCAGGTCCATCATGTACTCTCATTATAAGCCTGAAATTCTTGAGTAAAAAAGAACTCAAGAAGCTATACTAACTCTGTCAGTACATTAGATAAGCAAGAAGACCCAACTATGAATTCAGCATTATCAACAACCAACACCAACTCTGAGCTACCTGACCACAAATTGACTTGCATTCTCTTGTCTTTTTTTTAAAAAAAAAAAAAAAAAAAAAAAAAAATCTCTACTTCCATGGTGTTAGACTGCCTCCTTTGATCAAAATTGAGCAGTTCTTTGTGAAGGACAAGATGGGATACCAGTCTCAGAAGTGAAATCAGGAAACCCATCATTTTCCTCAAGACTAGACAGGAAAAACATTAAAACTCATGAGAAACATCAGTATATATACATAAATTAAATCTATTAGAAGCTAAAATCTACTTTTGTAGAGTTCCTTTCCTAGCACATGAAGAACGTCAAACTCAAAGATACTACATCTACATTCAAACTCTTTTTGCTACTGCTTTAACAGTATTTTCAGCACCCTATATCTGCACATTTTTCAGCTGCACCAGAAAAGACAAGTAAAGAAATTTCATCACTGAAAGGAGGCACTAGTTTTACTGTAATCTGACTTATGGGATAAAGAAGGTAGGTACCAGAGAACGTTTTGTGTTTGGCTTAACTCAGTGCTAAGAAGGCTTACTTTCTGACAGCCCCTAAAAGGAAAGGGTGGTTTAGTATGGTACAACACTTGTGATATGGCTTGTAGAAATTCTGTACATGTTCAAAGGAGATTGTTTGTATTAATCAGTATAATAGTTCATTTTTTAAATTTAATAATTACAAAGTCCTATAAGATGTATACTGCTTCAGATTGAGGAAAAGGGATTGTAAGCAAATATTTCATTTTCTCAAGCTTTACTTTAAACACACATCTGATCTCCGAACAATGTTTTTGTGGAAAGAGAGCCTGTCTCATAAATTTAGCTTCTGAAATAGCATGAACACAATGATAAGCATGACAGATAACTGTCGTTACTACTTCTCTCTAGTTGGCTCTAGATATATAAAGCTTTGTGCTACAGAAAGCACTGCAAACAAGTTTTTCCAGGATTGTTTTTTGCTTTAGGAAGTTATGAAAAATAATTGTGCTAAAGGACCTCTAACTTGATAGTAAATACTATCCTAAAGTTAGAAATGTCAGGGCTCTCTCACTTCATCTGATTTATGCACTTATTTGTTCTTCAGCAAACTTTCTCTGATTGACTTCATATGTTAAATCTTTCTCAAGATTTACTTTATGATTTCTACTTCATTTAGTATATAGAACTGAAGATGAATAAACGAGAAGTACAGAGCAGCAAAGTTGAAGGCCTTATCCAAACATCATATTCTGAGATATGCTGGGTTCTGCAGCAGTCTTACAAGACAATATTTTTGTTTCACTCAAGACCTACTCTGAATATAAACCCATAGTAATAATATTAATAGGAGTCAAATATTTTTATATTTATTGAAGATGAAAATTAGTACAATAAAACTAACATCAGGAGGCATTGGGTTTGTGTTAGTTTTTAAATAAGTTTGCTATTTAGGATAGCATAGTGAATTCTTACATGAAACTATTAAATGTACTAAGCCAAACTTTATGTATTATCCCACACTAGGCTGCCTCCTTTTAAAACGATAATTGGGACAGCAAATTCAATCAGAACCAAAGTTTGATATCTGTCTAAGCAAGTTCTCATTTCACAGCTTTGTTTTGCTAAGTACCCTTCCACAGCTGGGAACAACTGGGTGTGTCAATTCTGAAGAGCTGGGTAAGGAAGTGCTTAGCATTTTTAAATGGTAACTGTGCTGTCAACTCAAAGTTGCTAAGCTCCTATTACATTCTTACTGTGATAAAACTAGAAAAAAATAAAATGAAATATTATGACAACCTTATATTACTAAAAAAAAAAGCTGCTGTATTTGAAGATAACATATCTGATTCAAAACAATAAAATCCCAGGCTTAAAAAAAAAAAAAAAAAATCAAATATATTGAAAAAAAAAAATCTAAGAGGAACACTTGCATTTACACTAATACCTGAGAAGATATGCATTGACTGTTGGGCACAGTATGTGAGAAGTCCATCTGGATAATTTTTATTGGAAAACATGACACATTGCTGTACTATACCATTGAGCAATAACTTCTGCAGATTTACAGAAACACTGAAATATAAGTCTCAGGCATTAATCTATACTCATTTTCATTGGCAGAAAAGAAACCATCCATGCCAGTATATTTTTCCACATCACTCAACAAGTAATCTTGTCACTGATCTGGCAAAGCATAGTTTGCAATCTTTTGAACAACAACCAGTAATTTTAACCAGCCCTCTTCACACAAACTTCTAAACAATAAAATTTTAAGCAGCTTTTTCCTTGCAAAAAGGATAATCACATAATCACTTGGAACTAAGAGTCTAACACACTGGAAATTTAAGAGGATTCTTGTCCTAGATATGGGTAGTAATTACAGAGAATGGTTTCATATTATGCCTGTACATCTTCTCAGTCACCATAAAAATACTAATAATTAAAAACCAATTGAAAGTTGCAACCTTATTACCAGATAGGAAAATTATTTCTTACTATAGCTTCTGGCAAGACAAAAGCAACAGAGGGTCTTACCTTAAGCTCAAGGGACAACACCACACTACATACAAATAAGAATTGGTATCTCTAAATGGCTTGACATTGTCATATTTTGTTAACGATGCTGAAAGATACATTGGTATCAGTCAAAGTGCAGTGAAAGGCAGCAAGCATGCTCAGATACAATATACAAGCAGAAAATAGCTTGGCTGATTGGGAAGGGAGCATGGCCACATGGGACAGGTGGACATCTGTTAAGATGCCAACAGCACAAAGGCACATAATTTCCCACAATACAGAGACACCAAATGTAACCATCAGGCATCAGACACAGGAGGAGCAGGGGAAAAACTTCACATAATGCACTGTTAGACTGAAGACCTTCCCAGTGCAGGACACCCTGAGTGTCAGAGGCATTACAGGGTTCAAAAAACCAATTGGACACACTCACACAAGGCCAAGCACAGCTCAGACAGAAATGCAACCTCCCCAGTCAGTGTTAGAGGCTGGTTTTGCCCCAGAATATGAAGACAGCTCTGGTGGTCTCCTTAGTGCTGGAGGTGGACCCACCCTTTTGATGACATCCTCTTCTTTACACACTCTTTTCACATACAACACAAGTTGGCATTTTCTGTTTGGTAGTACGTATGAGTTGCCTACCAGAACACTCAGTACTGCTCTCACCAATCCCAGCCTTAAAAAGCTTACTGTTTAAGCAATAGTTTATTTAATCTACTTTGGGTAGACAAAAAGCACATACTAACAGTGGTGCAGCAGTAGAAAACAGGAATAGTTTTCAAGGTGTCAAAATACATGCTGCTTCAGGCACACATTAATATTATCCTGTATAACCTATCACAGCTGATTCAAGATGTGGGCAATTAGCCTCAGGTGATGGCGGCAAAAGAAATTTGCTTAGGAATGCCAGATAGCCCAAAGTGAAATGCAATCTTTTATAAAAATCAGCATACAAGAAAGTTTCCCCTCCTCATGACAAGAAGTGATTTACTTTTAATGCTGAAGCCAGGGTTAACAGAGGATAACACAAAAGCAACGCATGAAAAAGTATCTCTTTTCTGATGACTGTCATCCAACAAATTTTGAAATGTCTAATTCCACTTGAATGTATACTACACATTTCTACTACATTAAAAAAAAAAAAAAAAAAAAAAAAAAAAGAAAGATCAGCAAGCTCCTGATCAGTATTTCTCTCCTGATGCATATATGACTTTCTGTGGAAACTGTCTGAAGACTAGCTTGCCCCCGGGTGATCAAATAATGCATAATTAACTTTTCAGTGGAGAGTTATCTTTGTATAACTTATTTTTATCTATATCTTTGAATAAAATGTCCCTTCTGTCCCTCCACAAACTCCTAAACATGTCAAAATGTGTTAGAATAACTCAGTTACCACTTTACAGTGTGGTCAGATAGAGAAGTTTTGTATTACTTTGCAAGCATTTTAAACATCCTGTGGAACTGTTATGTGATACATAATGTGTGGAGAATCAAACTTTTTTGAAACAAATTAAAAGAGCACAGCCATATAGCTGCCAGCTCTTTCAGCTATAACCCGGACTCCCTGCATTGTTGTCCGCAAGAAGCAATCAAATCTGCTTTTTTGAAAAACACTAATTAATCTATTGCCAAGCAGGTATGATGCAATATGCCTGTTGCCTTATGACAAATTCACATTCCGACCTTACTTTGCTCCTGGAAGGAGAACTAGTAGAGCTCAAAGGATCCAAAGAAACGAAACAAAACAGAAGAAACCCACAGGTTACAGACCCACTAGACTAATTTCATGGCTGACCTCACTTGGGCACTGTGGTTAATGTAGGGACAAGTTGGACAACATAGCTTGCACAACAGTTTGCTAACTCTACCTACCTGACCTCCCCTAGCTTTCAGGCTGTCATTATTTACATTGCTGAAGATCAGTTCCTGATAGTGTCCAACCATCTCATCTATACCCATAGAGTAAGCCTCAACCAAAATAACTTTACCAGGGGTTTTTGTGGATAATTAAGGCTTGGCAGAGGTTACCAAGCCTCCAGCTTTCAGTGTGATATACGAGCCAGGCAGAGGATACCAGAGTTCTGGAGGGGTGCCAAATCCTAAACACCACATTAGCAAGAAATTAAGTTTCAGGTATGACTCAAAGCCTGGAAAAAACACATTTCCATCTCAAGTATCAGACCTCAAAAATGCATGAGCTTTCATTCTGAAACCAGGCAAGGAACGTGTTAACATAGCACCATCCAGTCCACCTGCAAGATATTTAATTAAAGCAGTTGGATGTCATTTCACCGTATTTTCTCCTGGTATTTACAGAAGGATCACTGCCTGTTCCTCTTTTATAGAGCTGATAGCTTAAGACAGGAATCAGTTCTTAACATTTAACTTGACAGGTTTTCAGCACAGCTCACTAAAGCTTTTCCTGTTTGGAGACAACAGTAAATTCATCCTTTGTACTAACACAATAAAAGCAACTAATACTGTAACAAAACAAGTCATCCCATGAAGGTATTTCTCTGTCACACACTTAAAACACCTGTTAAATGCCTACATATGAAGTTCCAGCTTAACCCCTCAGAAACTAGAAAAACTCTCAAAGACTCAGTAATACTGAAATTAGAAAATTCAGTAGTTACATTTCAGAACCAAACTCTTTCAATTTCACAGAAAACTCTTTCTCCATAAACATGACAATTACTCTGTGCCATTCGGCACTTGGTCTCTACCCTTACACACTTTGAGGGGAAGCGTGACACTCAGTGACAAACATCTGACTAATATTTGGAGTGGTGAAAACAGCGGCCCTTTAGGAATACCATACACAAGCACCACAGCAATTCAGATAAGCATCAGAAATACCACCCCAGCCTTTCAGATTTTATGTCAATAATATCAAAGCATAAAGAAAAGCGGTGCTTGTTATATCACTTAAGTTAGTTTTGCTCTAAGCTTAAAATAACCTTTTATATATTAAATATTGTAAATATTCATTGACAATCAGTTTGCTTGTGTGAGGTATAATCACGAATCTTATCAACCAGGTTTAAGAATGCATAAACCCTCACCACAGTATTCAGAACTGCTTTTACCAGGTTAAAAGAATTTTCCATAGGCAAAAAAAAATAAAAATGAACTGAGAAACATATTCAGCTAAGATTAGAGGATGAAAGGGAGGGAAAAAACAGGGAAAGGGAGGGAAAAAACAAAACCACAGAACTCACTTGACTGTAACTCGATTGGACAAATCTTGAAGATCTCCTGGATGAAAAAGCTGAGCTTCTTTCAGTCCAATATTTTCGCAAGCTTTCAGAAAAACATTTATATTATCCTGCGAAGAGAAGTAGAAAGCAGTTGCTTAGTTAAAAGCACTAAGCAGGTTTTGCAAGATGATTAGTGCGAGCCACTAAATGTCAAAGCCCAGCTCATGGAAATAATAAAAAGCAAATCTTCTAGATCATAAATACAGGTCGTTTCTCATATACACATGCAGGTTGTGATCTTAGCAACTGACTGGTACGTTAAAGATTACCTGGCATAAAGCAGCGGCTAGCCAGTAGGCAGCAATCTGCACTTTGATGTCAGCTCTGTTCAGCAAACAAACGCCCCCTTTCCAGCTTTGCACGACAAGCCTCACCTCTTGCCTTTAAAAATAACTCCAGCTACTGACATTCACCACCCAGAAACTCTTGGCAGGGGAGGAAGAGGAGGAACATGCTGTTTCTATGATTACACACCAATTATGGAATAGTGCACCTGGAATCTGGGTTTGGTTGCTGAGCAAGCTCCTGAGAGACAGAAACCAAACTGTATTCAGCCCTGCTGCTTCCTCACTTGTGGGGTTTGCTCTCCTTCTCGATCCTCCCCTTTTCTCTCCACCCTCCTCCCTTGTAACACCAACATAGAACGAACTGTAGGTGCAGTGTATTGAAGCACCCATTTGCTGCACCTGTTATAGATCAACTGACCAGCAATAGCAGGTTACAGGGGAAAAAAAGAAAAAAAGAAAAAAGAAAAAATAGACTCCAACGATATATAGAGAGATTATACAACTTGTGATCTCTTTCCACTTCAAAAACAATAGGCAATAAGCAAGAAATTCCTTCTCGTTAACATGGAATGCTATCAACAACAAAAGAATTTGCCCTCTTGCGCACTTCTCAGTTTGGTTGAACGCCACAGGAAAAGGTACACAGAGTTACTTAATTCATAAACTGCATACAGCCATGTCATGCAGAGGGTTTGTAAAGTCAAGGTACTTTTTATGAGTCTCACAGTATGAAAGAGCTCCACATCAGCAATTTAAATACACGTGAAATGCCCACCAACCTTTTCTCTTAATTTATTTATTTTTAATACACATCCTCACTGGATATAACAATATCTCGTTTAAAATAAAATTTTAAAAAATCCACACAGAGAGTAACAGCTGCTTCAAATACAGATTAAAAAGTATATGTTTTTACTTTAAGTAAAACAAACCCAAGAATCCCCACAACCTTCTGTTTTAAAGCTCCTAGGGATTCTAGTATTTGTTATCTGTCTGCAAACATGGTTTCATTCAAGGAAAATATTTGAACAAGGTATTCCCCATGCAGGCTGCAGGCTCTGTATTACCACATCTGAAAGATCCCAGCTGACTCCCAACCCACAAGTGCTGTGCCCCAAGGTCTGATGTGTGATATGCTCCAGTGGGGGCTGTTCTGCTGGAGACAGAGGGGGAGGAGAGAAACGACTTGACAATGACAGCGGGGGACATGACATGGTGGCACATGAGAAGAAGAAACAGGGAACAATACAGGACAGGTAACCTCACCTCTGCACCAGCTCCTGCAGCACCCAAAAGGCTGCCTATGCATATGGCCAAGCTAGTGCTTTGTGCCAGGGGATGTAACCTAATGGAGCACACTTCCTTTTCCTTCGCATCTTCCTTGCACCTTCAAAGCAAGCTAGCTTGATGTACCATTTTTATTCAAGTGTCACCTTGGTACCAACACCTCAAAAACTGAAAGTGCAGTTTCCTTCACATGGGAGAGGCCACTAATTATGGTCTAACTGCAAGTTCCAAAATAGTGTGCTCTGGTGGGTCTACCAGTTGCCAAAACACAGAGCAGCCTCCCAGACTGATGGCTTATATCAACCAAACTGCAGAGAATGAGAGTACTGTGAAGATCAACAAGGAAGAAGAGTCAGATTCAAAAAAAACAAATGCTGCCTACACCCCAAGTGTAATAAAAACAGAAGTACTTGCTCATCAGTGGTGGCTCAGCTGCACAACAACCAAATTGTTGGCATATGAGAGAATGAAGTTTGGAGGTGTCGTAGCTATTAAATCTATCAAATGTGAACTTCCTAATAAATAACTCATACATGACACAGAGTGTGTGACAAAAAAGGAAGAGGGAAATTTAAAAAAAAAAAAAAAAAAAAAAAAAAGAGAGAAAAAACACAGCCAGTTGTGGCACTCACCCATGTGCAGGCTAAAACACAGCTGAAAATCTTTCTTTCCACAGTTCCCAAACCAGCAGTTCGATCATGCTTACCATTTCTCAGGTGATTGTCCCAGCTACAAATCCTCTTAAGGCCAGGGCCTGGGATTCACTCATCCCCAAGCAGAAAGATCACCCAGACGTCTGTTGCTTGAGTTTGGATATTGACCAAAAAAACTGTACCTTCAACTAATCAGTACTTCTAGATAATGTGCTTGTAGTTATTCTTGACCATCCCTAGTCATCACAGTAGATCACTGAAGCTGCAAGTCTCGAAATAGCTGGCAGACATTTTAAAGTTTAACAGAATAATGAACCTGAAAATGAATTTTAAGCAGTACCACAGAAATAAGCAGAAAAAAAATGACAAGCTGTCAACAATTAGATTCATCATTGGAAATGTGAACAGGAACATTGTTCTGTGAGTACTGTGCTCAAATATAGCAACCGTCACGCTATTCCTTTTACCAAGTCATGGAATATAACTATACTTTAATAAGACTAATGGTTGTTACCTCTTCAACACTTCAAAGGCTGTAGTGTAATCTCAATGTCATCATACTTGGTGCGCACACACACAAAGATAAATTTAAAAAAAAAAAATCAGACCTCAAACATCTGGAGAAACACAGCATACCAGATCTATTTCTTGGTGACCACAAGACACTCATGCAGCGTGCTTGAGAAAAATGGTTTTCATGCCTGTATCCCTACACTTGTTCTGCCAGAAAGATGCTCCCAATCTCTGTACATCAGGGCAGAGCATCTAATTTTAAGAAAGATTTAAATCAGCAGAATTGCAAAGAAAAAGGAGTGGGATAGTAAGGAAAAAGACAAGGAACCTATACAATAAGCAGAGAACATGAGAGCTTGATTTGAGTATGACAATAAAATCATTGAGTCATAGAATGGTTTGGGTTGGAAGGGAAGAAGATCACTTTGAAGATCACCTAGTTCCACCCCTCAGCCATGGGCAGGGACACCTCCCACCAGACCAGGTTGCCCAAAGCCCCATCCAGCCTAGCCTTGAACACTACCAGGGATGGGGGATCCACAGCTCCTCTGGGCAACCTGTGCCAGTGCTTTACCACTGAGTCAAGAATTTCTTCCTAATGCCAAATCTAGATCTACCCTTTTTTAGTTTATAGCCATCCCTCCTTGCCCTATCACATGCCCTGAAAAAGATACCTTCCCCAGCTTTCCTGTAGGCCCCTTTTATGTATTGGAAGGCTTCTATAAGGTCTATGCTAAGGATAGCATCAAATCATAGAATATCCTGAGTTGGAAGGGATCCACTAGCATCATCAAGTCCAACTCCTGTTTGTGCAAGTCCAAATAGATGACATCAGTTACTCTTTCCCTACCAACAAAGCTGTAACCCTATTGTAGAAGGCCACCAGATCTGTCAGACACAATCTACCCTTAGTGAAGCCATGCTGGCCATAACTAGTTGCCCCCTTATATTCCATGTGCTTTTTCACCATGGTCTCTCCATGCACAGAAGTGAGACTGGCTGGCCTGTAAGTCCCTGGGCATACAACGCATGAGAAACAATACTGTTGCCACCCACATGCACAAGAGGAGTAACAGCAACGGGAAGAGTTGACCAGCCCCAGGGCATTGTGTCACATGGACACACAAACAGACCAAAAGACCAAATACATTCAGGGAGAGGGTAAAGAAAAAAAGTTTCTGACCAGAGAAATGTTCTTAACTAATGGGAAGAAAGGAGACAAAAATCAACTAGATAACTAGATGTTTTCAGTATAGAGCTTTATCAATGCATATCCATGAGCATCTAAAGTTGGAATTAGCATCACACAATTACACTTCTTAAATCCTAACAAAAATAAAGCCAGAAGTGTTAACCACAAAATTCAAGTGCGATTCATTTGGGGTATGTTACTACTTTTTCTAAGTGTTTCAGTGGGAGGGGGTGGGGAGGTCAGAAGGAGATTGGGAAGACGGGTTGTGTGTTTTTTCCCTAGACTATCTATGTACATGAGGAAACAGTAAAGCATTTCAGATGCTCCAAGCACAACTTCAGTTTCCCCCAAGCAGTACAGACTTACATTAAAAGCACACCACAGAACGCTGGCTAGGTATAGCTATTACTGTTTAGCATTTCATTTTTGCCGCAAACTTCAAAGTAAACCACACCCAAAACCTTTGCAAAGTTCTAACACAAGAGAGACGCAGCCTGCAGTGGGAAGCAGGTCATCCACGAGCTGGCATTTAAACCCTGCAGTTTGGAGGAATGATAAATGATACCACACTTTCAGGCATGTACCTGCCTCTCTGGTCCCCACGGGGAATCACAAAACATCGAACCTGCCCTCTGCCTGTTGCCAAGGCATCCCCATCTAACCAACATTGAAAACAAGAAAAGATGGCATGCCAGTATAATGAACAGCCTTTGTCTTTGCCATGCCTCACTTTCACATAGATAAAATGCTGGTGAAACTGTGGTCCATGCCCTCCCTCTGATGTCCTAGCAGAGCAGGGCTGCCTTCCTTGCTCCTGCACACTCACTGACAGAAGGAAAGAGCTGGAGCTTTCCCACAGTGCTACTTTCCTGCTGTTTCTTGCTGGGCCTCAGCCCTGCTTCTTCTCCCAGTCAAAGGGTAGAAGGGCTATGCCACAGCCCCCTAGCTCCAGCAGATGAATAGGGGTGGAAAGGCAAGGCTTCTGGACCAGCGGTGGCATCCTGGGCTGCTCATTCCCATCTCTACCATCCAGACTACAAAGAACCTGTCACTGTGTAAGAAAACATGAAAATGTGGACAAATTCCTTTACAAATAATATTAATTCTAAAAGGGGGATCACAAATGACAGTGGTGCTGTGTTTGCACCTGTGGTCAGCTCCAGACATCAACATGGTAAGAATTTGAGATAAAGATGATGCAGCACTATGAAGACAGACATATAGCACTGGTGGTAGTGGCAAAGTACACAGGCTCTTAAAGATCTTAAAAAAAAAAAAAAAAAAAAGTTTACATTGAAAAAATAGCATGAACAACAGGGAATTGAAGATAAAGAAAAGTAAAGATGAAAAAGGATCATGGAAGAGGTGGCCTTAAGCAGAAAAAAAAAAAAAAAAACTGAGGAAGGAAGCATAGTAGGTAAAATATTAAAAAAAAAAAATAAACCTATCATGTAACAATGCAAGAACACAAAGTGAAATGGAATTAAGAGAGGTCTCCATATAAGGATGTGCAACCACCATCTTATTTTGGCTATACATGCAATGCAAGATCACACTAAATTCAGCTTGCATATGAGTTGCAATTTAATTAAAAAATAAATCCCTCATTATCATGATTATCTGGGTGAGGCAGGAATATTAATTTAAAGAAGCATGTAAATACATTTGCTTTATTTAGGGCGCAGTGATGTTGTGTAGTAAGCCTGTCATCTCCTTAGTTAACTGTTTCTCTGAAGCTCTACACATGGACAAAAACACAGTGAGATCTTGCATGCATACAAGTTATGGCACATCTTTTGATTCAGTTGGCACCTGGGAGAAAAACACTTTAACATGGTGTTTTTCTGTTTTTGCAGGCTGGATAGGCCAATAAACAAAAGCAGTCCTCCATGTCTCCTATTCTTATGCAAAATACCTACCACTTCACTTATAGCTCTTAGTTCTTTTGGCATTCAAGTTTTTATTGTTGTTTTTTACTGTTGTTGGGGTTATATTTCAGGTTTTCGTTTTGTTTTGTATTTTTTTTTCTTTGCAGAGGGCTAAGGGGAAGGAAGGAAACAGAATTTCATACCAGCACCTTATGCTCTCAGTACCACGGAACAGATTTGCACTGAAATGTTACAGCATCACCCAGACTGTGATTTGGTGCCAGAAGTTGCTTTCAGTTTCCAGGCTCCCAAATAGGAGGGGAAAAAAAAGAAAAAAAAAAAAAAAAAAGGAAAAGAAAAGAAATAATAAAAAACACCACCCAGTACATACAGAGCCTAGCAACAAAGAACTTTTGACATTTTAGGAAGAGAGAGTGGTATTTTTTTGGCTAACAACTTCTGAAGAATCATCTGAATAGCCCATGTTTAACAGATAGGTTTCTTAATACTAAGTTTATGGAAACATTTGGAGTAATCTCGAAAGCTTATGCTATATCTCCTTCATGAGAAAACCTTCTGGACATCTGCATTCCCTTAAGAAAGGGAATTTTTCTATGACAAAAAGAGAGTGGGTTTCGGTTTGGTTTTAAAGTACCGTACAGTTTTCATATACACAGCATCTTACTAGCCACTACAGCTGGCTCATATCAGTACAATACAGAATTTAGAGCTGTGTTTTGCAACAGCATCACAACACAGCTACATGTTGTTTATGTTCAGAGGTGGGGTAAAGGAAGAAACCTGCAAAAAGGATCTTGTTCAACAAGTTGGGTGACCTGCTCTTCCTCGGAGCTATGTTTCGATTATTAGCACTTGTTGTGGGTGTGGGAGGTGGTAACAGGGGTGAGGGGGGAAAGTAGAGAAAGGGGTTGAACCTTGTGGTCTGACCACAGGCCTGGGAGCAAGGAACTACCATTATCACCTTGGCCTTGCACAGCAGACTGCCGAGCACCTGCCACATGTTTGTCCTATCTACAAAATGTGATGGCCCGAGCTCTTACAGCTCTTGTTATTTCCGCAGAAGGCTGCTAACGGGTTTAGTCTTGAACTGGAAGTAGGAGGAGTGGGTGGAAAAGCTAAACTACTTCTTTTTCCTTATTTGGTCCCAAATTAAAAAATAAAAATAAAAAATAAAAAAATCCTGCAAGCCTAATTGAACTTAAAATGACCTCAGGGCTCCTGTTCTATAAATTATCCCACCTATATGGATGCATGGAGCACTACATTGGCCAAAGATCTGAAACAGTGCTAATTGCTTTGCCACTCCCCTCTATGTGCCCTCCGCTGTTTTTCCATATAATGTAGAATAATAAAATTGTGAATAATATTGTGATCCTTGGCAGACAAGTCTTCCCTACTGCTTAGCTCTGTGCATGATTAGAGATACAAGGAACAAACTCTCCAAAGATTTAAAGACTCATTCCCAGTCTTCCCCTCAAAACCCTTGTGCTCATGCTGCCAGAATGCTGGCATGAACTGTCTGTTCCAAGCATCAATAGTTTCAAATCATAATCAAGAAATATAACATTCCTCTTTGCTGTTGCAGTCGACTCACGTACAGCTGTTGCAGTAGGTCTCAGTAGAGTTTAACTATTATGGAAGCCCACCTTCTGAAACAGCCTTAGAAAATAACCACTTTGGTTTCAGACAAAAAGGTCCATCCATCCCAAAATCTCCATGTGATGATAGCAGATGGTTATGGACACATAAAATATGAGGTGTGCAATGAAAGACCTTCCCCCAGCTTCATTTCTCAGCCGCGACACTCCCCATCACTCTGGGCAACAGCCAGCAGAAGACCAGTTCACCTCAATGTCTGCAACCTCTTGCAGCACTGAGCTCCACAAGTTATTTCCAACAGTAGCAATGCATGTTGTTGTTCTTTAACCTTAATCTCAACAACAAAAAAAACACTCCTTTTTTGAGGTAGGACTTCCACATTCATAGTGTTCTACATGCTTGAAACAGGAAGGGACCAACTGGCCTCAAGGACTTGAAGTCCCTTCCAGGCCTACCCCATCTCTGTCATGTTGCAGTGTAAACTTCAACAAGGCAATATAGCAACAGTATATACTCCAAATGAATACTTCAATGATAAGAGGAATTGACAAGTCATAAAGGTCAGGTGTGTTTCAGGGATGGCACTGTTACCAAATAAGGTAAACTAGAGAGGCAAAGGGCAAAAGTACAACACTTTGACACCCTGGGCAGACAGACGTTTCGAGTCAGGAGAGCTCTGTGCAGTTCTCGGCTAAATCCCATTTGGGGCAATACAAAGATAATTAAATTTTTGGGACAATATAAAGGGAATTTAACTCACTCAGTAACAGTCACGTTGACTATAAAGCAAATATAGGCTCAAAAAGTTGGTATGGGATAGCATCCCAGGCTATTTCCTTGTTTAGACAAGCCTTAACTTTCCCACCACTTACACACATTCCAATCAAAGTCAAATAAATAAATAAATAAAGTGATGTACTTTTCACTCTGAGCAACTTATAAAAAGCAACAGACTTTACAAGCACAGTGTGTAAAAACACTGTAATGCTAAGTTATCCCACTATACAGTTGGGATAACTGTAATCCTCTTAAAGATGAAACTCCCCTGAAGCCTAATGACTAATAAAATAAGAACTCTTGTTCTCGAAACATTGAAAGATTTGGCAGAGCTTGCTTTTCCTTTTTGCCCCTCCCCCATGTGTTTTTTTAAATATACATGTTTTTGTTCACACAGGTTAACCATTTGATATAGTTGAAATTCAGTCCCACTTGTTGCCCAGAGGACTTGAAATAGAGCAAATTTCTCAGATCCTCAGTTCACATAGGAACTATGATTTAGTACTTGGTCTTAAAAAAGGAAACTCCCTTTAACTTTGCCTTCTTCAACAGCCACAGACAGACATCTTTTGTTTCCCAAGAGGAGCAGCATCCTACCACCTTTTTTTTTTTTTTTTTTTTAAATGAAACCTGTGTGTTAGGTGTTGGCACAGTGTTTACTAGCTTTTAGGCACATTACCAGAGGGTGATTCAGCACAGGCACATGGATGCAGAGGTGTTCAGACAGGCGTTGAGAGATGTGGTATGAGGAATGTGTACCAAACAGAACAGTGAGTAACATAGATATACCGCTCCAGCACTGATACCACAAAAAACAATTATCACTGCTGCAATTAACATCTAGTTTCTTTGGAAATTGATGTGTAGTGTTTAAAATTCAGAGCAATAAATATCTGACAAGACAGAGAAAAGCACTGTAGTGCCTGCCCTATGAAGATTCAACACTGAAATACACTGTCTACTGCAAGAAGTCAAACCTGCATTTCTTTGGCAAAGGTAGAAGAAATCAGATTACAAATGTCACCAGTTTAACTTAAGGTGTGTACCTTTTCTACATGGTTAACATTTCTTTCCAGTTCGGAAGGAATGTTTCTTTACAAAACACACGAACAGTCATCAGATATTTGAGGAAATAAAAATAGCATGCAAGTGACAGAGTATACAGAGAGCATACCACAGACTACAGCTGATTGAGTTGAGAAATCAAAGTTTTTTGCAGTTTGACAACCATAAGTATGTATTTTGTTAGGTGCTGGCAAGTTGAAGGAAAAATGGTCATACTTGTTTGGAGCTTTAGAGCTGAAGGAGGGACAAAATTTTCCCTATTAGAAAATTCTTGAAGCTGGTAATATTATTTTACTTTTTAAAATTCTTGTTAACTAATTAGCATTTTGACATCTCTTCCTAGTAATTCATTGGACACATCTGTTTGGAACATACAGTCTCATTTAAAACCTCCCAAATACAATCTCTGATTCACAGAGATGAACCAATATGCACAGCCCCTACCACCCCTTGGTAAGATTTCAGGGCTAGCAGTTGAACTACCGTTTCTTGGGGTGTATGCCTTAGGGTCTTCAACCAAATAATTTCTCCCCATTTACATCTTTCCGGATACATTTCACTTTATCTTCACCTCCCAAAACTCTGCCAGTTTATTACAGCAGCTGGGTTTCGTTCTGCCAGATAGAAGTCTTGAGCAGCTACTAAAAATGTCACAAAGAGTTTGCATCAACCTCCCCTTTCTCCACACCCTACATTTCAAAGTGTTTAGGCAGCAACAGAAAACAATTAAAGGAAATTCATAGCTATGGCTGAAACATGCCATATGTTTTCAGGCAGAAGGGCACAAAACATCAGTAAACCACTGCAGTGATTACATACTCCCACTATCAGCCATTGAAAGACTATAGAACAATTATCATCCCCAACTATTAATAACCATACTTCCTTTCTTGTATACAGCCCTCTTTTCTTAATTGTCTCATGAGGGTATTTTCATACAAACCATAATTCTCTTTCCCATAAGACAGCAGAAGGAATACAAGAAATGATTTATAGTTCTACGTACATTCCCGCATTGTTCCTGACATTAAATTTATAGTTTTAAGTTCTCTATACTCACCGCAAACATGCTTTGTTGTATAGTTGTAGAGAACTGAAAAAATCAAAAGTTTCATCCCTGTCCTGACCTTCTTGGTTGATTTCAGGAAGGCCGTTGAAACTCCTCTGCCCATGCTCTGCATGCTCAAGGTGTAGAATTGAAACCATTGTAAGCACTGTCTCATGAAGTATTTTGAGACCTAACATTTCAAAAGCTTTTTTAATACAAAGGTAAAAATTTCCTTAAATACTTAAGCAATAGCGATCAGGTTTCTAAAAAACACCTGCCACTTTATAAATTGTCAGCATTTTCATTCCAGTGTGTGTTTTCCATTATTCTCCAAATTTGAGGTAATCTGTTTATGAGTTTGAAGTAAAGGTAACTAAAGTGTTTGATTTTTTACATTGGAAATACACATGCTAATTTCCAATTGAATTTTATCATAGTGCTGAAAAAAAATCACTAAAATTCCTTAAGTAAAAAAATGCAACATACTGTTTGACGGTTATATTTGAAATACCATCTCTTTGTCACTTCACAGCTGAAAAGATATTTTCTTAGACTAATATAAGTTCTTTTATGTCCAGGAAACTTGTTTGAGCACTTCAGCTGGACCACTGATCAAAGAAAAAAAGTCTCTCCTCCCATGTAATTGTACTTGTCAGAACAAAACTAGATACTTAAGGTGTATCCCAGTCACCTATTTGGTAACAGTCATGTAGAAGCCCTCATCTAGGTCAAGCCTTTTAAAAATCTGTATATGTTATTGCACTTACTGGAAACAATGCCATAAACATACCACATTAAAACACTCTTCAATATTCAATAAAAGCGTGTAATTTGCCAGAGCAGACAGGTTTCAAGCTAGGCATAAAGCTGAAATATCTGAAGGAGAGGAAGGGGAAAAAAAAAAAAAAAAAAGGCATTGAGAACTTTGCCTCAAATTTAAGGCATAGTAAAATATAATTGCTTAGAATTACACTGTCCTTCCTTGCAATTAACATTTCTTTATTTAAAATATCTTGCCTCCCACAGGAAAAAGGACAATTCCAGTTTTGAGAAGTATTTTGTTACCTGCAGCATAAAAGGGATGTTAAAGGGGAAACTGATATAATTTCTGTCATCTGAAATGTAACTAAAGCCTGCCTAAAAATTTGCAGGGTGCCTCAAGAAGGAAAGCAGGTGTGATGGGAGACGGATGCACAGTACAAGTTCCATCAAACCAAATTCACTTTCTCCCCAGTTGCTCTCAACTTTTAGAAACATTGAAGTATGGACAAAAGTCACAAGAAACGATATTTGCTGTAAAACTCTGTTCATATAAGCAAAGATTGCACCAAGTAGATAGAAGTCTCTTAAACACTCATCTTGAACTCTAAAACTTGCTGTGCATGTTCATCCGAAAAGCAGATGGTTAAGCCTTCTGCCTTTTGTTTTCATGATAAAATTGTTATTTTTTTTCTGAAAAAGGTTTGTTGCATCTTGTGCCTTGCCTTACAAAAAGGCAACATCAGACTAAGCAGCTTGCAGGTGAAACACATCACATAGTACTTATGCAACTTCATTCTTTGCAAAAGTGCTGCGTACACACACAGCCTCTAACTCTGAATTTACAGTCCAAAGAGGAATCAAACTCAAAAGACAGATCAGCCATGAGGGAGAGGCAGTGCAATGGAGGCAGGACTCAAGGCAGAGCTTGTAGCCACATTAGCTACGACACACCCTGGTACTTGTCAGAAAGGTTTCTTAAACCTTCAGGAGAAAAAGCAACACTCCACATCACTCAGTATAATGTTCCCTCAGCACATCCAGCCCTCTTGTCACTGCAAAAAGAAACATTAGACAAGCAAGCAGAGCAAGTCAAATGCTTATTAACTCATTAGTCGGCTCCCAACCAAAATTTATGAGGCAAACTATTTCTTATGAGAGATTTTGGATACTGTTAGCTGCTGCACTACCAGCAATTCTATCCAGGTTTGAGCTTTTTTTTTTTTTTTTTTTTGTAGCAAGGCCAAATAAACAACAGTAGCTGTTAGGCAACTTATTGTATGTATCCACATTTTCCATAAGGAATAGAATTAAGATGTTTCCATACATTTATTCTCTCATACCACACAAGCTATTATTAATATTACTAATGTAGTCCATATTATTAAACCTCTGATTTGTGAAATGACTAAGATACTAAAAAGCTAAAAGTACTTTTTTTTTTTTTTTAATAAAAAGAAAAAGCAAAATGCAAGGAGACAGAAAGCACAGACCTGTGTAAAGGCTATACTAAAAAATAAGGAACTGAGAATTAGGAAAAAACGAATACAGTCAAGATTTTCAGCATGAAGGAATGACTCCAAAATATTTGAAAAGTAGAGTTGTTTTTAAAATTCTCTGTAAGAACATACTAATATGTTGCCATCATTTTTTAAAATTTTCTAAGTGGAAAACATAAGTAATTTGAGTTTATATAATCTAGAAAGGGAACTTCACAGCCAAATCCTAAGAAAACACAGAAAATGAAAATGAAGATTGTTTCAGTGTTGTGTGGATTTTATCTCAAAAACAAAAATGTTTTAAGATGTCCTACAGCAAAGTGAAAATCTCTTCTGCTTGCCATTCCCATTCTCCTCCAACAAGGAAAAAAACAAACGTCAAGAAAACATTCCCACAGAAAATTTTGGCCAGCTATACCTGATGACAACTGATAAGGAAGTACCAGGGCGTCACCAAGGTTTGCAAAGCATTAGGCACAAAGGCTCAGAAAAATATTTTAGTGGCTTTTTTTTTTTTTTTTTTTTTTTAAATCTTCTCCACCCTTGTCTTTATCTCCCTCTTATTTTGGTATAATTTAATTTTCTTTCATATTTCTCCCTTCTTCCCTTTATTACTCCCTACTTTACTGGTTTAGGAGTTACATGTTGATGATCTCCATAACAAAGTGGCTTTCCCTTTTTCAGGTGGCTGTTTTGTTGCAAGTGGAATTAACTCCTTCTGATACATTAAATAAATATACTAAATAATATAGTGCTGTTATATTAGAATGCATTAAAGGAGAGATGGAATGATGTTTGCATAGCACTTGTCAGAAGGGCATGTTGGGCCTGGGTGAACTAGGAACTTAAGTGTTTGAAAAATATTACTTGGAAAACTAGCAAGACACTCTTCATCCTAAAGCAACCCCAGTTGCACACTAGAACAACAACAAATAAAACCTTTCTAGAAACTCCACAGTTTTTCAGATGCACGTACTTAAACCTGGGACTACATGGTTCAAACCTGCCTACTGATGAGCAGTTCTCTTATATAAAAGGGAAACAAAATTCATGAAGATGATGTTCAGTGCTCATGTTCATCCAGCTCTCACACAGTTAGCAACATCTCTGCTCATTTGAAGTGAGGAATGAGCTTTAAAAGAAGTGCTGTTGTTTCATCTACAATTCTGAGAGGGAAAAAAAAAAAAAAAAAAAAAAAAAAAAAAAAAAAAAAAAAAAAAAGGTAGCTCTCTACTCTGCCCTGTGGTTTGACCACAGCCTTCATGCCTCTGGTGTGATGATACTCTTCCTGACCACAGGGCAGAGCAAAGCAGATGGTCTTAAGTGCCCAGGTCAGGGCATTGCAAGGCAAGATTCCCATTAGCTACCTTTTTTATCCAAAGGAGATACTAACTTTCTTCACCACCAGGTCTCAGATGGAAGCTTATATTTATTAAAAACTTTGCATTGCTGCAGACCATATAGCTATTTCTCCTGAGCAATGAACAACAAATTATTCTGACAGATATGTCGAGCTTGCCTTATGCTACACAGAACTCATTCATCTTCCCACTGTCTCATGATTTCTGACTTCCACCCCAGTTCATCAGTCTCTTTGTGTTCAGCCAACTAAGTTGGAAATGTGAGGTTTCTGGGGAACAAAGGTACTGCAACCAGAGATGCATCTCAAAACACTCAACAGAACCCTGTTGGAAAATGTGTTGTCAGGCCAAAGTCCTCTCCCTGGTGTGATTATATGCAAACCATCTCACAAGTTGGGATTCAAGCTGAAAAGCAGGAAACACATACTTATTGAGAAACTTTTT
>CM021765.1:161757187-161786268 GCA_011076525.1 Nettapus auritus
CCCCCCCCCCCCCCCCCCCCCCCCCCCCCCCCCCAAATGGTCCACAAAGCATTCATTATATTTTTCCCTGAGAACTCCAAACAAAATCAGTTTGCAACTGTTTGTTTAGTAGCATCCTGAGGCTGCAAGATTCAAGATTTCCCTTTCTTTTTCCTCCTGCGTCTTTCACTACTAAGGGGAGAGAATCATTAAAAAAAAAAAAAAATACAGCAAGAAAAACAAAAACAATGTTCTTGTTGTTAGGAGTAAAAAGTTGTGGGGTTTGTTTTAAGAAGAAAAATTCCTTGGATAAAATGAAAGCAGAAAGGTCTTTGGGGATTACTTTTTCACCTTCATCAGAAACTTTGGAGTAACACCAGGCTAGGGAAACATCAAAAGGAATGAAGCAAAGCATGTTGAAGTGGTCATTTAATGCACAACACATGAAAGAAAGAAGGCAACAGAGAAGCCGGGATTGCTCTTTAATGCAAGGTAGTTTTTCAGAAGGTGAAATGAATGGTCTGCTATCCACATTTCAAGTGCAGTTGCATCATGTTGATAGATGGAACAACACATAAAATTTATAGTTCTTTGTATAGATATAAGTTGTGCTGTTCTAAAAATCAATATAAGCAGTGCTTTCTTCATAACAGCAGTAAAGCAGGAGGAATAAGATCAACCCAGCAAGATCTTTCAATGTGAGAATTTTCTTTAAATCACATTTCCCTGATGTAAGCATATTTGATACAAGTGTGGACCACAAAAAGTTTTATTTATTTATTTTTAAAGGCAGACTGTACTTTCATTGCCTTGCAAAATGAAAACCCATCTTCCACAATTCTGACATTTTCCTTACCCTTTCCATGTCCCCTAGAAACACCAAAGAGCTTCAGAGCTTCATGGACTGCTACTCTGTACTGGTTTGCTGCTGTACTAGGGAAAAAATATGGATTGCTCTTTGCACTGGGAGTTCTATGCAATTGGAAAGATAAGCAGAAACCAGTTCTTCATTCTCCAGAAGATATTTCAAGTACAACGTTTTCAATAAATAACATTCTCTCAGCTTACATTTAGTGGTGTTAACTGCCTTCATCACCCCTTTAAAGGTATAATTAAAGCAAGCAAACAACCATGTCCAAGCAAACTCACTTCAGGAATCCTGCAAGCACATCACCCTCTGTGTGCTGTTAAAAATCAACCTGCAGTAAGTCACAGCCTCCTGCACCTACTGCTGGAATTAGTCCTTTGTACCCTGAAGGCTGCACATATCATTGCTCAGGAACCTCAATAGCTGTGCTGACATTATCTTGGTCACTCATGGTTTATTTTTGTTGGTCACTCACCGTTGACCAGCAATGACAACAGAGCCCAGGATGGCTGCAGCAGCATCCGTTAATGCCAGTGCAGCTCTGCAGCAGCAATAATGTTGCACATCGACTCAGCTGGGCAAGCTGACATTGATCTAAGTCTAATCAAATGTGTATGCTGCTCTGTGAGTCATAGAATATCCTGAGTTGGAAGGGACCCACAAGGATCTAGGATGTGCTGCTGCAGGAGCAGGTGTTCCCAGCAGTCACGTCCTGCTAATTGCCATTGGAATAAGAGTTTCACTTCAGGGCTGGGCTGGCCTGCACACCTCTCATCACCATCAAAAGATGGTTCCATTCTGCCCTCTATCTCCTACTCCCACCACTTGCCTGCAACTTGTTTGGTCTTGGTCTCTTTCCTCAATCAGTTCAGTTTTCCAAACAAACATTTAAAAAAAAAAAAGCTAAGATGACTGATAGATCTCACCCAAGCAACAGGAGACACATGACTCTGAAATGGAGCAGCAGCACTTGAGTAATAGCTTAATGAGTTTTTAAGTTTGCCCAGTACCAATTCAGCATTTTTTATAACTGAATGTTAAGTTTAATTTCAGCATTTAATCAAGATGCATATTTATCCATTCCATCATGATTATAACCAAACCACTGAGATCCAAACCCAAAATTGCTGGGCAGTAGTATACTCAAATTAGAGATGAAAGTTGAAACCCATTTTCAGTTGTCTAAAATGAACTTGAAATTTAGGTGATTCTGCTAATATAAAGCTGCTATTATATTTTTTAAACATTAATGTATCACAAAAGCAAGTGAAAATTTAATAACACATTTACTTCGTTAAAAACAAAAACAACAACAAAAAACAGTTCAGTTTTCCACCTCAATACAAAAAGTGTAATGCACAATATTCCATAGAAACCCAACTCTTTCATTATTCATATAGACTTTCACTTCCTATTTTACACAATAGATTTGTTTTCAAAATAACCATGAAGTCAAAGAAACAATATAATGAAACCCTTCTGGAGATTCAACCAAAGACGACTGCTGAACATTGTATTTCCGCACTGCTGAGAACACTGCCAAGTATTTGAAGTGAACATAACTTTTCAGAGGGAAGAGAGGGAAAATACCACACTAATGTGGCAGTCAAATACATTAACTTGAAAATATATATACACATCTTTTAAAGCTTTTGTTTTCTGCAGACTGCCATTCTGCCAAAAAAAAAAAAATAGTTTTCTCCCTTTTAACTAAAAACAACAGGACAGAAATGGATGCCACATGCCCAAAGATTAATAAATGTTTAGGAAATGGACTTGAGTCCCTCATCATGATGAGTCCAGAAGACCATGAAGAAGGTGTAGAAAGAAAAGGATCAAAAGATCAAGAGACTCAAATCCAAGTTGGCGGATCAGTTTTTATCTGTTAGAAATAAATTCTATCTCTTGAAGGTAAAGTTTACACCTGCTTAACAAAAAGAAAAAAAGTCCCTCTACCAACAGTATTACTAAATCTCATAAAAGCTTGGTGAGGAGCAATTAACGTAAGACCAAAGGACATTGAATGCAGCAGAAGTGAGAGCTGTAGAAGTGGATATGAAGCCATGGCAAACACAGCCTAGAAGCAGATTTGTGGGAGAAGTAAGTAACAACAGTTCAAGTATTTCTAGAACATGGCAAGCAAGCCTACCAGCTAATTCTTAGCAAGCACTGTAAACTTTCTTCTTCTACTGAAAAATTCTCTGCTTTTATTTCAAGTGTAGAAGCAGAGATGGAAAGGATCCCTATCAACTACATTTGGTGGTTCATCAGCCATGGTATCCTGAACCTGTCAGGTACCAAAGCTTGTGTTTCTATAAATGCACAAAACTATATTTTTTGTGAGTTTTACATGTAGTGATGACAGCGGGACTCTCCAAAGTCGGTATAATTGAACACATTCCTCTCAAGTCTGGAAAAATAAGTCTCCCCTCCTTCCCATTATTGCCACAATAATCACAATCTTCTGAAATTGAAGTATTTCTGTAAAATCTTTTCCACAGGTTAACATAAAACATCAACTGTCTCAATGACCATCTTTAACTGGTATTTTAACACCACCACCACCAGTGGATGGTCTTCGTTTATGAGATTCATTCACCCTTCCTCTGCTTTCTTTTATTTTTGAAGACTTGTAGGAACTAGAAACAACTTGAAGGAACAATAACACCACAACTAAGACAAACTACACACCTAATGAATGCTCCAAATTCTTGTATCTGAAAACAAAATAATAATACTTGTAAAAATGAAAACATTGCATTTTATCATTCAAGACTATATTTAGTCACCACCAAAATGAAATCTATCCTATGTTTATCTGGTTTGGATGAATGGCTACTTTAGAGACCCTTTAGGCAATCAGCTGATAGAATAACCTCACTGTCTTCTCCAGAATTATTTTGGTTTAATTTGAATTATTTTTTTGGATGCCTCATAGGGGAAGAATGTGCAGCACTCATTATTCACAAACCTAATACCCAGAGCTTTTCTGGGACAAAGGCAGCTAACACTTTGTACATTCATTTGATGTGGAAATACACTTTCTGAGCTTGTGCAATTATATATGGCAAGTTAGCCCAATCTTATGACTTCCAGCCAAGTTAAATACACTTTAAAACTCTTTCTCTAAAGAGTTGCATAGCTGACCAACAAAAGCAGATGTATTAAAGGGATGAGCAAACAAAATAAGTTATAGAGAAATACTGTATTCCACCTCTATTAAGAATGCAGGTAACTTTCTCTAACGTTGAAAATTCACATTTACCATAAGGTGGGATCTACTTGTTCGTCCCTGTTCACCTTGTGTCTTTTAAAGAGTTTAAACGGTTCTGGTCACAGAACTGCCTAAGAGACAAAGATAACCTGGCAACAGGAATAACCAACAAGACTACTTTCTTCAGGAGGAGGAAAAAAAAAAAAAAAAAAATGAAAACTCTGAATTAATTTATTCTCAAAAGTTTTTCTGTTGTCAAAGGGCAAACAAACAAATAAATAAATTAGCCTACAGTCTCTGACCAGAAAGTTTGCCAAATAGCAAACAGGAAGTCTAAGATTTCCCATGTAAGTAATTCCATCATTATTTTTCCCCTTCTTCAGATGACGTGATTTATAGCCAAAACACCAGCAAATCCCTTAGCTGAGGCATGAAGAGAGATTTCTGAATCAGAGTTATTTTAATGCAACATAAGCTTTACTCTGGGTGGGGAGAAGCAGCTTCTAAAAATACCCAGATTGCAAAGAACATTTCTGCCCATTCCCTAATAGAGGAAATTAGGAAGTGGTTTGTGAATAGAATATAGGATGGTGGCCTTTGAATAAAGAAAGGTAAAGTTGTACATATTTGCGCGCAGGAGCCCCCAGTGCTAATACGGGGATGACGCAGCTTTATGTGGTGATAAACTGATTAAAGATACAGATCCATATCATAGCACAGGTAATATTTGCATTCTACATCAAAGTATATATGGCAAATCTTAAAAGTGGAAATAGAGCTAACCTTCTACACACTTGGAAGGTTTTTGTTTTGAGACCAAGACCAATAGGATGGGGAGCACACTCATTAAAAAAAAATGAAACAGAACTTGTAATCATACCACAGGCACTAGAATTGCTGTCATTACTTACCAAGCCAGCTATTGGAGTTGACAGACGATTGATCTTCTTAACAATGCCAGGTTTGATCTTGTTAATCAAACTGAAAATAAATCATACGATTTTCTGTTACATAACTTTAAGCATGAATATCACTGCTTATTAAGAACTACTTTGCATATATTCCTCACTTATATTACTTGAACCAAATAAATTTGAACCCATTTTTTTTTTTCGAATTTTTTTAAGTCAATTTTTTCAGCTGATTTCCAAAAAGCAACAATAAGAGATCATAGAAGAGAGAATGGGGCATGTCACAAAAATAAAAATTGCTGAGAATGGCAAAGCAAGATAAATAAATAAATAAATAAAATGCCTAGATAGGTGCAAGGAAAAGAAGATCTGTGTTTCTGCTAAATCAGTGGTGACGTCAGTCAGACTCAAATTTCCCATTTAAAGATTTTCTTCTGATAAGAGTTCTGACACAGAAGATATGAAAAATGTACCAAAACACTAATTTTCAGTGATCAGTGTAAAAGCTCTGATATTCTTATAAGCATAGAAAGTCAGCACAGTTTTCATATGCTACCAATACCAGTATGACATGTGCAAAAATCGCTTCTGGTGCATATGATTTATACACACAACTTGTTTTCTTCCTAGTCTTGAAGAGAGGAGACTGCATCTCGTAATATCACTCATGCTTTATATAGAATTCATAATTAAACTGAGAAGATAGGACAGCATCTTCTGTCCTAAAGCATCCCTGTTGAATGCACAAGCCCAAATGAGCATCTTGTCATGCAATGAGGATTTGTACATCACTGTTTATTCCAAAATAATCCTGCAGAGTTTTCCTTGCACCTTTATTCCTAGGTTATCAGCCATAGAGGTAGGCAGATACCATGGAAGTTTAAAATTATTTGTGGGGAAAAGCATTTTTTGCTCAAGTAGGAAATACATTTAGAAAATAAACTAAAAAGAATAGAGTTTATGTATACGTAATTGTATATATAAATGAAATGGAAGACAGATTTAAGTGACTGCAGAAGAAGAAACAGGCAACAGGTCCTGAGATTTTTCAGCTGCATTATTTACTGAAAATACATTTGATGACTTTTCCACAAAAATAGTGATCTGTTGAGGTTAAATTCATATGTATGTATGTATATATGTATGTATATATATATACACACACATACATACACACACACGCATTTCTTAAATCTTCCAAATGCATGTTTTTTATTTGCTTTATTTTACTTAAGAACATAAAGTAGCATGAAATAGGGAGAACTTTCATGTCTTTCTTCCTCTAATGTATTTACTGAAAGAGATTTATAAAGATATCTGTAAAGTGATATATTATAGCACCAAAGGATTTATGAATCAGCTACTGCTCAGTCAGTTAACATACACACACTTGGTCATCAAGTGGGTCAATCAAGCCAACTGGGCTACCCTTAGAGTATAAGGTGAAAGTATAGGTCTGTCTGCTATAGTTTGTCAAATATCCATCTCCAGAGATAATGCATATGTGGACATTAAATTAGACAGGGCATGTGGGAACCAAGGCAACAACAATACTGCGTCTAATTTGTCTCCACTATTTAAGATCTAGTGTTCTGTCTATTTCAGTGAAAACTGGACATAGGAAAACCTTTCACGCTTTGCTGTTCTCTATTTCCACAGAATTTCTATGGAAATCATTTATCCCTCGACTTCAAGTATGTCAGATTTAAAAATTATGATATGGGAGGGCAGCTATATGATTGAGTGCAACATAATTAGATGTTTTTACCTTTAAAAAAATGTTGCATGCCTCCTAAGGTAAGTTGCTCATCTGAAGAGATTATAGGATGTTTTTCTTGTAGGTAACTATTAATTACAGATAAATTTAACTGATTTACATTTTGCAGATGGAAGCTTATATTCTTTTGCCAAAGACATGTCAACAATGAAGATATCAGAGGGTTAGAATATAGCAGTTCATTACCAATTCTTGAAGACACTACTGAAAAGTTACAGCTGAATACAATACATACACCCCAATAAGTACATACCTAAATAAATAACTTAAAGTATAAGCTATTCTATTACCAGATTCAGTCGACTACGCATTAGATCACACAAGTAACAAAAACAGTGTCCATCCCTAAAACATCATTTAATTTTAAAAATATATCGTCTCCTTCACATCACAAAGTTAACTGCAGAAGCAACTAGCAAGATAGTCTGAAAGGTGATGTGCCCAAAGGAGGGAAAAAAAAAAAACAAAAAAAAACAGGAAATGCAATAATATTAACAGAGGGAAAGATGCAGGAATATTGTTTGTTTGTTTCCATTTACTTTGGTTATTTGTGATATACACTAAAAATAACAACAACTCAGAGAACTGTACCTTTATAAATATTTCTGGAAGTTGGCTTGGTTGAACTGATCTAAGAGTGTCTCTGAGATTCAAAGTATTTTTTAAGCATCATATGCAGACCTCTAATAGGATTTCGCTTAACTGACATTCTAATTACATTTACACCTTCTTTTCCTTAAACCATAAGGAGTTGTCACTGCTTCCAGTCCTGGAAACCTATCCTAGTAAGTACAGATGAAAATTATAGGCATGTTGAAGAGACCTGATGAGGATGTTTTTTGTCTCTGACAGTCTACCAATGAAACCAGACAAGTTCCATTATTGCTAAGTCTATAACATATACATAGAAAGAAGCTTTTTCTTTTTTTTTTTTTTTTTTTGAGAAAGCACTCTAGAAAAAGTTGAGGTGAGAGTACTGTTTGTTGTTGAAAGCAATAACTAATTCAGTCTAGAAGATACTGAAACCTGGGCTGTACATGCACATACAAGAAAATGTTGCTACCTGGTCTGGTGGGAGGTGTCCATGCCCATGGTAAGGGGTTGGAACTGGATGGTCTTTAAAAGGTCCCTTACAACCCAAACCACTCTGATTTTTATTTATTTATTTATTTTGAAGTATATGTATGTACATGACACTAATATCCAACCCATTTATTTTTATCATCCCAAAGTATTTTTTTTTAATTAAAAACAAAAAACCACAACAGCTTATAAAATATGTCAAGTAACATCCTATAGATTCTATGGTATCGAGGTACTTGGATATAATTATAAGATGGCAAAATAACCCCTCTCATATTTTATGCTGAAGAGCAATACTGGTAAGTAATAGACACATGAAAACAGAGGCCTGCATGCTATTTTTAATTTACAATTTCATAACCTTCACTTCTAAAATTAAGTACTTTTTAAAAGGAATGTTCTATGGGTGTCAAGTTCTGTGAGGAATAACTCTTTCAGGATTTAGAGAACAGCTAACTCATGGAGTTTACAACAATTTCTTGTGGAGAAGCAGGGAAACCACCACCACTAGGCTGACAAGTAACTGAGTGTTTCGATCACAGTCATGCATAAACTGAAGAGAAAGTCCAGTGATGCCACAAGCATTACAGCCAAAATAATTAATCAACAAAATAATTAATCAACAAACATGATTAGCACAATGTTCCAGGTAAGACAGAAGGAAGTGTGTTGGACAACGCACGGAATGGGTAGATCTAGAAAGCAGATATTTGCCATGGGAAGGAATAACAGCTTTCAAAAGAATATATATTTTTATATGCTTACTTCACAGTATTTTTGTTACTTAAAAAATTCCAACAGGCCAAGAAGGGAAGAGACCAGCTAACTGAAGCATTTTTGCATAGGTAAGTCAATACTCACTCGCACAACAGGACTCCATTTTCTAGAGCTGCTCGAAAGTCTTTGGTTCCAAAGCTTTTCCCAGTAACTGTCTATAAAAATAATAATTGAGAGTTAATTTGACACATGCATACAAAACCAGAATGTCTGAGAACAAAAAGCTTCTTCAGTTCAACATATAGTTCATATTATTATTATTTTTAATATTAAACTTTTAGAAAGTAGTTTTAAAACAGTTCTTTGTGCCTCAAAAGAAGTCAGATCCAACATCTTCAAATAGTTTCCACTAGTGCAACACAACCTTCAGCTAAGTTCTGGGGAAATACTTATTGTTGTTTTCTAAAGCAATACCAGCTATACTGAAAAGCATAAATTAAATTTGAAACAGAAGTGCTAACAAAAGAGTCTTTTATCTCCTACTTCATTTTACAGCTTGTACACTCATGATATCTGGCATGAAATATTTTAATAGTTTGTTGTTTTGTTTTTTTCCCTGCCACCTGCACCTAAGGCAGTGTGACTAAGGAACCACTCTGGCATGTCTTTGTTACTGCATGCACATCAATTCCCATTAGCTGGCAAGCGGTAAGACTATACTAGTGGGGCTACTTTATATATACGGGGTGAAAAGCAGTGAACAAGAACAACATCTTATAAAGGACTTAAGATACCTGATGCCAAAAGCATTGCCTACAGGTTTGCAGCAAAGCTGTTTTCCACAAAAGAGATTTGCTTCTGGCATTAACACCCTCCATCTTAGAAGAGACCATCAACACAGTACCCGTCTCAAGCCTGAACTCACTGAGATTCTTCTTACTAGATTCCCCCTCTGCACAAGCCCCTAGAAGTGAACAAACTTAGCCAATTTCTTATCAACACTCAGATTAGTAACACACACAGAAATCAGGAAGGACGCAAAATTTCCAGAACAGCCCAAAAGCATTTTATCTCAGTTGACTACAGGAATCAAACGCTAAGAAAGGCATTCATTTTTGCTTGGCTCAGAGGTCTACAGGTCAGACACTAGCTTATTACAAGCCTTCTTTAGAGGATCCTGACCATCTCCATCACTGAGCAGAACTTCAGACACACAAAAGCGCTGTGGCATCTGTGTGCATCCAGACCAAAGTTACTGGTTACCACAGTAATTAAAGAAATTAGTGATGGAACAGATGAACAGTGCTTGGTAAGAAGAGCAAAGGAGAGGACACAGCTCTTTAAGGAGCTGTTAAATTATCACCCTTTAATTTTTCCATAAATTGCTAAAGGAATGCATGCTACCACTAGAAAACCTAGAATTTAAGCAGTTAGTTTTTACATAGGATATTCTTTTAATTTCAAAAACTTGAACTTCAATCCCTCTATTGAGAACAAAACTAGATGTTACAAAAATAATCTAATGGATTTAAGTTCTTTTCTAGGACTCCAATCAATTCTTAAAATCAAAAAGTTATTCTCATTTTAGAGTTTTCTCAGACATCTGTGGAACTGCACAGTATAATTTTTATATATATTTTTTTAGTCTTAAGTCACACAAGCAATAGACAGTGAGATGTTTCTTTCACCTAAGGTAGCTGGCCAGAGTTTGGCCCATTCCAGAACTGCAATGACATATGTATCAGCAAGTAATATTTATGCTGAAATTCCTTGCAAAATTACAACTGCATGTAACTAAGGAGGTCACTCCTAAGAAAGTATTTTCAATAAGCCAAGAAGGATGTGTCACTAAAGACACATCAAACTTCAGCATAGCTCCTCCACAGGAGTGTCACACTCTGCAATGCAAAATCACATTTTCATAGCACATTTTCATCTCCTAAAGTTATTTCTAAGAAAAAAAATAAAAAATAAAAATAAAAAATAAAAAAAAACCCTTATCCAAAGCAAGGTATGGAATATTTTTGACTGTTACAAAGTTTTAAGATGGATCAACTCAGGTAAGTCAAAGCCATCCTTGAACTACAAGAGTCCAATTTCAGCACAAGATTGTAGATGCTAGTGTTAGCATTATAGACCTCTTGAAATTACAGTAAGATTAGAAGATATTATACTGAAAGCCTTTCAACTAAGTTATTTGTACACCCACCGTGGCAATCAACATTGATTTGGTATACAGGATGGAGCTGTCAGACTGATCTTGCAACTAGCAGATTTTGGAGACTGCGTCGTTTGTTGGCGTTAAAAGCATCAGTACTGCCAAGGTCAGCTTTATTAATACTAACTTTTAAAGGATAACTAATAATTAAGTAATTAAGAGGTATTCTCAAGGAACAATTTCACACTGATGGCTTGAAACTGAAATATTTTCCCAGTTGCACAATATCTTGAATTTGTTGATGTCAGAAAAAAGTAGTACTCCATTTTAAACTCAGTTTTCATAGATAACATTTCTTGCAAAGGACTTTTATCCAGCTTATACCCACTGCAAGGCATCAAATACAACTGTAATATTGTAGTCTACATAAGAACAAGATACCATTAAAAAAAATGGAAGCCATTGACCAGCTCAGATGTCCCCAAATTTTAAGGGCCTAAGTAAGACAAAGTGAATCGCACCCTGAGATACTACCTCTTCATAGAATGTCTGTAATTTGTGCGTCACTGTTTATTCATTAAAACTGGTTATACTGGGTGTGGTATTCTTATGTAATAGACATAATTGATTTTGGATAATTTTTCAACCACTTAGGCCATGTGATCCACCAAACAATAAAAGAAACATCTCCCAAAAGCGATTTTTATCTATGTCTGAACATAATCTCTTTAAATTGTCTTTTTTTTTTCTCTCCTTCCTTCAGCTGAATGCATTTTGCTTCCTTTTGTTTTTAATAGAAAGAAGGCAATGACATAATTAAAGACTATATCATAAATCACATTTAATTGCTGCAGTAAAACAGTTTGATTTCAATTTTGTAGGAAAGCATCCCCTAATACTTTGGTAACTTGCAATTGCCAGGTCTGTGCAATTTACTTCAAACAACATGTAAATCAAGAGTTTACACATACATACATGCAGAGGGCTAATTTAACTTCAGGTTTGCTATGATTTATTTAGGAAGCAAATCAAGAAGAAGTAAACAAAGATAAACCATTCAAAAGATGTCATGACATCAAAATCATGAAGGACTGAACAAAAAACACGTAGCACAGAAGAATACACTAATTATATGTCTCAGTACCAAAATTAACACTGAGTACATTTCAGCTTGTCCTACTAAAGGCCAAATATAGCTGATCATAATGGGTCTTTTTTTGCCTTAAAAGCCATTAAGAATGGAAAGATCTTGCAGTGTTAATAAACAGTGCTAACGGAGTTCACATCAAATTGCTTCCATGATTTACACCTATTTGAATGGCTTCCCAAGACAGGCAGCTATTCTGTAGGATTGTAGAAGTTTTCATGTGTATTGGCTTCCTATATATATATATATGTATAGGCCACATGTACCTCATACATACGCAAAGTACCAGCAGATTTCTCACCTTAATTTTGCTGTGGTGAAAATACTACAAGCCAGACTCTCCCCATCCAGTGCAAAACCAACACAACATATCTGGGCATGCTGGTTAACTGATTCTCCATCACAAACATGTTAGCTGCTAAAACCCAAGAGGGAGGCATTCATCATGCCCAAACCATGGCCTGAAAAAAGCTTTACAGCAGAAGACCCCATCAGCCATCTAGTCTGCTCTGCAGTTCACATTGCCAGTTCTGCTCTCTTGGTCTCATGTTCAAAGGTCCTCTAATACAGCCCCATTTAGACCACACAACCTCAAGTCAAGCAAGGACCCCACAGACTGATCCGTGAGAAATGTTAATTGCATCAGTGTGAAGCATGCAACTCCCTAATGTAGATCTGTAGGTTAGGGATGGAAGATTCAAGATAAATACCAAACCATTTGTGAAAGAAATAGTCTTAATACAGGATTGCACACAGATCCCACTGGGCAAGAAGTTCATCAGACAATGACCTCAAAGACACTAAATTGATTTATGAACATCAGGTCCCAAGCTTAGCCTGCAGCAATAAAAGCCAAGTTTACCACCACGCTGTAGAGATGACTGCTAATGTTCTGTAAAGTAGGGCACTGATAAGAATCTGATATTGTGGTACAGTCCCTACTGCAATATTTCAGCAATGTGTGCCAGTTACCCTGGGTTGTCACACTGCCTGCCTCCCCAGAGCTGGGTCTATGCCAAAAACTAAAGAAAAGAGATCACCTCACATATGCGTCAATGTCTGAATTATTACCTTGCTAATAGCCTTTTCTTCTTTTTTCAGTTACCAAAAAAAGTGGATCAGGTTCCAGGGCGAGTGTCTCCATCATTGCATAATCCTAGCATTACGTATCTCGATTTACAGCACTCATTTAGCTCTAACCGCCCCTATCCAATATATCACTCCCAAACTGTACTGTTACTGTATACAGTAAGATGCACAAGGAGATAAATAGACTACACCCACAGCCAACAAGCAAGCATTCAGAAAACTCCCAGTGCTCTGGCATCTGTATTTTTTGGCAGGACCTTGAAGTAAATTCATGACACTTTTTATATCACAAGTCCATTTAATTTTACCTACAGTTGTCAGTAACGTGTTATACCTCAGCCTGATTTTGCCTTTTAGGGTCTGTCAGGAAGGAAGAGGCCTATAGCACAAAACCAGTGGGTTTTTATTTATTTATTCATTTGTTTTTCTCCTCTCTTGCAGGAACTGATGGTTCTGGATGGTGAAAATAAGCACCAGCTTTGTGGAGAACTTCAGATGCCATCACCCAAAGTCCTGCAAAAGGTCCTGCCCCACCTTTCACTATTTATAGTCCTTCTTAAGTATGCAGGAGATGAGCTTTTGTCCTTGATCGGTAGCTGTGAACAAAATACTGCCATTATCCTTTCAAGTAAAGAGCTTGTTGTCAGCCTTTGCAGACTTTCTATCCAGTTTTCTCCTCCCTATTTCTTCTTCCTCTCTGAATTTAAGTCTAATATTGCCACAGTTTGCTGCAGTAGTCAATTTATTTTGTTCAAAACCTTCCAAAGGGAAAATGATAGGAACCACATTTGGGGGGGGTTGCATACACAACATTGAACAGGGAAGTGGCTAAATTAGGCTAATGACCATTTGGGTAGAAAGCCTTTGTCTTTGCAGCAAACAGACAGACCGGAGAGGTTACTAGCTTTCTCAAGGCCAAGCACTGGAAAAGAGTAGCTTGTTTCTGAAGCAAGCAGGACCTACCTCCTTGAAATTTTAGGCCCTGGGAAGAGTAGGCATTTATATCTTCCACCCATAATAGAATTCTGCTGGCATTTCATCCCTGGTAGCAGGAGAGATGCCTGGTCCAAAGCAGCCAAGGAAACCATGCTGCCATCTTCCTTTCCTATAACAATTTAGTTGATGGCCCAAGCTTCTGAGAGGCTAACAAGTGCTCAAGAATCTGGTACCCACAGAGGCTTTCCTTCTCACTGTACATCAATGAACTTATGACACTGCCAACCTTAACAACTTCATATGAGTGAAGAGCAATGTATGGATTTCTACAAAAGGAAGATCCTCCTCTTTAATTCTTCATAATTCATTACTAAAACCCACAACAGGCTTGACTGCACTGAAGAAAACAGACAGGGTGTCTGGAAATAACAGCAAAAGTAAAAAGGATGAAACCAATTAATATTTTCGCCATTCATCATTTACACTGGTGCATGTGAATGCTCCCCTTTGTATCTGTAAGACTTCTGTTTTTCAACTGGAATAATTCCTACTCTATTGCTCAATGCAGAGATGTATTGTCCTGCTTAACCCCATACCCCAAATCCCTAGACATAATTTTGGTTGAGAGGATGTGGAAATCTTTCAATCTTCAGCCAAAAATGCCTTTGATAACAAATCAAACGGACATTTATGAAAGGAAAAGACTGATTATTGAAGAAGTCTTACTGCAATTTTCTATCATCATCATAATGATGGGGTCTTATTGTGGTATGCCTGCTGAAAGAGTCATGCCAAGACCCTTGAAATAACATGCAACTTTTTTTTTTTTTTAAGTACAAAAGATGAAGAAAAGCAATGGATAAGGGGAAAGCAAGGAGATGCATGTTTACTGTTATTGTAGGTATGAGAAGTACAAATCTATTCACATCAGCTGCTTACACTCTGTTTTGCATGCTTTTTCATCTCTTCTGCCAAATTCTGAGCGATGGAAATGAAATCTTTATTCCAGTATTTAAGGGAATCCCTGACTTAGGGGAACAATACTGCAGGAAGATCAAGGATATTTTCCATAAACATTTGAGATCAAGCAATTCAGTAAAGCTTCCCTACCCCCAACCTTCCCAAACAAGATCATCCCACAAGTGACAGCAAGATGAATAAGCTTACTGTTGTTTATATTGATGACTGTACTGACAGCTGTCAAACTAAGAAAAACAACATACATTATTTTGTTTGTATGATAAAAAAATTCTCACTGTATAGGCAGATTGGCAGTATAAAGTAAATGGATGTAGTTGTTCCAGTAGGACATAAAATTTGCAAATGTGAACTGAAATTAGAGTGACTATGAATCTCTGGAAAAAAAATCAGTCAGATTAATATAATAATATCCAAATAAATCAGATGTGGCTATAAATTCTGCAAATAGTTTCTCAAGTCACCACCCTAATTTATGCATCCTGACTTCAACTTGAGCCACAATTCTTTACAATTGCCTGTAGTGACAGGACTAGGGGCAATGGTTTTAAATTGAAAGAGTGGATTTAGATTAGCTATCAGGAATAAATTCTTGACTCAGAGGGTGGTGAGTGAGGCCATGGAACAGGTTGCCCAGAGAGGTTGTAGCTGCCCCATCCCTGGAAGTGTTCAAGGCCAGGTTGCATGGGGGCTTTGGGCAGCCTGGAGACGTCCATGCCCACAGCAGAGGGTGGACTAGACAATATTTAAGGGTTCCTTCCAACCCAGACCATTCTGTAATTTATGTTCTCATGTGTATTTCCAACTAACTTCAGTTAAATAAACATCCACATTTGTCTGTGTTCCCAAAACAATAGAAGAGCAAGATGATTATTTTAAGTTTGCTGGCTGATCAGTTCAGTTGGTGGTAGAAGCAGAATGGCAGTACCTTAACCTTAGAAGTCCCTAAGTAGAGAAAAGGATAAAGTTGTCATGAGAAAAAGTGTCCAAACATTGAGTTCACCCCAAAATGAGAAAGCCATTGAATTACATACATCTAAAAAAAAAAAAAAAAAAAAAAAAAAAAACACTTTTTCCAGAAAAAAAAAGGTTTTCTGGAAGTTCTTTTCAAAGCAATTCACATCATAATGGTGATGCCCTAGACTTGAGCATTTTTTTTCTGCCATAGATAAAAGAAAGGTGAACTCACCCAGAGAACAAAGTTTATGAAGGAACAGTTTCTAGAAAAGTCATCCACTGAGTTAGAAAGAGAAGAAGGGAGCATAGATTCCATTTTCACTGGTTAGATATCTTTTAATGATCATTTTTCATAGTGTACATTCTCTTATGTTAGCCAAATTTTCAAGTCACCTATTGTAAAAGTCATTTCATATGCCGTTTCTTAATCTTTTCTTTTTTTTTTCCCCCCTGAAACATCTACCTCTTCTTCACAGCATTCATTTTTACCTGACCTAAAGTTGTTCACTTCTCCAAGCCAAGGAATAAGTGATCAAAAGATAAATGAATCTGAATAGTTCAGTTTCAGCTGGGCTTCTATATAGTGTCCACCTGGGTAACTCAGAAGACAGAGATATTGCCCTGGGTAGGAAAATCAGTATGTTCTGAACAACTCCTTAGGAGGCTGAAATAAAAAGGCTAAAAAATAACAGCAACAAAACAGCTTAGAAAACACTACAACAGCATACACAACGTATGAACAGAAGGCTTTGTAGGGCTACTCAAGCAGCCCTGAAATTGCACCAAAGCCTCCTGCACCATGCCAAGTGAAAGATTTGTGTTTAGAAAGCATCCCAGATGACTTTGTGCTTTAATATGGCACTAAAAATGAAAATGTACCCCCCACCATAACCACCTCACACACCAAACCACCTCTCCCCAGCCCCCAGACTCCTCTATAGCTATTGACCCGTGGGTTCCCAACATCCACAGATTCAAATCTGTCTATCCACAGAATACTGGAGATGAGATAAGGATAACATCTGGACTTCGTTCAGATTCTTGAGGCTTAACGTACCCAAAGATCCAGCGATTCAGCACCCTAATGAGACTGGCAGTACATGACTCATGAGATGGCTGGCCACATGCTATCACAAAGAACTTTGAGTTGGTTGAGTTGGCACAATTTAAAAAAAAAAAAAAAAAAAAAAAAAAAAAAAAAAAAAAAGTAGCTGAAGAACTATGTGAAATCTCTCCATACCATTGTTTTGGCTAAAGAAGGAAAACAGTTTATGATAATAGCAGCACTTGGGTTTCAAATGAATAAGAAAAAAAAAAAGTTTTCATGCATTTTCAGTTAAAATAGAAACATTACTTGAAATATTAACAGATAAAGGTATATTAACAGATACTAAGATGACATTCATCTAGGGAAAATGTAAAGAAAGGATTAAAGGAATACATTTTTGCTGTAGAGGTACTAAAACCACATTTGTCTAGCATGGTTATTCTCTTAGTATTTTTAACTAATGTATCCACTTTGTTGTAATTGAATCTGTAAATACCTTATTCTTGTTCATGTAAAACAAAAGATAAATGCAAGCTCGATGGTTGTATTTCCCGAGTTTATAGCCCAATTTTATTATTGTAATTCCAGGCCAGGGAGTATATGCTGCAAGTTTCAGTACAAGCTTTTAGTTCATTAACACTTATTTTGTAATAAGGACTTTAAACGATGCAGTACCTTTGCTTACAGCAATTAAGAAAAATATACCACAATTCCTCTTCTGTTTGCAAGCCGGTCTGTGTTGAGATTATTTATGTAGGTGGCATAGAGAGACAGAGATACCAAATGAAACATCCCAAACCAAAGTGCACTTCAGTCCTAGATTACACATAGACTGCTTTACTAGTAATTCTGGGTGCATTTAATACTTTGAGTTTTCATATAGTTTAAATCATTAACAGTGTAAATACACACGGTTCTCCAAAGGGGATGGTCAGAATCATGAGCAAGCCAGAGATCTAATGACAAGGTTTTGTAAAAAAAAAAACCTAAGAAAGAATAAGCACACAAAGGGAAATGCTTCAGATATAATTGCTTTCACGTGTTTAGAGAGAGGTTATTCATGCATGGAAGTCATTTCTCGTTATTACTGGAGATTTTTCAATCTTTTGAATTTTTCTGTCTTTACTGGAAGCTGTACTTTCAGCAGCATACCAATACGTGGTTTGAGCAAGCTGCAGTCAAAAACACTCACCAACCCCCCCTCTTTTGCACATACACCCACGCTTGCACATATGCAGTTTGAGGAACCAACAGCCTTCTGACTGCATCTTCTCTCCTGTCTCCACATTCCCTAGCTTTTATATCTCCTCCTTACACATCCATGTTTTTCCAAGCCATTTCACCGGGTTTACTTAGCTTGTTAACAAGTCAACAGATGGGCAATGAGCAAAAGAAATTGTGCAGAAACTAGCATTTAACAGGGTCAAAAGACACCATGGAGGCAATTAATGTCACATACAGAGTCTGGAAAAAAAGCAGTCATGGCACCAGTTCCCAATAAGTAATGGCACTTAACATGAATTGCAGCATTTCAAAATTCCAGTGTTATCTAGTGACAGTTATGTAAGAAATAAACCATTAGGTGGAAGTTGCAGAAAGTAAAGCTAAGTTCACTGACTTCAGCTGTAGAGATATTATGTTCTTCTCTCAATTTGGAATAATTTTCAAGGGGAAAGATTAGTTTAAGGGAACTCAATTAGTTTTACATGTTCAAATCAAAGTAAAAAAAAAATAATAAATAAAAAAATAAAAATAAAATAAAATAATAATTAAAAAAAAAAAAAAGACTGTAAAGCTCCTGAATACTATTAGGTTCAGTTTTCTAAAAAAATATATTTAAATCTACAAATGCATTTTAAGAAGTGAGAGTAAGTAAGCAGTAGAAGCAGCCATAAAGAACTGCGATCAGGTTAAAAATATTTTTAAAGGATTTTTTTCCTTATGTCTCAACATTTAAAGGAATATAAACACACAAATAATTATATTGTCATACTTGAAATACACTGTTCGTGCACCAGGTCACTAAACTGGAAGTAAGACTTATGAAGGCTCTGTTTCCCACCGCTCATAGCAATATATTGCATTACAGGTAATGAGCTCCTAATATTACAGCATTTGATGGCAGAAACCATTGCTACTGCCGTGCAGCACCACCTAATGAAAGACGCCAGGTACAAAAAAGGACCAGAGACTGCTTACATGGAGTCCCTCTCTTTGGCAGGAGATGAAAGAAATTGCCTCTGGCAAAGAAATTAAATAATTGCAGACAGAGGAGGAAGGATGGCTACAGAGGAAATTGAAGTCCAAGGCAGCTGCAAGTTGTTCAAGGATGTTATTCATCTGAAAAGACAACAGGAGCAGAACTGGAAGAGGCAGAGTATTGGTCTGGGAAAAGGAAGAAAGAAATTAGAAGATCAGTAAGTTTTGCTGACTAATTATTCTCTCTGATTATGTTTTTGAGGAGTTCTAAAACATGAATGCTTCCCTTGTATAGGATTTAAGGATAAAGAAATATCTGGTGAACATGCAGAAAGTTACTCAAGTGCCTTTATGATACTTTGAGAACTTAGAAATGAACATGCTCTCACACCTGACCAAGCAGCTTTCAGCTTTTCAAGGGATTCTGTTCCAGCTGTGCCATGTTCAAGACCATCCCATCATCTCATGGGAGATGTGGTCCCAGCCTGGACAGTAGCCTATGCTATTCACCCATTATTGCCCATGTTACCTTCCCCCACCCCAGATGCCATTCCTTTGCAATTTGAAATGCATTTGCCTTCAAAAAGTAAGAAGTCATTACTAAGAGAAATCAAGGATCAGGCTTCAATTGACCATAAGAATCAGGACTGCACTCTTAAAGATTAAAGATATTTTTAATAAGGTCCCTCTTTATGCATGACGCTGCCCCTTCCTATCAAAAAACTCCGATCCAGTCAGCATTTGAGCATCTCAGACAATTATACCACTAGCAAACTCTGGTTTTGCAGGGGTCCCTTCATATTTGTAGGTGGCCCAGCACTGGGCCACCAGGATGTTCAAGGGACTGGAGCACCTCTCCTCTGCGGAGAGGCTGAGGAAGCTGGGTGACCCTGAAAGGAAGTGTCAAGTGGCAATTACTGCTGTGGCTACTGCAGGGGAACCACCTTCCCATCTTACCTCTTAGTCTTTGCCACTCCCCACTCAACCTTTCTTTCAGGCTGAGAACTGACAGAACCCAAGTGTTAGTCAACCACCTCCAGCATGACACTTCCTTCAACCATTTTATTGTTTCATCACACAAAGGAACCAAACTGGTTTTACAGAGTGCTACCCTCCTCACCAGGGTGTGTTTAGAGGAACCAAAGATAAGTCTGACTGTCACAGCAGCTACACATGGTTGCCATGTGCACTGCCCAGAGGTAGGATTTAATAGCTAGTCAAAAGTAGCCAACCTCACCCCCTTGTTTCAGAATACAATTATAAGTTGCTTATATTATGACTTCCTCACAGAAATCATAGAATCATTTAGGTTGGAAGAGACCTGTAAGATCATCTAGCCAGACTTTTTGCTAAGGTCTCCTTGCAAACAATTCCATGCCCTGCAAGGGTGAGGCAGATTTTTTCTAGAGTTTTCACTTGACCCCATTAAACATTTAAAGTGGGGATTCTCAATATCACTGAAATTAAACCCCATATTTTTGATATTATTAGAAAGTTTCATGTTGCTGAAAAATGTCTTCTTCTCGAGGGACTATTGGCAAATAGGATATATCAGGCAGATGCAGATAAAGTTTTCCTCAAAGAAGGGCACAGACTTAGACTCATATGTAGAAGAAATAGAGGGGTTCCAACCTGTGGTGTGCTGGTTCATATATACTCACATAATCTCCCCCAGTTATACAGCCACAATGATTAGAAAAAATAAAATCCCCACAAAATGTGCACACACACAAAAAAAACACCAACATGCAAGCAGGCAAATCATATTAGAAAGTCTAATATCCAGAGTGATAAAAAATTCTTGGAAGACTACTTGGTTCCATTCATTTGTAGCATTAAGCTTGTGTATTTTAACCACAGAAGAGACACAGCTTTTGGATTATAAACAGATGCGTGCACTTGGGGCATTTTTCACCAATAACTTAACTTCCTTTTGTCTTTAAAGTAATAATGCATTAAATGGAGAAGTAATATCAATAATCCATGCAGGTTCTCAAAGTTGAAGAACATCCTTGTCACGAATGACAGATTTTCTTCCACTCTAGGCAAGATGCCTCAAGCATTTCATCTTTGAACCCCAATGGTTTCCTATGATCTGCTGCCTTCCAGAGCACACAGATTTCAACAATGTCTGAAGTTCTGCCTAGCAACAGAGACAAAGCACAGACTGCCACAATTTAAACATTTTCCTCTATATATACACCTCATGAAGTTATGCCAATTTCATTTACCAAAATCTGGTAAATGATTAACATTTCTAAATGAAATTTTCAACATTTTGTTTGCAGTTCAATAAAGCAGCTGAAGACACTTCTCCTACCATAACAAAAACAAAACTAGGAAATGTTTTTAACATTAGGTCACTGCTTTATCAAAGCAGAGCGATATTTTTGCTTTTTTCATCTGAAACTCCAGACAGAAAGGAATGGCACTTTGTATCATCAATGTTATTTCCTGTGCAAGATTTAATTTTGTTTGGGGGCATCACAAAATTATGCACTTTATTGGGGACACATCCCCTTAAATATTTTCTGCCTGAACAAAAGGTTGGATTCAGCTTTAGCTTGAAGCATCCACACACTACTTGCACAACATGCACAGACTACAACAGGAATTATCCCATTGAGTTAAACTAGTTGTCCATCCTGCCCAGCATCCTGCAGTGACCTGCACCAGGTATGCAAGCATGTTCCCAGGGTGGGGAGGGATGATACCAGTATTTTCATATTTAGAGTACAAGAGTTCTGGCCTTCTCTATAATTAAGTGGTAAAAGACATGGATTAGGAGAGGAGCAAATCTCTTCACAAACAGTTCTCTTGCATCAGAAATCATTGCAGTATGGGAAAATATCACCCGCAACTTTCCAACCCATCCTACTTTCACATATAGCAAAGAAGTCTCTAAGCAAGTAAACCTCAAAAAATAATAATAGAAAAAAATGTGATATAGAGTAGGGTAGGGGAACTTGTGTCCAGGGAAGGCTGGAAATAGCTGGAATATTAAAAAGGCATTGCATGGATCTAATTATTATTATTATTATTTTTAACTATGGCATGTAACCATGAATATGTCACAAAAACCTCACATATTTTAGGTTGGCCAACATTCCCCGAGACTGGTATGTCAATTTGAGGGCCTGCATTTATTTGGGGTATAAATTCACACAGAATCTGGGTGTAGCTTGAAAACTGATCTCATGTATCTTCTGACATATTCTGACCTCTGCTGTCGTAAAGTGGAATTTATTTTGACAATCATTTTTTCTTTAAAATACTGCCTTCAGCTGAATAAGAGTTTTTCAATACCTACAATTATCCAGAATAAATAAATTATGGGAAAGCTGCTTTTATTTTACACTCTGAAGCACAAAAATTAAGTGCCCAAGCTTGTCTTTTCCCCTCATATTTCTATTATCCTGTCAACTATTATAAATTGCCTATTTGATTATGTAAATGCACATAGGCGATTATTTTAGCATCTGGACTTGACACATGCTACTAAGCTGTCCTAGCAACTTCTTTCTCTGTGAACACATTGGTTTAGGCTTGTGCACTACAGCGCTCTATTTTACTGGCATTGTGACAGATACTAGCAAAGTCACCTAGCACACCAATATACAGACTCTACTGCTAACATGAGCCTATGCAAATAGTTTTTTTTTTTTTTTCCAGTCTTAGTCTCACTTTCACTATAAAACTATTCTACAATAGACCAGCAAGCTTTTTTTTTTTTTTTTTTTTTAAACACAAGTCTAGGAAGTCCATGGTGAATTTTGACAGTACTGTTTGGAAATAAACTATATTCCTAATACCCCATACATTAACATGACTGAGCATGTAAATCTGGATGAAGGGCATCCATCATGATGTGTTACTTTTAACCCGCTCTTTCCAACGCAGTTAAGACTCCTTCCAGACCTTAGTCTTGAATATTAAGGCATGGACATTTACTGTATTCATCACAGATGCCCAAAGAACATTTGCTCTTCCTCTCCCATCATAACACCTGACACTTCAAAAATCAAACCACATGATTTCTATTAGACTTCCTGATCTCCCTCAGCTCTAAGATAATCAAGGTCAGATTATAAATACTTGATCAAATAAATACAAGCCTCAGACTGTATCTCCCATTAGGTAACATTTTTGACTAAGGAACAGAAAGACGGTGGCACAATGCCCAGTGCCACCAGTTTTACCAGTGAATGCACTTTTTAGTCCATGTTTAACTAGGAAAGAGACACTAATCTCAAATCAATAAATTCATCCTGATGCCAAGAACCCGCCTACACACACCATTCCAACAGTCACCCTCATATGGTTTTGTGGTTTCTTTTGCCTTTAGTTACAGCCACCATCTGCTAGAAACTACAACAGCAAGTGCCTCAAAAATGTTACTGCAGCTCCAGTAACAAATGCCTGGTTATTACTGTCAGCAACAGGTTATACCAAATACCACAGATGTTCTATATGTTTTAACTTCACAATTTATATTTTTAAAATATGAAAAAATTTTAAATAAGGCATGTCAAGACATCTCAGTTTCCCATTCAAGGATTTTTACTAATAAAGACAACAGGTTTTCACGATCTAAGACAAAAGCCTGAATTCTGCTGTCAGTTTATAAAGACAGCAGCATACAAGTTGAACACTGCCCTGCAATTCAGCTCAAAGTATTATTTACTCTTCTAAAGGCTGTTACAGAATCTGTTAAGTGGTCAATCAAAATAACAAGATGCTACGGTTAGTTTAGTTTTGTGTACCAGAGTATTCCAGCAAAACTGTGATGAGAAAATGAATCACACCACTGTTTGTTTTAGGCTATTAAGTGAGAAGTCTTTAAGAAACAAGAATTAACAAAAATGAATGATGTGAACAAGAATCCCATAATTAATGTAATAAAGAGTCCAGAAAAAAAATAGCAAAGACAAAAACATGGAAGAATTTCTGTAGCCATGCTAGAAGAAACAGAAAGGAAAGAATGGGTCAGGTATGCAAAGCTGAATAAATAATTCATGACAAGATAGCTGCAATGTTCAGTTAAAGAGCTACCTGACAGATTCTTCAGAGGAGCACAGAACTGGGAAAACAACAAGAGAGTATAAGAAAAGCATACAAGACAGCAAAGCCTGGGGAAATTTCCTTAATTAGATTCTTGCATGTTCTAGAGCATGCTCTATGTCATTAGCAATTCTTTTTAACTCAAAGGGCTAGAAAGGTCTCATTGGCTGAAAAAAAAAAAAAAAAAATTAAATAAATAAATAAAGACACTTTAGGCATGTAAGGATACAAGATAAAACCAGAATCAGAAAAATAGTTAGTCTGATTACCTCAATTTCAGTTTCTAGAAAGCTATTAAAAATTGTTGACTCTCCCGACCTGCTCCCAAACCGTAGATGTTTTCAGAGAGACAACACTCTGGTTTGACATGTCATGTAAATCTGTTTTTATCCTGCTTTGGTAAAGTAAATGGTCTGGTACACAAGAAGGAAAACAATAGACAGGCTATAGATGGAACTAAGTTATGCACTGGCAATAAAGATGCATAACTAGTTAGAGACAGACAGACTGTGGAAATCCAGTCTAGATAAAAAGATTCCAAGGCTGTGATGTGGCAGTAGGAAGAGACAACACACATTTAAGGAGCATTTTTCTGAGGTACAACATCAAATGGGGAAACAATACTAAACTGGATCCAAAAGAAGTTGTTTCAAATTCTGTGACTTCTTAGCATGTTCTTCACAGAACTGTGTGATGGACTATAACCGTACTGTTTCTAAACCCAAACCAAAAAGCTGTGCAAGCATTGTGGGGGAAGAGAATTTGTCATTCTAATCATAAATTGGAGCATCAGTCTAAAAATCAGCAAGAAAGCATTCAGCAGAGCTTAGTTACAAAATCTTAAAATAAATCTTAAAATAGGACATCTGGACACAAAAATAGGATAATCCTGTGCATCTCAAAATGATAAAAATACTTCTTTAATAATAGATTAACTGAGTTCATAGTCAGTTTTTATGCAGTGCTGCTTCCTTAAGTGGGTGTTCACTAATTCGCATGCAGTTGTCCTACTCATAGTTTGGTCCCAGATAGAGAACACACTATTGCTGGCATTGCACTTGAAGACAAAGAAGCTTAGGAGGAAAAAAATACATATATTATAAAGAGTTGAGATGTAGAAGGAACACTACTTTGCCAAGTTTATTGAAGCACAAAGAATTTACTTAATTTGCGGCAAAGAAGATCATCACATATTAGGAAAGGAAAATTAGCCATACAAATTACACACCATAGACTAGTTTGCCTGTTTTTAAAAGGTTAAAAAAAGTTATATGCCAGGAATGGTCTAGGCATAAAAATATCCGGTCTTACAAGACAGTAGTCATGAACTATGTGACCTCTGAGCCCTGTATGCAATTTCAACATGAAAGACCTTATTACTCATTCAGTCTCAACATCTGAATATCAAACTGAGAGAAAACTTTTAGTTAAGCATGTATGCATTTGCAGGATTTAGGGCATAAGACAGAACAAAGAGTTTTGTTGGTTGGTGGTTTGGTTTTTTTTTTTTTGGTGTTGTTTTGGAATTAGGTACATCACAGCAACTGTCAAAAAAACTAACATGATAAGCTGAAAGTAAAAAATGTCTACAATCAAAAGTTAATTTATAGGATTTACAGTCTAAAAGAGAACTCAGAACTCCAAACATGTTTCTTATGACTTGATGTTGTGGAAAAAAAAAAAAAAAATGAAAGAAATTGTATATCCATGAAGGGGGTGATCAGGTAGTTCTCCTCTCCCCAAAACACAAGTACCTATAATTATACAGAGTAGGATAATTACCATGTCTGAAAACACACATTTTAAGTGGCACTTATACTATCATATATAACCCAAACACCAGACCTTTTATAACTAATGTAATGTTAAAAATTGCATAGGGAAATAACATTTATTAGAACTTAGAAACTAAGCTGCTGGCTAAATCTGATTTATGCACCATGATAAATTCTGCTCACAAAATAAGTCCCTCTACTTAATTCCCACCACTTGCTGGGAATGGGGGGGAAGAAAATGACCACTCCTAATGCACAAGATTGTTAACAATGCATAGTTTAGGGATGGTGTTGGTAGTCCCCCTGTGCTCCTCCAGCTATCTGCTGCCCTGGAACTACTGGAGATGTCTGCAGAAGGGTTAGGAGAGCACTTGGTGGTGGTGCTGAGGATGCCTATGCACAGCTCAACACTTTCTGCATCACCACAGAGATCACATAATGGTGTCAGACAACAGGGGAAAAAAAATATATTATATATATATATATATTTCATTCTTTTTCCTTTCCACAACATAGGGTTGTCTTGATCTGGGAAAAGATAAGTGACTGGCCTCCAAGCTCTTATGGACAAAGTACTGTTGTTTCTGGGCACCTCCAATTAGAGTTTTACAGGAGTAGGGCAGCTACTAGTTGAAACTACTGGTTGCTACAGCTACTCCATTGTTTTCTTTGAAGAACCACATAAGAAAAATAACAAACATTTTTGGAAGGGAACATTCAAAGTTCAGGTTTGGACTTCATTACTTAGCTTTTGGTCACAGGTGCTATAGGAATCCACCTGCTCAAAGCCCGTCAGTTCAGATGCACACAAAAAATACTAAGTTTTTGCCACCTCAAGGCAGACAATGCAGAAACACCCACATTGTTTTGCTACCAGAGGAAGGAATGGAAGAAACAAAATGGGACAAAAATGGAGATCTACTGCTCATGTTTACAGTAGAGAAACAGGGTCAGAAAGATTAGATGAGATGTTTCTGTTGCCTGTTCCACCTCTTCAGCGTGTGCTGCCAGCAAGGCCAGCACAGCTCCCACATAACCCTGACGCAATCAGCAGAGAGGACATCCTTTACTACCCCTTTGTCTTATACCTTGTCTTCATTTAGTGTGGGACAAGGCTGAAGTCTCTGTGTAAGTCCAGGTCCACTCCTGTTTCAATCCAGTGCAACTTAAACACCGATTTTATGGACACTTCACAGGACCCCAGTCAACTGAGAAAGCCCTAAGGCTCGATGAGCAAACATTTCATAGTAACAGCAGCTAGCACACAAACCTCAAAAAATCCCAGTTATGGAAGTCAAAAGCTGGTAGATCAGAGGCAGCCCTCCATGATTTTGTCTGGATAAAACTTTTAAAGACACACTAGCCAGACCTATATCCTCCCCAAAAGACAAAAAAAAAAAATAAAATAAAATAAAATAATGACAAGAACAGCAACAAACACAGAGGGAAGGATACAGTAAACACTACATATACAGATGCCAAATTCAGACCTATGTGTCTCTATCAAAAGATGAGAAGGTACTGTCAGTTCTCACATCAAATTTGTCAGTGGAGACTACAGGATAGATTTGGGGGTCAATAAAGCAAGCCTAACGGCATGGCTCATCTTTCATTCAATAGTTTTCAGTGGATTCAATGGCTTTCATTCGAAGCAAATTAAAATTAAGTAACATCCAAGAAAACCAACGAGGAAGTCATTCTTACCTACATAGAGGGAAAATATACTGAGTCTACAATATACCTACCCAAAACAAACAAACAAAAAGGTACAATATAGCAATTCTGAAACCTGCATTCAACATTATTTTAGGATGACTTATTCTGGAATGTAAGAGTTCTCTTATAAACACTGATGGAAAGTTGAGAAACCCTGCAAAATACCTTCTGAATCCTTGGGTAACAGCAAGTTGCAGTACACTGCAATGGAAGACATCATTCACAAGACCTTTTTTTAAGCCAGCAAGATGCTTAGCACTTACGCTAGCTTTGCTTTGTGCAAAGTTCTAAGATTTGATGAAAATCTGAATTTTCCATAACAACATTTCTCTAAAAAAAATAAAAAATAAAAATAATGTGAAAAATATTACGGCTGAAAACTTTTTGTAGCTCTTTATAGTAATTATGCAAACATTGTGAAGAATGTTGTACTACTTGAACATACGTTACATTGTTCAGCTTAACAGAAAACAACTGACACAAAATATCAACTTAGCTCCTGGATCCTATTTTTCTCCCCCACATAAATGAAACATTTGTTCAATTCACAGCATCTGAACTCCAAATACACATTTTTTCAGTATGACATAGTGAGGACTATTTTAAGATGCAGGAATGCCATTAATTTGTGCCCCTTAGCTCAGCAATTTGTAAATGATTAGCTCTAAATCACTGACACAAAGTAAAATCTGTCTAAGCCCATTTCATCCAACTACTAGCATTTAATTTAAACATGATTTCAAGACCTAATGCCAAAAAGACAGAACATGCTATTTATTATAATATTGAAAAGAAATCTTGTGTGATAGTTATCTATCTACAGGAAGACATAAGCAATTAAAAATAAAAAATAAATTTAAAAAAAAAGCTTAAAACTCAGCCTTTTTGGATTCCTGAGATTTCAAACAAGTTCTACATTTTTGCTGTTAAGAAAGCCCCTGAGGAGCAAGTCTAGCATGAGATGTCACTGTCAAGCCTTTTATATGATGTGGGGAGGGAAATAAGAGTTGGATTGAGCACAATGCCTATTTTTCTGGTTACAAGAGACTCACGTACAGGAGGTTACAAGTGTCCACAAACAAAGTTAGAAATGAAATTATGCAGGAAAGAAGTGGGAAACTCCAGAAAGCTGATGAAAGTTTGGCTTTAAGAGGGAGGCTCTCACAACAGCAGATTTGAATGTGGCAGCAGACACTACTTTGTGTTTGTTTGTTTGTTTTAAATCCATGAAACAGACACGCCTACAGCTTTTTTTTTTTCCATCCCCAACAATTCATTAAAAGTCAAAGCTTTGGTCTGAAGTTTAATGCCTTCTATTTTTTGATTTGTTTTGGGCTAGCCTTAAAGGAACAGTGAAAGGCTTTAAATTGGCAACATAATTCAGCAGGAAATGCAAGTTACCTTCTCTTGGGCACCTGGGAAATGCATTTGTTTCAAGTTCCTCAACTTTGGGGGGGGGGGGGGGGGG
>CM021765.1:161786368-162012178 GCA_011076525.1 Nettapus auritus
ACAAGATGTAGGATCCCATTAGGAGGAAAATATAAAAAGCAGTAACCAGAGTGACATCACTCTGAGCCCTAAGTAACAGATGTCTAAGGATGCACAAGCAGCTGTGCAAGGCCCCTGGACCAGCCAGGATAGCGGGGCTGGAGAAGAGAGGAGAGAGGGTACCTGTGGCTGCCTCTGCCCCAACCCATTTTCAAAGAGCAACAAGGATTTTCACCAGATATTTTCAGTTCACAACCATATCATGACTGGTTCTTTAATGATTCTACAGGTCTTGCTTATTCAAATGGATGTAGAAGTCAAAGGACTACACAGAAGGGAAATTTGGAGAAGATGATCTAGAATTCCCTTCACTTAAAGCAAAATGAATTTAGTCATCCAATTCATAATTAAAATAATAACAATAAAGAAAAATCTAAAAGTTCATTTTTATTTATTTAGAAGAGTTTTCAGGAATTTTTATAAGTTCTTATCCACCTGAATGGAATCGTAAGAAGGAGGTATCACACTGAAGCACAGAAACCAAATGACGATCGCTTGCATAATCTCAGAACAATGATTTCAAATTTTCAATCTCTTCCACAGTATTTTATCTCCAATTGGCAATATTTTCTCTCTTTTCTTAAAGAAAATAAAAGTTCAAATATGCAGGCAGCCTTCCCCAACAGCTCCTAGCCAAGACATTCAGTAGGGCACTATCCCAACTCTGACGAATAACACCAAAGCAATCAGGTTGTTCAACATCCTATGCAACTCACTAGTGATGAATTCTCAAATCCACCAGAACACATACAAATGGAAGTTAGCACAAAGCAGCAGTATGTTAATTCAGCATGATAATGAGTTTAATGCTAACTTGGCTAAAGGAAATCACCAGGAGATAGGAAACAAGACTGGTTTCAGGACTGTAGCTTGAGCTAGAGCAGAAGGTCCAAGTGAGAATATTCAGAACAGAGAAAAGCCCACTCCTCACATGGCTTTTGATCAGGAACACAAATAATATTTATTTGCTCTTAAAAACCACACACATACACACACATACACCCTCCTCCAGCCATGAGTACCTCTAAAAGCTGCTGTGGCAGACATTCGGCACCATTGAACCATCTTCAACTTTCTTCCCCCACAAACTTAATATATGTTTAGCTATGCAGAGATTAACAATTGAAAACCACAAAAAAAATTATTCTATTTAGGGGGTAATTAATGACTTCAGTTTAGCAGCTGATTTTTGGTTGGCCTTAAACCAACAGGAGCTTGAAAAGAAACTATTACACGAGAATAAGATGCTGAATAATCTTGCGAGTTATTAGTTGGCAGTTTGATGTGGCCTTCAGACTTCAAAGGACCCTTTTATAAGAAAAGAGGACAAAGGCAGTGAGGCCTTTAACATCTTTTATGGTAAATAAGATAGAAAAATTGACTACGTATTAGAAGGCTGATGCTTTCTGATGAAAGCAAACCAGAAAGCTGATGAAAGCATATTAGGAAAGACTGAACTTTGCATGAGTTTCATCAACATTTTAGGAACCTTGAATTATCCATCAGGTTTTTGATTAGAAGAAGACAGTAATTTGGAAAGTAAACAGCAAGTAGTCCAGTAACAAAAGAATCCAGGTAGAGTTTCTGTTACTTTTCTATCAACAGATGCTTGGGGGAACACACCAGATTCCAGCAGAGCTTTCACCCAAACATTTGCTGCCAACTTAAGGCAAAACATCAGGTCCTCCCGTTTGGGGCACACACAACTCAGTAGCTTTCCTACTACTTACCCTTAATGGCTCACTTTTCCCCAGTTATGAATGTATAGACACTCACTGACATTTTCTGGCATTAGAGAAATTGCATGTTAAGGTCTACTACTAAATAAAGACATTGCTGATAATTAGACCATGGAGAAACAAAAGGATCTTCCCCTTACCAGAATTCACTGATGAAAAAAACAGCAACAGCATATGGCTTAAAATTAACATAGTGTGAAATGAAAAGCACAAACCTTTAAGTGGAAAGGTGCCTAATGTAATTTTCACAATTACCATTTAATTTAAGAAGCAGATCAAAGAAGTGCATCATTTACATTCTTCAAACATTAAGTTTTCAAGATCAAAGACCTCAAGTATTTCCAGACTGCATATATGGGAATAACATGGTTAGAGTAATGAATCTATGCAGAGGGAGAACATGAGCTGCCAGTTTGCTCTGTACAGCAGTTTCCCCATCATCTGAGACTGTAACAAGTAGTAGCTGCAACAAGCATCATCAACAAACACTGTTTAACACTATACATATAAATAGAAGCAAGGAACTTTGGGCTCAAAAATAACATTATACTGATTTTCTGATTGCTGGAGACCTCTTTCCCTGAAACTAGCCACTGCTTCAGAGACTTTTCACAACTTCAGGCCGATAGCTATGTTTTAATAGCTCTTATACCATGTTCTAGAGGTCATTAAAGACTTTACTGCCAGTCATTGTAGGCTTTAACCAAAGCTGTGTTTTCATGACAGTGCTCTAGCCTAATTATGTCAGAAGTTTAATACTGAGAAGTGCACCGTAAGTATGCCAAGACACGTCAGTTTAATTTTAGGTTAAATAAAAAGAAACATCACCAGCAAAACTGATGTTTTAATGACCACTGGGAGTTGCTATAAGACACTGTGATCCAATTCAGTGTAAAATAGAAAGTGTCCTGGCACTTATATCCAGGAAACAATCACAACTTTAGTTCACACTGACGATCCACGCTTACTTCTGAGGGCCTCCCAAAAAATGCAGCTCAGAATTCAAGATTAAAAACAGATTTTCTTGGCAGAAAACCAGAGAGCGTTACAGATGTAAGACCTACAGTAAAACAAGAGATGATCATTTAAGCTGAACCAGTAAACAGGAGCTGCTCATGCAAGTTGAGATTACTAAAACTTCTTACTAAGTTGAAGGATGTGACAACGACAGACACGTAACGTAACATCAACCTTCAGGTACAGAATATTGCTGTATAACATTCAATCCCCAGAGTTTTTCTTATTGTATAAAAAAATCCTCAATACATCATACTGCCCATCAGACTGGTCACAACCAAAGGGTGGATTTTTATCTGCATCTTCTTCATGCTCCCTGCTTTCCTTCTTAATCACAGGATTAAAGCCATATTAAAAGTAGACAGGAGGGGTTATGTGATGCTAACAGGTACACAGAGATTTAATTCCTTTTATCATGGTATTACACATCCAATACAGCAAAGGAAGGGGCATGTGAAGTCCACATCCCTACTTCTACATCGGCGAGCATTTAAGACCACTTGCTCGGAATAAATTTCTGATACACACTTCTCGTGGTAAGGATATTGCATTCCATAACTAAGCCTAACAAGCTCGTAAGATGAACAGCCATTGTGCTTTTACAATAGCTGAGAAATCTGCACATTATCGGTACTCCAGGAAACAAACTTGCTGACAGACAAAAGAAGTTACATAGAAGCAAGTTCTGTACTTTAAGTCTTTTCCCACAAAACAAAAAGGTGAAACAGCATGGTGTAACCATCTTCAACTTATCAGATGAAGAAAATGATTAGCTGTGTCCAGCTGAAATCAACTCACAGCATCCTAAGCTCAAAGGATGTTTATGTTGCACAAGGCTGTGGAATACATGTGTGTTCGTGCTAGATCTAAATTAGCTCACACAGTTCAGTGTTACCATAGCCAAACTACTTCACATACACAGCCTGGATTGGGCAGATAGATGCAGCCAGAACTCATGAAGGTCATAAATCTACATCTGACAAAAATTAAAACCACTATGCACAATCTAAGCAACATTATACACATCTGTAGATCACAATATTGACCAAGTGGCTAAAAATAGGTACAAGTCACATCTACCTCAACAAGCAACCTACATAAAAGTGTCCCTTTCTGAAACAGGAATAAATGAAGACACATACATTTCTTTACTTGAGTGGAGGAGCTTGTGCTGAGATTGGGATAAGAAGGATCCAGAGATCAGGCTCTCTTCTCAACATCCTCCCCTGTAATAACATCTGTTAAGCTGAGCCTGCATCAGGTTCTTGGGCCCGCAGGCTCTGCACAACAGGGTAAGAATAAAGATAACACATGGCCATAGCACAACCACAGCATAGCTGGTTTAGAAACAGTGCTCTAAGGAAATTTTAAAATAAAGACTAAAGTGGAAAAGGCTGGCATACCTTTAAAGACAGCTGACAGACGCCTACATCCTTTCATATTTCACTCCCCCCATCTGAAAGGTAGGAGATCTTTGTCACACTATCACATGAGACACACCCTCTGCACTGCCTCCTAGGCTGGCTGCAGAGGAAGGAGAAAGCAATCCTGTGAGTCACCACTGGAAACTTGCATGCATCAAACATCTCCTCGCCAGACACAGGGAACAAAATTAAAGTCAGCTTTCCTACCAACTCTGCACAGACACTAGAAAAATGTTGCTTAGATCTCATGTTTTGTTACCACGACAGAGATAGGGTTCTTTCAAGAGACTCACATGTGAAGACCAAATCTTGTTGCTGAAACATGCACATTAAGTATTTCAGTCTGACAAAATAAGTTGTACTGAGAACCAGACAACTGATAGCATTGTTCTTAAGCACAGTATATCCACATAAGTTTAGGAGAAAAAAAAAAAAAAAAAAAAAAAAAAAAAAGTTTTACTGTAATTTTCAAGGAAAGTCATTTTGCATAAGGAAAGATCAAAAATTCTGTTGCCACAAGATTTTAGTTGCTAGGTTAAATATTATTTTTATTATATATATTATTTATTAATTAGGTGGGGAGGTAAGAAAGAAAGGGAAGAAAAATAAACCACACATACACACATGCACATATTTTTTTTTCAGACGGGTCTTACAGTAGTCTTCCATGCCCAATGGCAGATAAAATAGATGAATACTGATTTTACAAACACAAAATGAAAAGTTAAAGTGTAATAAATTCATTCAAATAGTTAGAATACTCTAAGATGGTATTCCTCCCCCCTTCTCTTTGGAATGGAAAAAATGCAAAACAATGCATTTGAGCCCTTAATACAAAAATTCATAACTGAAATACTCACAAGGCAAGAAATTCACTCCTCTAGGAAGAAAAAGTAGCCAGGCACAAATAACCTTAGGAGCACATTTCTCCATCTGCACTTCACCAACCTCTCTCCTTTGTCATTTCTCCACAGCACAGAGCTCCCAAATGCATCCACTGACACTTGATGTGCAGAACTTCCTTGAGCCTTTAACGATACTCCCAAATGAGAATACAGCCCATGTCTGCAAGACCTATACCAAAGTCACAGACAACTTTTGGATTTTATCAGATGCATGAAAGCTAGGCCATTAGTGAGCAAACTAGTGTCTGCATTTTAATGGGGATTTGTCTTTGAAAAATTTGTTGACACGTAAGGCTCGTAGCTGGGAAGCAATACCTTCCTGAATAATCATTAAGACAATGTTTATTATATCAGACTTTTTTTCTTCTCTCTCCACAGCATCAGGCAAATGTCTGCGAGAGATATCTATCTGTACCTGGAGCTCACGCCTTCTTCCTCATCCCATTTTCATTCAGTCCGAATAAGAGCAGCTCCACACCACCTTTTTATTGGATGCAGAGAACTCACTAAGAAGATGCCCACTTGACATTTCAAAAATTATACAAAGGCACTGTAGTTAGCTCAGGCAACCAATATTACCTTATTACAACCCTTCTGTATTTGCAGACAAATCTACAGCCAGACATCTAGGTCATTTTTCCTCAGGTTTACATTTTAAGGTGAATCAAAAAGACACATCTTGTCAGTGAAGGTATTAATGCCAAAAGAAAAGGACACAAGGAGGAACAGATTTTTTTTTCCCAGACTGGAAATGCAGCTTCACCTACTCTGAAATAGTACCAAAAGAAGCATTTCAGGGCAGTACCACAGCTGTTGGTAAAAGAAAAAATAAAAACATGTGCACACAAGTGTAGTGTCAAACCTTGATCTTAGTTTTTCTTCATCTTCTCCACAGTTACTTTGACATCTGTCTTTGTTTGCTTGCATCCTTTATCACATCATGAATTACTAACTGACATAGTCATTCAATCATGTAGAAAGTCTCAAAAATCTCTACAAGCTGCATTTTTCAAATTCCTTCCTGAAGGAAATAAAAGAGAAATAGCGGAGCCAATAAAGTACTTCCAGGAAAGAATTTGCAAGTAGCACCGGAGATTAGATCTGGGATTAGACTGCACCCATGAACAGCAGGCAATCACTGAAGAACAGCTGGGTGAGACAGCCCAATACCATCTAAAGGATTTTCTCCAAACAACAAAACTCCAACAAGACGTAAAGGCTGCTTCTGCCACAACAGAAGATGTTTGATAAGCATATCAAATACTTTAAAATGCCCAGGCCCAGAAACTCCTGGCAGAGTTTCTATTTAAAACAGTTTCAACTGTATTTTTAAGCCTTATGAAATTCATCCTGAAGATGTTATTTATGGATGGAAGCCAGCCTCCCTAAGTCAGGTGTCTAGCTTATAACTCGACCCCAGGCGCTTGGTGAATTACTCCGAAGTCATGTAAGGAAGAGATACAGGCAGTGAGCAGAAGCAGGTGATTTTAGAGGCCTCCGGGGAAGGAGAAGGTTTGTCTCAATTCAGGTGTCTGCCTCTTCATCGCCTCCATGGACAAGTTGCACCAGCTGGTTGCAACCAAACAGCTGCCACCAAAGTGTGAGCCCTGCCACTGCCACCACTGTTATGAACACTGGTGGCCCTCACCTCCCAGGAGCCAAATGCTGCAAAACTAACAGAATCAGCTATTACTTTTTTTTTTTTTTTTTTTTAAATTATCTTATATTTTACGCATGCAACTACCCTAAGCCACAATTGAAAGCTCCAGGGTCAGCAACACCCTAAATGTAGCTTCTGTGTAGCATCAAGCAGATACCTTTCACAGATTGCTTCTGTGTGTCCTGATGTGCAGAATCATAAAGCTGATCAGGTAAAATAAGCACAGCACCCTAAATAGTTGAACACAGACCAACAAACGCTACAGAGCAGGCCAGGTCTCCATCAGAAGGACTGAACCAAATTGCCAGAGGGTCAGAAACCCCACTGCCACCACAAGAGGCAGGAGAAGCACATGCCAAGGGCTGGAGTTTCACCAACATCTCATTGCAATGACACACAACCACATCGTTGTGGAACTTACTCTTGGAAGACAGGCTGGCCCAACACTTCACATTTTCTCTATGTTAATTGAACTGATGTCAAGCCAGATATTCCTTTAGAGGTGTTACAGGACTGATTTTGATTTTTTTTTTTTTTTTTTTTGGCTAACAGACTAATAACTTTTTCCCAAAGCTGGTATATTGTGTTTATTTTCTAATAATAATGATTCAGAGCAGAATCTGATTCTTACATTAACTGATGAAAAAAAAAAAAAAAAAAAAAAACACACACACACCACTGCCAACACACCCTGCACTGGAAAACCATAAGGCAAGTCTATAAACCTCAGGCCAGTCTAAGATAATCCCAGATGTTTTGTACCACAAATGCAAAACACTGTTGAAATCAAGTTTCTTTTCTCGGTGTAACACAAATGAAGGTTTTACTACTAAACATTCAACTGGAAGCTAGCATACTGTAAGTCATATCCATACACCTTTCTTTTCATTCGAAAAAAAAATATTGTACTACTTGTAAAAAGCTAGATTTACAACTGCTTACAGCATGAGGAACCAAAGAACCTATTTTAAAATAGCTTATCCACTGCATTCCTTTAAAGTTAGGTTTTCTGCTGGATTGACAGCATTCAGCTATGTGAAGAACAGCAAAAACAAGACACTCCTTCCAAGGTAATTCACAATAATATGTGAGGTGTGTCAAGCACACCGTAAATTACCAGAAGCACTTCTTGCACATTGAGTCTGAGAACACATGCAGACTTATTAAACTGATGAAGATGGAAAGTCCATTTCATAAATGATAAAGTTATGTCAGTCTCATAAAAAAAGTATTTTGTTGTTGTTCCTAATTATAAAAAAAATAAAAAATAAAAATCCCTCCTCCAAGAGTGAAAGCAACTTTAAAGACAGGGAGTGGTAGGTACAAGGAACAGCTGGAATGTATCTGGTTCTTAAAACACAATAAAACCCAACTGTTTTCCAAAGCTCAGCAAGATCACGGCCTAATGTAATATACTAAAGTGCTCTTTAAAAACTTAAAGAATTTGGACAAAAAAAAAAAAAAAAAAAAAAAAAAAAAGCTGTTTGACAAAGAAAAAGTGCTAGAAGCAAGCCCACTAATGTAGGAAAAAAAATATTCCTGAATACAGGAATCATCATCTCACCTCCTCCCCCAGACTACAAGAGGTAAACACACATGACCTCGCAAAATTCAAGGAAGAATCAGGTCACAGTTCAAAAACAGAGCAAAACAAAAAAGACAAGAGGAAAAGAACAACAGTGACTCCACAACTGACTCTAGTTGGTAACCACATAATACAAAAGAAAGAAGTTCAGTCAACGTTTTCTGTAGATGCCCTTAAACAGCACTACAGTTCTCCAATCTACAAGACTTGTATGTCTCTAAATTCCACAAGTTAATTATTCCCCTTAAAGTGCCTGCAGATGCTGATTTCATGCAAAATATTAAAACACTGAAAACTAGAAAGAGGAAGCTGTCCACAAAGGAAGCAGGCACACTGGAAGCTCAGCTAAAAGCTACGCATGCCCATCACACACTGGTGTGAAGACTAACCTCAAGCATCTCAGAGAAATCCAAATATAGAGTTAACTTGACAATATATAAAACCCACCTTGTAGGACCTTGGAAATAGATTTTTCCCCCAGCAAATAAATCAGTCCTGCTTTTCTCTCAGACACACCTCTGTGAATACCAGAGGTATCTTTGCCAAGCTCTGGGAAGCTCCTTGTCCCATGGATAAGGTAACAGAGTGAGCAGTGTCCACCCAGCTAAAACAATACTACTGTCACCCTCTCCCTTGAAATCATCATTGCTATGCCTGTTTTATGACATTTTGTCAAAGTGCTTTTAGAGCCTGCAGCCAATGAGAACATTATTTCGAGGATTCAAATTCCTACAGTATTTACTTAACAGGTATACTTCTATAACAATCCATGTCTATATATTAATTGGATACACTTAGATTTACTCCATGCAAGGGTTCACTGCCAAGAACCTACACACAATAATGAAATATTGATGCACCTAACTACTGGGGGCTTAAATACATCCCTTATGCAGAAGTGAGCCAGAACGTTGGTGGTATTGCTGTAACACGTTCTCCAGAAACCAGCCCACCCAGGTTTTATGACTTGACAGAATTAGCCAGTGTTAGACATGGGTTAGACAACACAACATATAGGATTTACCTTTTCTTGCAAACATTTTTCACTCTTACACTATTGAGTACAACGACTGGCTCTCTGCACACCATCTGAAAATACCTCATTCATAAATAAGAAGAAAGCTTTTCATAATGATTAGTGCCACTGAAATAAATGCCTCTATGAGAACGGGATTTGAACAGTAAGATGAGTCTGGGCCAGCTTCTCCCTCTACAGTTATTTCTCCCATGTGCCATACCAGACTGTATGCATTAGATTCATGCTTGGGGGAAAAACAAAACCAAATAATCACTGATGTAAGATCTCTATGCAAATACAGGAAAAACATTGCTGCTAGACCTCTTGCTACATTTGCAGAAGCCATAAAAATATACAGTAGAAATGCAGAGTCTGAACGGTTTCAGCAAATAGAAACATTTGGTGACCACATGTCAGAGACCATTCATTGAATTTGATTGCTTTACTGCTTGTCCAAACCCAAAGGATTTTAGTAAGCAGTACTGGCTCTCAAGTTTTGTCCTGAAGCTGACTCTTTCTACCAAGCAACTCCTCAAGTCTGTGTTTCAACTTTTCCAGGCAGAGGTGCATGTGCATGCAATTCTCTTTCCCAGAAGACAAGAGAAATCAACAAAATAATTAATTTTGCCAACAGCCAAAGCATAAGAGATGCTTCTAAAATCACAAAGGGAGATAGCTTTCAACTCTGAAAAGCCTACTGTAGGGGAATAATGAATGAAGCTGTTAGCACACACAGCAGCACGAGATAAATCAGACTATTTTTCTACCTGTTTAATGGCCATGGCAGGATTGGAGCTGCAGAGCCGTCTTCAGTTGCCCTCAATAGGCTGGGGTCCATTCCTCTAACACTGCCTAGTGAAAATGATAAAAGCCTTCTCTTTAGAAATCCCACCCGTGCACTACCTCCCTCCATCAATGCTGGGCAGTGCTGGCGATGGAAAGGCCTCCTCCCGTTGCACTGCAGCATCCCTGCATGAGAAGCACTCCAGGACTATGGGATCTGGTTTGCCACTCCAAGGCTGGCGTTCCCGATGACAGCATCAAACGAAATGAGCAGCTTTCAGAACATCTGACTTCAATAACGCCAGATCAGTCACTGGGGGAAGAGGGTCAGATGGCAAGAGGCCCTGTAGCAGTTTGCTATACTAAAAGTGACTTGGCTCAACACCTAGTTTTCACTTGGGTGATTCGTCAGAGTTGCTCCATTTGCTTTTCTTTTCCTGGAGCTCTGCTGCTGCACTCCAACAATTCATTCAGACACACGGTCACTTCCCCAATCTCCCCCAGCCAGGATTTGTACATGGTGTACATTTGACTACTCTGAGATGAGGGGAAGAAAAAAAAAAAATAGAAATCAAGCGTTATTCGCCTTGGGGCACTCTAACTAAAGATTTACAGACTTTGTGGGTCAGGTTTCAAGTTGCTTTAGCAAACAATTTCAAACCATGCACATTTACCTGAAGATTAGGGCTCATTTAAGAGACAGAACACTAATGTAAAGCTGAGAGGTTTTACAAGAGAACAGCCCCTCTTGAACTCTGCAACGATCCAGGGTGTCTGTGGGGAGAGGGCCCACATTTCACATTTCTTTACACACACGGACTTGGTGGTGGACTGCAGAGAGGAAGGGGTAGGACTGCCCGCCCACCTCCTGAAACCAGAGTGCAGGAAACACAGACCGGGCAATTTGGGATAGTTAATAGCCGGGTAGGAATTCTGGGTTTTGAGGAATAGCTCTGGCTTTCTGAAGCTATAATATGGAACAGAATGTAGTAAAATCATTGTAAAAGCCCAGCTATTTCTAGCTCTGGCAAACACAGCTCTAACTTAGAGAAACTATTTCTAAGCTGCATTATTTCAGTATTTTATTCTGGTCTCAGCACACACCATACACCCAGCTAAGGTGCTAAATAAAGGCTGAACTGGATGTGATTTTGAGCAGCAGCAGTTGCTAAACACACAGCTCAGAAGACTCCAAGAGCCCCAGGTGTACGAACCCAACAACACTGAGCAGTGCTGGGCTCTGGACAAGCCACTAGCACAGGGGCACCCAAGAAGAGTTTGAGTTTTGCAAGAAAATCACCTTCTCCAAAATGAGCCTGTGTGCTAGACAGTCAACTTTACAAGAGGGACTAATCATCCCCAAATAGAGTTTGGGATACCAAGACAAGCAACACCCCCCCCCCCCCACCCACCAGTTCTCCACTGTACACAAAACCTCTTTTACAAGGGGCTGGGGGACTTTGCATTGTAAAGACTACAGACCTGCCTTGTCTACATTATCATAAAATATGCCTGAACATGAACTAGAACTAAAAAAACAAACACACAAAACCAAACCACAAGGTCTCTCCTTAACAAATACCAGACATCAAATGCAATTTTTATTGTTATTGCTTTTAATCATTTTTTTTTTTTTTTTTAATAGCACAGAGGTTTCAGCTGGGAGGAGGCAGAACATGGACCTGAGCAGGGCACAAGTTGCTTTCTCTTAACAAAAGCTTCAAGAACAGATGGGGAAAAACTTAAACTTTTGGGGTGTTGGGGGCGCCCCCCCCCCCCCTTTCATTTTTCCTTCCCACTCCCTGAGACCTGACAAATAGAGCTACCCATTCCAGGAAGGAAGAAAAAAATAAAAATAAAAGAAAAAAAAAAATCAGTCTTTGAGCTCAGGTTTTCTGATTTATTTATTTTTTTAAAAAAAATCTCAAAATCTAAAAAGCTTTTTATTGAAATACAGCAATATGCTAACGTTGATTTCATTAGCAAAGGGAAAGGTCAATGGTTCACAAAGAAGTTTTTGCTCGCTATTTTAAATACCTATTAGCTATTGTTTGTATGCTTTTATCTTCCTCTAACTTTAGAGGAAACTGGCACCAAAAAAACTTACCAAACGGTAAGAACTTAAAGTTCATAAACATTTGGGAATCTGCCTCACTCTTGGAACAAATGGCTTAATCATTAGGAGTAGGTATTGTTACAAGTTTCACTCACATACATACCACTGCTTTGCACCAAGGTTCACAAAACCTTGGGATGTCTCATTACTCTAAAAATGTCTTCTCTTATACAATGGAAATGGTTGGCCTTGTGCATTTAGTTTATCTGGATTTAAACAGTAGAGCAACACAACAGACCCTCTGAAATAAATCCTCATTTCATCTGAAAATAAATATTTACATTTTCCTTCAACACTACAGAACTTTTAACATCCTGTTTATCAACACCTTCAGGTTTTTAAGTTACTTTGTATAAACTTTTATTTTAAACAAGGCATGAGTTTAAAACATTACTTCAAAACAAGAAAAGCTTTCAAATCTTGGAAAAAAGTATAACCAGATAACCTAAAAGGGGGACAGAGGAATCCGAACATTTCCACTACAGAACAAATAGCATCTACCTCACACTTAGATAGCTTTGCTATTGCTCCCACGTGCTACTGGCAGGCAGGGAGATGCTTTTGTTGCATGGTAGAGCCAGCCAACATCACATAGAAAGAGATAAATCCCCATACTCTTAAATTAAAATTTTCAAAGATGGTATAACATCATCTGCATGAAATTCTCTAAAATAAGCTTTGCCAATTCCAAAAAAGAAATAATGCAAAATATGTATATACACACAAGAGAAAAGTGCTTTAACAACCTAAACACATGGATATCTCTTAACAAAATTGACACCTGGGGAATATCAGGGCTGCTTTAATTACTGAAATTCACAGAAAGTAATTACACTTGAGAAAATCATTTGTGCTACCCTTACCTACTTTGCTGTCAGTTCAAAACTCTCTACCTTCCCTCAGTAGAATTTAAGCACTAGATGTCATTGTTTTACAGAGGAAACAAAGAAGCATGAACTCAGGTCTCCACAAGCTTGCAAAGATGAGGATAAAAAGTACCAGACCCCCTCCTTTGAATATTTACTACTCTGAAAGTTACTACAAGCCTGCTTGTGACCACAGAGGTTTCGTCTCAGGTGGATGGGTGGAAGGGTACACAGAAGTAAGTTGAAGTTACTTTGCTGTTCAAACACACACGGAGGGATTGCTGAAGTTCACCCTTACAAGCATAGAGTGTCCCAAAAGGATGGACAGGGTCTAACATCTCTTTAAGCAGCATACCCACTGCTTTCCTCGCTTACCTATTCCCACCACGACTTGACTCACAGCAAGCACTCAAGTGCCTGTTTCCAACCTTTTCCTGTGCATTACTGCATTGAGTGTGGTGACTGCAGAAATATAGATATTTAACACAAGCTTCATACAGGCAGATACTAATGTTTAAAGAAAAAAAAAAAAAAAAAAAAAAAGAGAAGAAGAGAGGGGAGAAGCAAATGGCTTTAATTTCAGGTTACTATTTTCTAGGCTCTTTGCAGACAGGAAGAGGAGCGCCTTTAATTCAAACCGTCTCAGAGCAAGAGCGCTGAAGAAGTACTTTAGGAGACGGTAGGAAATTGAGAGCCCTAATTACAGGAGCGGAGCCCTGCCAGCCTTTAATCGAGCCGTGGGGAGGGGGCGCCGGCGGTACCGAAAGCACAGAACGAGCCCTAAAAAAAAAAAAAAAAAAAAAACATTCAGCAGCCACGGCTGCTCGCAAAGAAACGAAGCTAGGAAGCGGGACCCCAGAGGGGACCCCATAAGGACCCCGGCCCCCTGGGAGCGGAGCAGGGGGACCCCCAGGGGCTCTCAGCGCCTCACCTCCAGCCACCTCCGTGCCTCGGCGAACGCCGCCTCGCACTCGGCGTCCTCTCGGCCCTCCATGGCCGGACAGCGCTCGGTCTTCGGCCGGCAGCGGCCGCTGTCATTCAGCTGCGTGCTTTTAACGCTCCCGTCCCCGTCTCCTCCCTCCTTTTCTCCCTCCTCCTCCTCGTCCTCCTCCCCCTAGCCCTCGGCGACCGCAGGAATCCGAGGAAGCCGCTCGCTGAGAAACCGCAGCACGGCCCCCGCCGCCTGCCGGGCACGGCTGGGGACCGCCAGCCTTCAGAGGCGACACCTTGTCCCCCCCACCTCTTCAGGGCCGACAGCAGCTTGCCCCGCCGCCCCTTTCAACATGCGAGAGACCCAGGCCCGCTTCTGCCACCTTCCCTGTGGGGAACCCCCAGGCAGAGCTCGGCCCTTGGCAGCTGCTTGATGCTTTCATTCCCAGTGCCACTGGTAGCCCCACAGCAGCCACTGCTGCTTTCCCCGGCCCCCATCTCCCCAACGGCTTTGGGACTTCACAACCCCAGGCATTACCCATGTTCGGGCCAGGAGCTGAACACCTTCCTTGGGGAGGTCTTCCTTGGGGAGGTCTTCCTTGGGGATGTCTTCCTTGGCAACACTTCCCTTGGGGAGGCCTTGCTTATTTTGGGGAGACCTTCTTCCACAAGCCTTTTCTCCTCCCCAGGGAGCCCTTTCTCCTCCCCAGGAGCCGCAGGCCAGCTGGGGTGGCACCACACATTGCTGAAGTTTCTTCCAGGCTGCCCTAACCCCAATGTTGTGGCAGAGCGGGTGTGCTGACTGAATGGTGTGTGGGAGGGCATCATTTGCCCAGTGGAGCAGCTGAAGGAGGATCAGGACAAAAAGCCCTTCACCAGCATGTGCAAGGATACCTAATATCATTGTCACTTTCTACTGAAGGTGTTTTTTCTACTTGAACTTCTAATAGCGTTTTTCTTATATTTCTGCAGTGCATCTCATTTCTGCTTTGTAGACCTTTTTAGAATGGGAGAGAATACTTTAAGAGATCATCTCAACATGCCAACCAACAAGCTGTTAGCCATCAGCGTCTGCCGTACACGGAGATGTGGATTTAGTGGTACACAAAGGCACGAAAACCCAATGGTAGTGGCTGAAATAAGTTCCACAGCAGACAGAAATGATGTCGTTAGCTCCTCTCAGTGGTATGATTTAAGACATCTCTGATAAAAAGGCAGCGATGAGTGAAATTATAATGAAAGTTATAATTTTGAAGACTTTTGCTACTCCTCTTTCCCGCCTGAAGCCAGATCAGCCAGCCACAAGACTGAATGCAAGCCAAGAATCTGTGTTTCTCTCGAGTGGGAAGCCCGAGCATCAGAAACCAACCCTCCCACTCTCACTCGTTAGTGCTCATGACTGCAAAGATTAAAAAAAAAAAAAAAAAAAAAAAAAAAAAAAAAGTCAAAGCAAGTATGCGCTGCTGTAGGCTGACGTCAGTTTTCATTAGTTGTCATTGCTAATTTCTTTCTGGAGAACTCATGCAGTGTTTCCCAGCCTTTTTACTTTACATAAAAATAAGATGCTCACCCTTCGACAGAAGAAACCAACTATGAATACTATCAACGATTTAATTTGAGAATAAAATTCCATGAAACGGGTTTGAAAAGAGGTCATGCTTTAAAAAGTTTCAATTATTTCTGGTTGTATTATTGCACTTAATGACTAATGAAATCACTTTTCCTATGATTAATGTTTGACATCTTAGATCAAGAGCTTCAAATAAATTTGACAAAGTCCTCCTCTTAGTAAGCTGCAAAGACCACAGCAGCTTTCAAACAGCAGTTACTCACTGAGAAACAAAAGCTCCCAAATGCATCATTTTTTTCTCAAAGTGCATTTTACATTGTCACATATGAATTTTCTCTGTAAGCACAAACAACTGAAGTACTTTAATATACCTTTGAGCTAACAAGCCACAAGACTCTTAGATCAGAAAAAAAATTACATATACCAGGCACAACCGCTAATTATTGGTGTCAAAAGTAGCAAACATATTATCATTCTACTTGGCAAAAACAAGGCCTTTCCATGTATGTGCTCCCAGGGATAAGTGTAGCAACAGTTTGTCACTTCCTTTTCATAGAGTGTTCTACAAATATTTGGTACGATAATATTTTCCCATCAAGGCACATTTCATCCCCTCTCAAGGAAACTGCATATTTATATTTTAAATGTGGGCTGTGGGCTTGGTTTGTTTTTTTCCTTCTGTATCTTGCATTTCAATGACAGACATCTTCCTTCTCACATAGTTAGAAAACTTGATGATGCAGCCATGACTGAAGGGGAAAACACATTGCTCTGGTGCTTGCATTCTTAGTTTCTCAAAAAAAAAAAAAAAAAAAAAAACGCAGTATCATGGGAAAGCACACACCAATATACTTAAAAGAGCTTGAACAATTCCGAGTGCTTAATAGCAGCCCGGCTCCACTCAGGTAAAATTACAGAAGCGCTGAGTGTGCATCATCCCTTCACTCCTACACGCACCATTTCCATACGGTGCTGTGCGTGGCCAGCCTGGGCTGCCGCAGCCCAAGAGGGATTTCCTGGCAGTCACTAGCACTGAACGCCTGCAGCCAAACCGTGCTATATGTGAAGGTGGCGAGGCTCTGGCAGGGCTGCACAAGTTAGGAAATAGAGCAGCATTTTCCCACGGAGCCTGAGCTAATGAGCAGAGGTTGTACAGATGAGGCAATGCCTGCACGGGCAGCACAAAACCAAAAACAAGTGGCTCTGCGGGACTTTTGCACCCTTGGTGAGAAGTCGGTGGATGACATGACGGCTCCGTGTTGGCACCTCACTCCTGGTGTCAAACCTATCCAGGTTCTTCCAGTGCCAGAGATGCTCCAACATCTCGCAGATCCCTCTCCTGCCTCAGTGCGCTGGTCTTCCCTTGTCAACACACTTTTAAGGACCTTTCCAAAAGGAATGCTCACAAGAAGGCACTGTCTTACATATTAATAAACCCCAAATTAACACCGAAATTAAAGCAAAGTAGAAGGGAAGCTCACTCTGCAGGACAACTGATTTGAAGATTACATACAGAAAAAAAAAAACTGAGCCAATCTGTACTGTTAATATACCCAGTATTCTTACTTATAAGCTCTTCCTTGATATTTAAGATGTATTTTTCAGTGTGCCCATGAAAAATCTCACCTCAATTTTACTATTCTCACCCTGCCATTTGATGTTTCCTTTGTCAGAAGTCCACTTGATCAGTCCTAATGCTCAATTAAAATTCCAGTTATGAAGTTATTTTGCAGTGATTGCACATCCCTATTTATTACTTAAAAATACCAACATCTGAACATCGAAGATCATACGGTGTAAATATTTTCCCAGATAACTGATGTAGCTTTCAACTGCACTTCCTCTTCTTTCCCCACTCTGAAAAAGTGCCTTATCTATATCTGATCTATATTAACTATAGTTTAGTTGCTTAACTGCAATCCTCTGAGTGACATTTAACATAAAATATGCTCCATCCCAATTATCTCATGACAACCTTTATTAGATTTCCTGGTATTAGTAGGAAAATAATGCAGTTTTTCTGTTTAACCAAGCCTTTGACTTTTATTTAAAAACAATTTTCAGGGCTTCGCTAATGTCCCTAGCAACATAAATACAAGTCTTAATGACACTGCCTTTTGTTGGGGTGAAAATATTCCAAAGGGAAGCTCATTATTATTGTTCTTCCCTCTCACTTTTCCAGCCAGCTGACTTATAGAAGACAGACTCTTGTTGTTAGTGGATTCTCCAGGTGACATTTTTAGACAAACACTCTGACTTCTCCTTTAGAGTGTAAAAGATGCTCTTAAGTGATAAAGCAGACTCCCAGGCCTCTTTCTTTTCAATAACGAAGGAAAATTCTGCCAGATTACTTCTGGCATAATCCCATTCCTTTTTCCTGCAATGACTATTAATAAAGAATTAAAGCATCCTCTGGGACACTGAGAGTTCAATTTCCTTTGGCCGCAGTCTTAATTGGAAGCAAACCTGAAACATTTCACTCCAAAGCAATAAATAAATACTTTTCTGAAATGTCAAAACCGTGCACATTAAACAAAACCCACCTTCATGAGAATCCAAAACCACAAGATTGCTCAGCCAAAAACAAACAAACAAAAAAAAAACAGAATTGCTACTAATTCAAGTGGAAAAATTGGTCATCAGTACCTTAAGATCCCATGGGTGGCATGGGAGAGATGGCACAGGGAAAGGATATCATGTAGCATTCAGTAGTGCTACCTGACAAATTTATGAGATATTCCTATAGGGGGAAAAAGAAAGTGTATGGCCATCATGGCTATCTTAAAATCTATAGACTATTTGTGTTCTCCTTATAAAAAAAACTTCATTGAAACAGTCCATATGTTTTCTATCATTTATTTCAGTTAGCTGAGATGTTTCATATGGCTGTATTCACCTGGGTGTTCCCTCTGCAGTCCTAGCAGTTGAACTACCATTAGTTACCGTTGTTGCTTTATGGGGGTGAAAAAAAAAAAAAAAAATCACGTTTTTCCACATATACAAATAGCATACACTGGTTTAACTACATCTTTTTGATAATTTATTAACATTATTAGTCTTGAAAAACAAAATTAATTTTCATTCAAAATGTAAAGATAAATGTAAAACAGTAAGAAGAAAGAGTCATTCGTCTGGCTTTTTTCTTCCATATATTTATTTATAAATAATTCAGTGAAAATTGTCTTGTGTCACCTGCAAAATTTCTTATAATATTCTTGTATCATTTCATTAAAAGATGCAGATAACCTTGTATTTCAAGTTTTTGCCCATTATCACCAACTCCACTCAAAATGTTATATGCAAATGACATGAACGATAGTCCTGCTTTGAGCTAGCTCGTCGTTATTACGATGAAGTATCACAGGTAGTAATTCCCAAAACTTTGAAGGGGGTGGAAGGAGAAAACCCCACCACACACAAGTTTTGCACAAAATGCATGCGTGTATATAAATACACAAAGTTGCTCCAGGAACAAGCACTAAGATATAGCAAGGACAAATGCAAAGTTTATTCCACTTATACTACAATTCATCAAGATGTTCGGGAAGTATCAAAATTTGTACTATTAACATATGGCAACAGTTTTATTGTTACAATACATTGCAGTGGATTAGCCCAACTGGAAAAGTTTTAAGCTGCAGACAGTGCGATTGCATTAAATCTTAGTTCTTCTGGGTCACGTTCCATGAATTTCTTGCAAACTTCTATTGCATCCTAGGGAAAAACAAACAAACGAGACCACCACAGTTATAAATCATACTTACTCAAAAAAAAGCAACTGAAATACGAATAAGTGGACTTTTCCATAAAGGATTACTAAACAGTCTAACAAGTCTATATAAACTATATTTCTGATCTGAGTTACCACTATTCAGGATTATTTATGGCAGTCATATGGGCAGCATAAGAGACCAAAGGCTTTGTGCAGAACCAGAACAACAGTGATTTTTTGTGACTGCATATTAGTTTGTGCAACAGATGTGTTTCTTGTCTGACTTTCCAAACACATCTCTGAAGCTTGCCTTTACTAGTATTGCTCTACTCTGAATTTTTTCCTTTGTCTCAAGATGAACATAAGCTGTGTGGGGTAAGTGAAAGATTATTTATAATTCCTTTAACTGGCTTTGGGGTGCAATATGGAGACCACATGTTATCAGAAAAAAAAAAAAAAGACATTAAAATAAAGAAAAAGCTTTATCCAACTTCTTCCCCTGCCCAAACAAGCACAAGCTGTATGCACACTTTACAGAGATTAGTCAACAGTACTAAACCATAGGTTTTGTTTGTTTGTTTTTCAGTTTCTCTGGTTTCTTTCTTTTATAAAGCTAATCCAGTCTGGGTACCGTAAGAGTCAGATGTACACATTGCCTTCTCTCAGCTTCAACTTAGTATCCTTCTTTGGGGGCGGCAGTTTATCCCGCCAGTTAAGTGTATTCGTTTCAGATTCATTTCTCAGCTAAGCAGCTCCCAACACAAAGACACATCCAAAAGAAACCATGAATCCCCAGACAAGAACGATTATTAGCAAAGAAGAAAAGGCAGAAATTTTAAGTGTTGGAAAGCAGATCAACTTCTGTCTAACTTGGTGCCTATCAAACTAACTAAACCGAATGAAAGAAAATGAGAAATTTTCAATTTAATCACTTCATCTCAGGTACAATTTCAAAATAGCACCGGCATATGAAAATCCCAGCAGAGAAAAAAGTCAGTCTTATCTGTTACAGTCAGCCCTTCTGACATTCCCCATTTTCACATTATATTCTCTCAACACCAATCACAACATGAGCATTCTGAAATACTTCCTTTAAAATTGAATAAACATAATTTTGGCTCTCAAACCCACTCGCTCATCCAACCATAAATATAGCAAGACTGAATTTTGTATAATACCATTTAAGAATATTTTCTATTCCTACCTCTAGGAAAGAATCATCGCTAGTTTCCCCATGGTTTATTGGAAATGGCTTGCGTCCATCTGTGAAAACAGAAAGCAGGACTGATCAATGCATTTGATCAAAAATTAAAATAGAAAAGTTTCATTTTTTTTGCTAGAAGAAACAATTCAACAGCTTTTTTTTTTTTTTTTTTTTTTCTTCATTCTCTTTACAAAAGTGCTACTTTCTTTTTGATAGAAGTATCACACAAACTACAATATGCAGCTAGCTATTCCCTAGTTTCTTTTCCACTGTTGCCTGCTTCAAAAGACATCATTAGGTACATCCTGCTACGGTAAAAATATCCAAAGTGATTAATTATCTTTTATTTTATTTGAAAAAAATAAGGCTATAAGGCTATGAGTTGCAACTATTCAACTCTTTAGTGCTGGTACAAAGGGGAGAAGAACAATTTCAACTACACTTACTGGATTTAGCCAGCCAGACTGCCATACATCTGTAGTGTTTGACAACTGTCACCAGGGACTCCATGACAGAACAGAATACCAAACCCACTATTTGGATGAGCATAACTGAAATATTATTCTCATTTAAACAAACCCAATATCTTAGGTACTAGGTAATTTCACAACACTAAAAAAAGGGGGGTTGCTATAAATATATTTTTCCCCCACTTGCAATATAATAATGTTGTAACTCCCAGTATTTTTAAGTAATTCTATTCATAGAAATAAGTTTGACGTTACTTATATGAGATGTATAACAATATGGGAACATATGTCAGGATATCTTAAGTATTTGCTAGACCAAATTCCCTTTTGGTTCTGTCCTTCTTTTTAAAGGCTTCCCTCCCCACAGGTTCCTCTGAAATCAACACTACTTCCCATCTCCATTTCCCATAACTGAAAATAGCTTCCATGTTAAAATGCTTTTGTATTTACAACCACGAACAGCCTCTTGTTCATATTAGAACAGTGACTGAAGATACAATAACACAAATTTGTCAGAACATGCCAGGAAACAGTACTGAGCATTCAGTTCTGTTGCAAAATAGGTTTGATTAGGATTTTTTACATGCTACTTGGCAGACCTGTATTTTAAATTAATCTGCCTATAAATAATGTCTTCAGTGCTTATGTTTTTACCACAGAATATTCATGTGACTCTCCAGCATTTCCTGCCTGCCAAAGCCCACATGCAGGCCACAGTGACTAAAGCCAATGAATGAATCAAAAAACCTTCTCCCATTTTCCTATTTTTAAGTATTTTTTGCTTATTTCCGCTAGTCCAGAGAGAAGTTATTTTAAGAACAAAGGAAATAATATTAGCATTCCGCTAGCTAGATGCTTTTTTTTTTTTTTAATTAAAGCAAGAAATTAAAGTGGGCTTTAAACATGATTTTATATACATAATTTGTAGTGTGCTCTTTAAGTAGAGCAAATTAATGAACAATGAAAAGGTAGCATGGAAACAGTTGCACACAACTGAAAAAAAAAAGAGGAAACCATTCATCACGCTTTGAAATTTACAGTCAGAAAATATTTAGATTACATCCTACAGTATTTGGATGCTATTTCCATGCTATTTGATCTAGTTCACTGACAGACCTACAGCATCACGAAAATATAGAATTTCATGCCTACTGTTCGTGGCTGGCCACTGATATTAACCCTTAGATTCACTTTAATATAAACGTCTAACATACTGCTTATGTCCCAGGTTATGATTAGTTGTCACCTGGTATGGGCATTGCTTAATTACATGCCAATTGTCAAAAGTAGCAGCAAATGTTCCCACCATAAAATACTGGAAAAATTAGGTTAGGAAATACCATTGACTTCCAATTTTTAAATCCATATCTACTTGATAGTTGTTTTTTTGTTGTTGTTGTTGTTGTTTTTTTTTTTTTTAAAGGCCTGCAGCAAAATATAGTTGCCCAGCAACATGCTTCAGATTTGAGTCATTAGAGAGTATTACTTGCAATCTGATGACGGGAAAAATAGCTATAAGTAATTCAGAAAACAGAGACTACTGTTTTGAAGTTAACTGTCTAGTGAACACTAAATTAAGACAGATTAAAAACTAACAAGCCTCCTACAAATGAGTTGCAGAGCATTTCTATCTGCTGGTATTCTGACTATGTAATTTCTATTTTAACTGTATCATGCTATTTAATAATATAACTAACACTTGCAAAGTTGCATACAGTTCATTTATTAAGCAAGTCAGGGACACAAATATAACAGTGCTTTCCTCTCTGAAACTGCAAGTGTTCATCATGTCGTTCATGCTTCCTGTCTCTGCAAATAATAGAGGAAATTCAGAGACAGTCAAGTATTATGTTCCTTTCTATCTTAGTAGAAGAAAGTTGAGGAAAGGTCAATCCAAAAAAGCAATGGGAAAATTGCTGCAATTGTTTGACAGAAACCCTGACACGCCTCAAACCCTATGATGCATATGGAAAGAACTTAAGTCCTACATTACATCACATCATCTAGTTTCAAACTCTGATGGTTAATGAGATTATTAGTTGTATTTGTTTTAAACAAATGGAGAGAAGAGATAAAAAGCGTCCTTACCCAATTCATAGAGATGACCACCTACGTTAACTAATGCAATAAAGTGAAGATCTACTTTTTCATCTATACTTGGTGCCTGCAAAACAAACAAAAACCATATTGCATTCATTAAGACTCATCACAATACAATTAACGAGAATATATCATAATATGCAAGACACCTGGCCAAGAGATAGCAAGTGAGAAGCACATTCTGGATCTATGCAGAATGGCAGAAGTCACACTGCAAAACATTTTTAAACATCATGAAGCTTTCTGAAAATACATACATCAATAAGAATCATCTCCATCAAGTTCCTGGAAGCATTTTCAGTTTTAGTTCTATATAACAACTCTGTTTTTCATTACTGAATTAGCAGTAGTATCAACTCAAATACACCAGCATTAAAAATTAGATATTGGTATAAATAGCAACTCCTTCACTAACCCACCTCCCATCACAAAGCAGTGTAGGACTGAAATGTGAACCTACGGTATTTTAAAACCAAAAATATTCACTTGGTCAAAGTAATTTTTCTGGTATGTCACTTATAGTACAGTTGACCTGTTTTCTCCTCACAGGCAGAGGAAAGAAACAACTCCCAGGATATAGTTCACACATCTCCTAATTGGCAAGGAAGGAAAACCATGTGGTGCATAGAGCTCCATTCGTCTCAGACTTCTGCGATTTTGAGGTAGCGTCACAGGCATCACCACCGTGTATCAAGAAAGGACTGAAGTGCAGTGACAGCATCAAGTGACGAGACATAAAAAACGGTTAGTCGGTAAAGATCTATCTAGCACAGTACTGTGTTGCCAACTGCAGCAAGCAAAAGTTTTTTCAGGAGAAGAAAACAGGGCATGCATATTGTTCTCCTCTGCCAACATGCGCTCCCAGCACCGTGTCCATTAAGCAGCATTTTTGAACTTCCATGCCGAAAGCTGCATCATCCCTGCTGTGTTCAATAGCAACTGATGCTCTTCTTTCCTCACGCATTTGTCCAGTCTGCATCTGAGCTCTGATTCACAAGTAAGAAGATAATGCTTGAGGGAATGGGAAAAAGAACCTCAGTTTGTCTTAAAAAGGCTATCAAGAATCTGACTTAGGTGAAAATACATTTAATACATTTTTCCGCCATCCTTGCTCCTAGCCTTATGTGCACTCAAAAATCTAAGAATTGGGCAGAAACATTACAGTGTAAAATGAATTGCACAGAACCTTACATTTACATCATGTTTTCAAGACTGGGTTAAAATTTTCCTTCTTCCTGATGACCACAAAGAAAGATTTTAAAAGGTGAAGAAACAGCAAATCAACAGAGTGAAGGAGAAGGAACTGTAAGTCCTTCAACAGATCAAGAGCACCAAAAAACACAACATTACAGAGGAACTGCCAATAGCTTATGGAAATTCTATATAGTAAGTTCAAAAAGAAAACAACAAAAAAACAACCGCAGACAACCTCCCCCAGCCCTCATTTGATTCCTCTCTGTGACAGTTAAAGACTGAAAGACACCAATACCCTATTTCACCTTTGTTTCAGAAGGCCTCGAATGCAAAAAGGGCATTCCTGCAGCTGCAGATGAGGATGCTATGAAAGGGACGAGAGGACCTTTCCACCAGAACTCCAAGGAGTCTTTTTTCCTTGTGGCGTATGTGAATTCCCTTTGAGAATTTTGTTTTAATTAACACCAAACAGTGCTAGGGCTTAGAAAAGGAAGCACCCTCAGAGTTTGACTACCCCAGCTGTGAACTTCCCAAGATCACAAGTTTCAGTAATTTCCCCAAAACCACACAGGACAGTGACTGACAACCAATAGGAATAGGTGCCATGGATCGATCAACTGTTTAGAGGCATGTAAATCATGGTGCTACCTCGCCACCTAATCCCAGTGCAGCACTATGGCTTCACAGCTGTTGACTTTTCAATGAAAGCTACCAGCTGGGAAACCTGAACTCAAGGAATTTCAGGACAAGAGGAAAGACCACTATCAGTTAGTCTCACTTTATGAAGAAAATGGATTGCCATTTAAAAGCTTTCATCAGACTAACACTAGTTGGGGTCAAATTGACATTAACTGGAAGAGCTCACGGTATCACAGTTCTATTTTCAGATTTTCAAGACTTGGTTTTGCTCAGATTTAGCTATTTTGAGGGTTTTATTTGTTTTTTTAAGCCAGCTTCTAGTAAGGACCTGTTCTATAAAGAGACACTTGACATGCTTGGAACGCTAAGTCTATATACAGGTACAAGATGGATAGGGAGGCCATCAAAACAGCATGATTAACTTTTCTTAGAATTTATTTGAAGACAGTTATAGAATGCTACTAGGATTCTGCATGTGCCTAATCTAATTATCATAATTCCACTAAGTGCTATTGCCAAAACCCATGAGAAACGTGTCTACATCTTACATTCTGAGCTGTCACAGAAAAAAAATGAGCAACCCCATAGAGACTGAAAGTTCTACACCATTATTGAAGTTTCTACCATCAGCCCTAATGCAGACAATTTCCTTCCCTTGTGATTTCTTTTCATCTAATCTAGGATAGTAATAAATTTACTATGAAGTAGATCTATCCCATTTCTTGAAAAATTAAGATTTCAGGCATTTCTTTTATACTTTTGTATTAACATAGAGAAACAATGGCATCTGAAGAGACAAGACAACCTAAAACTGTATGTTGCTTATGACTTCGGCAAACAAGTAACTGGATTAAAGTTTCCCAATGTGATGAATCTAATTCAGAATATTCCCACACATGCTGGGAAGAAGAAAAGACAACAATTTGCATATGTGTGCATGCATGCGTGTGTGTGCACGCACATGCAAAAAGCTGCCCTTTCAGGCCAATTTCTACCTCGTCGGGAAGCTCCAGCAATTCTAACAACAATTGAACCAGATGATTTTAAATATCAAAGGTAGGGAAAGAAGAGGGAATATCAGCTTCAGGGAGATGTCTTTCGTGGTTTCTACGAAAAGCTACACCTTTGGCCAAGTTTTCAGCTTTTAATAAACAGTTTGCGGGAATGCTTAGTAGAAAAAGAGAACATAGCTCTAAGAAGTTGGTTGCATGTTCATTACCCGGTACTATTTTAATAGCAATTACAGAATTTTCTCTTTATTACTCTTCTTCTCAAAGACAACTGTAACATCAACATCAGTCAAGTGCTGGGAACATCTGTTCCTTTGGTTTTCTTCCACTTAGGAAGCCCTCTCAGCATGCAGAAGGAGACAGCAGATTTGAACAATCACTCTGAAGAATACAAAGGAAGGAGAAAGACCTAAAATTCTAAACAAGATCATTGTCTAGCTAGGACTCAGAACTGACCTCTGGGATTCAAGATTCATTTTTCAAGTCTTCAGAACAGTTGTAGCACTCAGTGAATAAAAAAAATGTATTTCTTTCCCATCCAGAAAAGACAGAAAGTGTACAAATATCAGTATCTTGGGTGGCTTACAGAAGCTTGGGTTATTGGTTCAGCCTTACTATAAGAAAGACATTTTGGTGGTATGCATCAGTGGACATGACTTTCCTAATTCATCTCTTTAAAAGAAAATCTGAAAAATAATTACCAACGGATTTGAAATGGATTTGAATAGAAAAAAATACAAAAAGTTTAGCACTCAAAGTGATGATTTTAAGAGCATATCATAATTTGTTGTGAAGATACTTAGGTAGCTCTTAATGATAAAAATACAGCATTACTTTGTGGACACCCACTCTCATAGAGTTCACAAACTTCAGAACGCATGCTCAATGGGCAATTTTTCAACTTTTTTCTCATCCCCTCATTCCGCTTCTCAACCCCTTATTCTCATCATTTCACATTTAGCAGCTACTTTCTCTTGTGTCTTCCAACAGCTCTCATTCCCTATATAACAAAAGAGCTTTTCGCTATTAAAGGTGTTCCTTAAAGGTGTTCCAAGGCTCACTGAAGCGACAGCCAGCCAAAATAGCACTTCCCAAGGTTTTTACTGTACAAATGGTAACACCTTCCTATTCCCTCTTGTACTAAGAAGTTCTTTGATTTCACCTTTCACCACTGCAGGCTGCCCTTTGCTCACAAAAAACACATTCTTCTTTCTTCTTGTTGCACCAACCTTCGGAAACTCAAAGGTACAATTCTAAGTCACTATTAGCCCAACCATATCAGCTGGTCTAATAAACTGAATTTCATCTCCTACGCAGTCTATCTTGCTAATGCACTTAAACCATTATCATCATCTAAGAGGCAGCATTCAATTTCTATCCATTTGAAATCTTTTGATCTTCATGTGTTGGTAAATTTAGTATAAAACTTCAGTGAATCCACTAGTTTCTTTTCCCCAAAGCTGCACTTCAGGAGCGAACACACCACTGGGGAAAAAAGAAGCGTCTATCTATCTTGCTCTTATGGCCATATTGAGTAACTTCTCATCTCATTCTGCTTAAAATTTATTTAGATATAAAAAACTATATTAAAACAGATTCAGTGATATATGATGTTTCAGGCAGCTTCTTCTTACTGGATCCTGTATTTTATTATTTCCTTACGCTGACTCCTGAGAAAACGCAGTGAGGCAAGGGGCCCCACAAACCAGTTCAGCAGAATGCTTTGTGTTATGGGCAGTGACTAGAAAAACAAAACCAAACAAGAAAAACAAAACAACAATAAAAAGACACCACTTGTGTTAAGAAAATGATATCAAAAATCTGTCAAGCTGCAGAAGGAGATAAAGACTGATATGGAAAATACGGAAAAAGACAGTTTTGCATAACCTTAAGGAACAAAGTTGTAGATGCATCAAACAAGGATTATTACAAGAACAACTAGTAAGTCTAAGAAAAGAAAAACTGTTAGGGGCTTAAATGTACAATTGCACTCACAAGAAGTTATGAGAAGACAAAGGCAAACCTATCTGAAGTGATGTTTGCACAAAAGAACATTAGGTATGGTCTGGATTCAGTAAGTTTTGAAGTAAAAGGGAAAAAGCGATGCCTCTGCCATTGGGTAGATCAGGCGTCTATAATTTCCATTTTGAAACATGGAACGTACCTACACTACCCTTAGGCAAACTTACTATGCATGCCTGTGATGGGCATTTGAATCCTGTTGAAATACTGCAATTAAAACAATGACCACTGGAATGATGATCACAAGTTTCAGCAAGATTATTTCTGACTCATGCTCAGAGACCAGTCACATCTTTACTCATGCTCAATATACTGCAGTCAGTTTACTGAGTTTGAGATACCCTGATGCTTCACAGCTGAAGATGCACAGCTTACTTCAGATCAAGGTATCCCTTGTCCAGATAAAAAGAAAGGTACAAAGGGACTGTGTCAAGTGTTGACCCAAAAATGGACAAGAAGTTCCTTTGCTAAGCACTACCTGATGTAATTTTCTACCATGAAGTCCATCTAAAGATTATTAATTTTCACGTCCCAAACTGTGGCTAAAACATGCAAGTATCAGGTTATGTAAAATTCCAAGCTGCAGGACAGCAGCATCTGTAGGACAACAGCACCTGATTTTGAACAAGAGGATGTCAAGCAAGAATGTGAAATTTAGAGATGGGCTCCATCAATGATGGAGTATCTGGATGCAGAATGTTTATACAAACACAAACCTACTTGTGAATACGTAAGCACGAGTGATTATTCAGCAGTACACAGTTCTCGAGAGGTATTTTTTATTTTTAAGAAATAGGAACTTTAGTCTGACACAGAAATCAAAGGCTGACTAACTGGGGAGAAAAAACAGAGCAAGCTTTCTCATTGGAGAAGTACAAGAAGGAAAAAAGAATTAAGAGATTAGTGTGACATAAAAAGCTGCAAAATGATCTCAAAGCAAGCAGACGCAAAAAAAAAAAAACTACAAGAATGGGTGAACTGAAAGAGCAAGATATCATTACAAAGGTTGAGAAAGGCAACATTACTAATAAAGCACGTTAATTATAGCTTAAAAATTCATGACATCTACTGCAATTTATTGTGTTTGCACAGAACACTTCAGGATAGTGTTTTCAATTTTTTCCTATAATATGGGTTCCTCAGTCATCTGGAGATTTGCCTAAGAAGTCAAAGAAATATTTCGAGTATGGAGAGTAGTTTTACTTACGGAGGAGAAAGACAGTCTCTCACCATCGACTCTCGCTCTTTACTTTGAAACAATCTATTTCCTGACTGTTAGTGTTTAGTACTAGAAATGTTCTTAAAACTACAAGGAGGTTCAGCTTTATTTTAAATGCAATATACAGGAACACCCCCCTATATTTATGTCATTTTAAAATAAAACCAATATTGGAACAGTTTCATACAATGCTGTATGAATGCCCAAATTCTGTCTGCTTTTTCCAAATTATACTAATTTATGTGTGGCTTATATGCTTTTGAATCTTCTTGGAAAGGTACGTCACACAGAAGTGACAAGATGGGTGTAGTTAACAATACAAACCACACCATATACTGTATTCAGAGATAAATCTTCACATGTAGGACTTAAAATTTTAATCTACCAGCTGGACACTGTCAGGATCTAAGTGGAGTTAATGAGTGATAATTTCAAACTATTTTAGTAGCTTCTGTTTTGCCAGAAGCAGTGTTGTCAAAGGGCACTGATTTTTTGAACGAAATTACAGTTTGTACATTATCAAAACAAATGCTCACTGCTAATGGATGAGGAGTTGCTTTTAGAAATCTTTTGAAGTAATTAAGTCTCTCGACTAGCCAAATAGTGGTTTTCTAGCATAACCACAACAGACTACACTGCAACTTCCATCCTTGGTTATGTCATGGCTTATTTAGTGCAGAAAGGAACTCACAGTCGGTTAATGCTTTTATTCTAGGCAGGCTTGAGTCCTCCTCACTTCTGTTAATATCAAGTTTATATATACACATGAAATTCACATAAGAGCACATTTTCTATTCACAGGAATTGGACTGAATTTTCAGAGTTTTGCTAAGCAAACAAAAAAATCCCCAGGTAAAATATCAGGATTGCCACTGTTACTGGGAGAAATACTATGTGGTATGAAGCATGAGCTAGGGAGAACTTAACTCTGGTGCTTCTTCAAATCCTAAGGCTCCAAATGATAACATGAAGAAAGTTCTGTGGTTATTAGATTGCAAGAGAGCTAGATACTTAGTAACAGCAATTCAGAAGATGAGAACCTTTCCTTGACTCCTCACTCTTTTTGACATATTTATCATAATAAAAATATAAAAGCTGTGAGGAAATAGAAGCTTTTGACACTAGTTTTTAATAGTAATAATATATTAAGAATGATTTCAACATCTGGAAAGACAGATCTCTATGAAATAAGAAATTTGGTCGACAAAATACTTGATTCACACCAGTTAAAAAAAAACAATAACATAATACCTTGATTACGAACTTCTAGTAACAGAGAAAATGTTACTGTTACCAAAAATGCTTAAAAACAAAGCCACTCCCTGTTATGCTTTTTAAGGCCATTCACTTTCTACACATCAAGATTTGTGTGCGCGCAGGCGCATGTGCACAAACTGAAAACATTATCACTCCTTAAAAACAGGATGAAAAACTACTACATCACTCTTTCAGCTTACTCTTTCTGACAGTGATCACAGCACAGTTTAGAAATACTGGCTATTCTGTGCATGTAATATTTTCTACATTTTCAAGATGTATTTGTGCCCTGTAGGTGAGTAAGAAAAAAAGCGAGGGGAAAAAAGGTTTAAGTATATTTGATGACGAGTTTTTATGCACTAGCATGTCTTCACCTTCAACCAGGTCTGTCTAGAAACTGGATAAAGAAACAGATGTCAAGTGAGAAAGTACACGAGCACCCTGGAATTACAAGGAACATTTCATCTTATTGAATCACTCAGGGACCATTAGGCGAGACTTAGAATGAAAGAAAAGGAGACTAGGTTTCGGATATGAGAACATCAACCAGGTCTCAAACAGAAGAAATAATACCATTTGACAAGAAATTAGAAGCCCCTTGGTTTAGCACATCCAAATGAAAGATCATGAAAGATGAGGTGAAAAGAAGAGGCTGGATGTGGAGCCTATGACCAAAAAAAAAAAAAGAAAAAGAAAAAGAAAACAAGTTACTTCATGAAGGGCAAGCTTCGTCTATGCTTTGAAAATGATTTGGCACGTGTACTGAATCAAAAATACCCGGACAGCAAAGCATGGAGTGATGTACTTTTGCTGTCCGACATGGGGGAAAGAAAAAAAAGGAAGAACAAAATCCTAAGAATGGTTGAGAACAAATCCCAACAACAACCAAAATAATGATGCCTTGAAGATTGAAGTTACATGGCAGAAAGCCATTTGTGTCAGAGTAAGAAAAGACTGAAGATGGACTACACTTACAACAGAATGAAGCCCAACAGATGGAAGGCGTATCAAGGGCCGCCAACGACGAAGACGGATTGACGGACTGGTAGCTTTTGCAGGACCTACATGATTACGTTTAGCCCAGGAGAGGGATGCAGAGTGACACAATGGTGAAGCCTTCGTTCTGCTGTGGCTAACCTGAGGCTGCGATGAGGATGGTGGTGAAGACAGCGAGGACGATGACGACTACATAAACATTAAAAAAGAACATACTTAGCCCACTTAAACTTGAAGTAACATACCTAAAAAGGCAACTGCAAAGATGTCCACTGTTTATTACACTGTCCTTTAACTGATCAAATTTACAGAGGCAATAGTCAAGAATGTGTTGAATTTGAATGAGATGACAAAAGAACATTGAAAATAAGCAAAGACATGGTCCAAATCTGAAGTTTATCACCAGATAAACTAGAGGTTATTCACACCCACTGAACTTTGTAATAGGAACTTAAGTTAACTGACTCATTCAATAGACACACTGTTGGAAAGTGAGGCAGGAAGGAACTGAACTAACATCTCACAGAAGGAATAGTCGAGAACAGCAAGAGTTATCAATCTTGTCTAGAGCTACAAAAACTCTAACACTTCTTTGGTAATTTGGGAAAGCTATGTTGTGCTACGCAGGATTTAAAATGAATCAAGTAACCATTGTAGCAGAACCCAGGGTTTCTTTACTGTTCCATGCCTAACATAAAAGGAAAGCAGAGGAAAAGGGAAGCTTACCGTGGTGAGGTATGCAACTTCCTAAGTTTTTCACCTATTCTTCTAAAATAGCAGGCCAGTGGCAGTATTGCCATTAACACTCAGGATCCCTTTAGTATCCGTGGAAGCAGTAGGACTATGTTAAACCATTCAAATTGTTACTATTAGAAGAAAGACCACAGAAGTATTAAAAATGACTCTCAGCTGCAGCTGACAAAGTTACAGTAAGTATATTAAGATCAGAAAGGACCATTGTGATGATTTAGTTTTTGATCTTTTGTCCCACACAGGCCACAGGACTGATAAAAGTTTCATTTGGATTAGAACATATTCACAAAACAAAAACACTCAAGCTTAACAACTTACTGACTACCAAAATACATCAGAACAAGTCAAAATTTCAATCTGGTCTACAGCTACAGAACCAGTAAGCAATATTTTCATGTAGTTTAGGATATGTTAGTGCTAAATGAAAAAGGCTGCTTTTCTAGTTCTGCTTAACGATGACATGAAGATGGAGCAATGGTTTACATTAGTCCTTTGGGTGATGTCGTCCTATCAGGGGATTACCTTCAGCTGATGATAAATCTCCATCTTATCATCTGCCTTTAGTTTCTCCTCATGTAAAAATCCTCAACATATCTTCAGTCTGTCAGAGAATCCCCAACCTTCTCTCAGGAAATAATCTTTGGTGATAATTACATAGCCTCAGAAAAATACCCTTTGGTTTGAAGGTAGCCTGAAGGGCAACCCAGACCATTCATATGAGGTCTGGGACTCACCATTAACCTAGTATCTCTTGATCTTTACGCTGTCTTTTGATTTTAACTTGTGTCTTTATGTTGCCTTCCATGTCACCAATAGAAATTGTTTAACATTACAGGTCTTAGAAGAAATCCCTGCAGAGCCCCACAAGAAAACATACTTACACATTGATGATATCCCACTTAGCTGCACTGAGACATGCCAGCTGCTCATGAATGCATTAAGGTTACGCAAGCAGAATAGCAACTGCAGTTCCCTAAGACAAGTCCCACATCATGCACTCAACAGAACAATTCTAGTAGACTTCAGAAACTGAGCATTAGGGAACTTTCTCTGAAAAACAGATTTTCACTGTTTAATCAAAGCATAAGCACCAGTCAAAACCATTTACTTTCTTTGTACCATTTTTTGAAGCATTTCACCTTCTTTCCTGTTCAATTTTCATTTTTTTTCCTTTTCCTACCAAGAGTAGGACAATGAATTGCTTCTTTCTGCTCCCATACTGCTGACCTTAAAACACAAGGACAGGGATAAGAATTCTTCATGAAGAACAAGAAACAAGTACAGCAGCAACTTCAGAGCTCAGAGATAAGTATGAAGTATTAATGTCTCATAACCTGTCCAGAGAATTGTTTTTCACAGGCTTGACAAACTCTTTTTTCCCCCCAATTAGATTCTGATTTTCAAGTATTCTGATCCACCCCTAAATCTCAGCAGGTCTGCATAAAAAAGGATAAAACTATAAAATCTCCAACCCAAAACATAACTGTATGAAGGAAGAAGAATTTAGTTATGGCAATACTTTTAAGAGTCAGAGAAGTTTACAGGAGTTTAATGGCTATTATACTTCATCTGTACTGTGTTGGTTTTTTCAAATTCTATACAGGAAATAACTTTAAATGATACCTTTTACATTTAGATAACATTTCAGATGGCTTTAAAACAATTTATGCTCATCTTGCCTAACAAAATTTCAAAAGATGACTGAAAAAATACTGCTACTAAAAAACCTCACAGACCATAGCCCTCCCTATGTACAGAGGATCCACTAAGACTAAAACATGCCATTGGGCAAAAATTTAAGAATTATGCTGAGAAGTTCATGATAAAGGACATCATGCACCACATTATGTTTTACCATTTGTAAGCTTCTGCTATGAAAACAGACAAGATCTCCAGTCTTCCTGAAATCTGCAATATAGTAACTGGAGAAGTTTATCCTAGCTTTGATGCATTCTGTTGCTGATGTTTTTTTCTCTGAAAAAAAAAAAAAAATCTTTTACTATTCCTACTGTAACTACTATGAAACTCATAAATAAAAAGTTTAAACAAATCTTTAAATTTGGTATTGCTTAATTGTTCAGGGATGACCAAAATTTTGAGAAATGTTTTAACAAAGTCTTTTTGACAGTCACTACATTTACCATAATTTCTCACTTTTACCACTCTTCATTATTTTGCTAATTTCTGTTTTCTAGCTAATGTTGTCAAAATAATGATGATACATTAAAAATATCCCTTGCCTAATGAGACCAGAAAAGTCTGGAGGCTTTCAAAGATCGATTTATAATTTAGAATGCAGTTTAAGGCAGTTTACAAAGTACAGTTTAAATTTACTACTTCTAGGCCAGTATTTTACCTCATTTTAAAATTCCACTCCTTGAATCTTTTTAACCTTTATTTCTTGTCGTAACGAGTACCCTTGTGAGATCAACCACTATGAAAAGAAACTTTGTCTCCAGTGAAAATGTACTTTTGTACTGCAAGAGTGAAACGTCAACAGACAGTAAATAGGAGTTCTGGCAAAGTTAAATTAATACTGGATTCTACCTAATTAACAGCACTGTAATAGCCATGAAATTCCATGCACTGCTTTAATAATAAGCACAAGTTAAGCTGCTGTCAACTGAATATTAGAAATACAAATATTACAATAGAATTACACGTCAGTATTAGTAAGAAACGAATGCTAAATATACATTGCCAAATAATGGATGCAAAGTAGCACATTCCACATTTAATTTAAAATGCAGGAGACAAATCATAACTTTAAACACTCTATTCACACAAGACTCATTAACAACTAGCAACCTGCGGAGAAAAGAATTAATAACTTCACAAGAAGAAAACATCACAGGAGCATACTTCAGTGCTGCAAATTGTAACAGGTCAAATATGTGAAGAGGTAAAAGAAAAACCCTAAAATAGAATATCATTGTCAGATAAACCAGTAAGCACATTAAGTTAATTGTTTTAATAATGTATTTTAGCATTACAGAAGTTAAGTTTTCATGGAATAGGTACAAAACAAAATGCGGCTCAGGCAATCAATTTCTGCCTCGATCAAAACCTTATTCCTACGTATAACTTCTATTTAAGCCTAGAGACATTTAAATCGAAGATCTCGAGGAAATACATACTATAATGTTACACATGCATCAAGATCTGTGCATGCCTAAAAGTGCACAAGTTTGATAATGCTCAGGACCCAGCTCAAGTCCAAACCTGTCAGGCTCTAGAAAGAAGGCGTCCACCTGCTCATCTTGTTTGGGGAACTCAATACAGCAAAGCATCTCAGTCCTTGTGCAACACTTTGAAGACCTGACAGGACCAAGTGGCATTGGGATTGCACAACCATTTCTTTCCAAGTGGAAGTATTTATTACTGATGAATTTTCTGCTGGTTACAAAAATTCATCTACCTGAAAGTTTAAGTTCAGGGCATCCCCGTCACTGGAAAGCTTCTGCCACCTTCCTCTCTAAGCCTCTAAAGAGGCTTCCTTGTCCATCAATTGATTAGCTATGCTGGGACTGGGCCTTTCTGCTGGGACAGAAATCAAAAGGAGGTTTGATTGCATATCATCATCACTGGAAGCTTTGGAAACACAAGGAGATAAAACACTGTTAGCCCTGGTCTTTGTTTCCAGAACTAGTCAGAGACACAGCCCCTGGGATCAGAGGCCCTGCCACATGTTCTGCATACATGTGCAATCATACATTGAGCAATTGAGTCGATCTGCAAGTGTGCAACAACTCCTCCCAAACTGTTTGTAGCCTCATTATACACTGCAAGTACAGTAAGCCCTGCAGTAGAGACACAGGAATGTTGAGATGACCCTAAAAAAATGTAACCTTTCCAGCCAAATGAGCAATATAAGAGTTATCCTAGCTTTAAGATTATATAGGATACACTTCATATCTATCATTTTTCCATCACCTTTAGAGGCCTTTCCTCATGACCGGATTAAGCACAATGTTTTGAAGAGTCTGTATTGCTGTACAAAGTGTAATACGTGTTTTTCTTTCATAGAAGCCATTGTTCTTAGTATTTTTTCCATGTACAAATTAAACCTGTACATTACACAGTCTGAAAAGATCCTCCTCCTCTTCCTTCACCTTTTTAACAGCATTTTAAGCCTCTCTTGGTGGCAGTGGTAAAGCTCTGAAGGATGTTAATTTCCTTCCAGCTTTTTTAGGAAGATGGAAGCAGTCAGAACACGGAAGAGAAGCCTGACAAAGGAAGTATGCCAGAAGTAAACAGCACTTCATGAGTTCATCTCCAACAGCACACCGCAGAAAACACCCAAGCAAGGGGCATTACAAGTATTACTAATGCAGGAAAAGCCTTTTTCCTAATTAGTTTCATTACATACAACAGTCTCGCACAACGTGTGCATTTTCAGGAAATTAAGGTTCATTAAGTCCACTGCTCACAGATCTACTAGCTTTCTCAACACTGCAATTATCAGCACTAATGCATATTGAAACTGACTAATTTTTAAACTGCACTTGTTATCCACTAGTATGTTTTGTGTATCTGCAGCTGATAAAGTCTTTACAGTATTTCCTACATCAATTCAACCCAGGATTAAGAACAGATAGTATCCTGAGAGTATTACTTAGCTAGAAATATGGGTAAAAACATAGCTTAAAGACGACAAAAATGCTGAGATCAGAGCACCCAAGAAGCTTTTCCAAAGTTAGCTATAATTTTTCTCTCTCAACATCTAAATTGAAGTTCTATGGCCTATGTTAGGCAAAAGTCAAGCTAGATTATCACAATGGTGACTTCTGTGATCAAAAATTAACGGAATTACAAAAAAATCCAAATGTTGGGGAGCTCTGAAAAAGCTAGTTAACTTGAATTTTGCAAAGTTTTTCCTCTTTAAGATTCTTCTTACAGTGAATTGAACATCACTGTTGCACACCCAACTACGTATGTTTGGTGTCCTTCTTTGAGGAAAGTAGGTTGATGCAACATCAGTTTTTTATTTTAGCCTACTGACTAGCTCCAGCTATATGAGTAAAGTGGTAACTGTCTTAAAGATGGCACGTTCTTTTAGTTTTTCTCCCCAGATTAGTGTCTGGAGTGTCTGGAAAAAAGGGAGTCAAACCAGTTTCTCTCCTGCCTGAGGAAAAAAATCTTGAATGTGAACTCAACCACAACCTGACGTGATCAGCCTGCTAAAACGCTGGTGAGCAAACACATGCCAAGAACCTGCTACTTACTGTCTCTTACATATGTAGTGCAAGAACAGCACCATAGTGTTATGGATTGGAGACGTGATGCACAACTGTAAAAATATTTTGTAACTTCCACCTATTTACTTGCTATGTGAATTCATTGGCTGCTTTATGGGTGCGAATATCCTCCGTAGTTCTGCTTCACCCTAAGAGCAGAGTTCCTTTGTACAGGTTTTACAGTTAAGCATAAAATCCAGAATAACAGTTCTGAGCAATACTGTATTAATACCTTCTTAGCTATTTGCTCAGTAGAGTACAGAAATCAGATTGATGAACGTCTCACACACTGACACAAAAGTCACAGGACAGCGCAAGGAGTCAAAGACTAACCAAACGTAAGTTTCAAAACATTTCACACAATTCTAGTAAGTTTTTTTGTTTTGTTCTTTTAAAACTCTTTTTACTGAGTTGGCTATAACAAAAGGAAACACTACAGCTACACATTTTTAGGCAACATCACCACCTTTAGTGGAGGGATTACGTGCTTGTTTTGTAAAGCTAAGCTAGTCAAAAATCATATTAGAAGCAGTTGGAAAATTGGTTTCATATTCTCCTTAGATGTAAATGTTTCTTTACAACAGTGCAAGGATTCTTCAGAAGAAACACTGAGGAATATGGGCTGTTAAAAAAAAAATCCCACATGTTCTTGGCAGGAGTGAAAGGGAAGCTCCTTTATATTTCTGCTCTAACAATAAATTGCAATCCTCCAGGGAGTCAAAGATCTTTGAAAGTTCAAGTTTTACAGCAGCTGAGAACAGAGTGCATTGACTCTACTTACTTCTTGCCAACGTTAATGGCTGTTACTGTGATCAAAGTCTAACTTAGTGCATTCCAAGCAAGATTATAGTTCTCAGGGCATGCTAAACAAGTTTACAGACTAGAGTTGGCACTTACGGTTTGAGTTAAGGAAGAAATCAAGCCGTTTAGGGGCTGCCAATTTCAACTGATGTGAAAAATATTTCTGATCATACTTGTGAACAGTAAACACATGTAAGTACACTGCTGTGCACAAGTATTTCAGTTCTTGGTAAACATCTGAGTCCGGTTCTTACTTATGCCTCTGACAGAGTCAGATACCAATCTTCATTTTCAAAGGCTAGTTTTTCCATCATCACTGTTTCTGAGAGGCTAAATGAGGTACAAGAACGCTGTTTTCATTTGAAGTGGCAGCTCAGATGCAGCATCTAAGCCTGCTCATTGCGAAGCCTCATGTAGCCAAACACATAGCTCTACCAGCCAGAGCTGTCAGCTGGTAAATGCACGTATGAAGCATACTAAAGAGAATGAACAGGAAGAGTTACAGAATCAATGGCAGCATGTACCCAGAGATGACATATATTTTATACTCCAGTTCTGCTCTCTCTTCCATAATAACTAGTAACTGAAACACTAGGTTAACAGTAGGTTAAATTTCATTTAGTTAGATGTTCTCAATAGCCTCTAAGGAATAAGAACGAAAAATAATAGTCTTGGAGCTCCTAATTTTCTGCCAAGAATTTAGACCACCAAAATCAGCAGCTTTTAACTACTGTCTAACCAGTATCACAGGCATTTCAAGTGGCTGTTTCACTTGTGTTTAATTGCTAGATTGAAATATTATTCTGAGCTACTCTGTAATAAAATTTAAAGAAGTAAATTTCCTAAACACTACAAATCACATTCTTCTAGTATTAATGCATAAACCATGCTAAAAACTCCCCTGTCCAAAAACTTTCAACCTCAAACATAAAAGTTTCCACATGCCACAAGTACCACACATGGTAAAAATTTTGCTCTATCACTTGAACTTTCTAACAAAAAGTGATATGGAAAGCCAAGTGTCAGCAGCTGATGACACCTTGATGTCGCACAAACTGCTCATCGATTACTTAACATGACAACTACTTGAATATTTGCAGTCCACAGTGGCAAAAGTTGATCGAAATCTAGTCTGTTGAGTCTCCTCCCCTCTTCTCCCATGAGTTTGCTTCTAACACTTCTGTGCCAGAAGCAGCTCCTACAAGACCATAGGATGAGCTGCTTCAGGAAGCCAGTGGAAGACAGATTTAACTTTTATTTATTTATTTATTTAGGTAGGTAGCCTGAAAATCCAGAATGATTTCAGCTGCCACAGACACACAACTGACTAGAACTTCAAATACTGTTACCCAAATAGTATTTGAACAAGTGAAGCATGTCAAAGCCTTCAGAAATGCAGAGGTTGGATACAGACCGTTCTCTAGGCCTAATCCTTGACTAAAGGCCAATTAGTCTTTTTAAAAAGTACTTCATACTGGACAGCTTGACATTTTCTGCACTGTAGAATTGAGCTGCAATGAAGCATAGTTGCTAAGTAGTTGATATGGATGTTGGTAATACAGGAGCAAAACAGAAGTATCTTGCTACTCACATTATTATAGTCAAATACTAAAAAGGTAATTTACTTCAAGTATCAGCACAGGTAATATTTTCTGCCTGGAACAACTTTCTGAAAGCTATCATATCAAGTGATCCTGATCAATGCTGTTAACTGATACTTTTTTTTTTTTCTTGGATTTGGTCATAACTTCCTCATTAATGAACACTGTAGATTAGATGGCTTATGTGGATGTTCAAGCATCCACATGCTGCACTGTCTTTTTATTGTTTTTAAGTTATTTTTGTGGGAGTATCAGAAACATTAAGATTTATGGCAGCACAGGGTTTCAGCTGTTTCTGAACTGCTGAAGAGGGCACCAGAAGAACAACAACAAAAACCCCACTGCTCAGCAAGACGTGACAAGAACCAGCTTAAAAGCCGGTGCAGTTATGTGAAGACAGGTTATATTTTCCATCATCTTCAGAGATCCTATAGGTATTATAAACAAAAGTACATGCCCAACTGAACAATAAAGACGTCTTAGCTAAAAGACATTGAGTAGCTGGCAACTATACCAGTTTCACTATTAGCGGCCTTTTAGGGAGAAGGAAGAGTTTAAGAAAGGTAGCTATCTGGCAAAAAAGGAAAGATTTCCTTTTTGTTCCAAAGTACATGGTTGTTGCATCTGTAAAACAATCAACAAAGAAATGGATAAAAAGAGCTTAAACTCTGCTGAAAGCTGAAACCAGAAAACCTGGCCTTAAGCCACGGGATCCATCCAGCTTTTATCCTAAAGACTCAGATCCTTTTTTGGCACTTTCAGATAGAAAATAAAGGGCATTTGAGAAAGCCTAAGTTTCAGGAGCATACATTTTAGAAGAAAGACTGTTACAAGAATCTTACATTAAATGCTCTCATTCCGAACAGCAATAGAGCATGGGACAAGAATCAAATCACCCTTGAAATCCCTAAAATCCAACACTATGATTCTCCAACAGAATTATTCATGGACTTTCCTGTAAGTAATTTTAAACAGGCATATATTTTTTAAACACAGGAATACTCGCAGCACTGTTTTATCTTTTTATGATTTAATGCAGCAAAAAAGCAAGCCATGGATCCAGAGAATCCATGAGTTTTAACACCAAACTTGAATCAAACCTGGTCCAAAGTCTGGATAAAGGATATCCTAAAGGATAAACTCAACTTCACAATCATTTCAAGTTGCAAATATGAAATTAGTGAAATAAATAAAAAAAACTTAACTGTTTTTAAATATGACCTTTCTTTTTGAAAGAAAACATATCAATTTTAAGAAAATATATAAATGTTTTGACAAAAAAAAACACAAAACCATCACTAAAATTCATTTTAAAAACTCACATATTTTAATAAAAGCTAAAAAAAAGGCTACCAAAAAAAAAAAAAAAGGCTACAACAAATACTCAGCTCCAACCCAGTCTATAGTTGGACGGAAAGGCTTTGAATGAATTACCAGAAAATTACACAAAATGGCTGGGAACACGGGTTTATTCTTGTCCTTGTTGCTTTTTAAACAAAGTAAATGAACCACAGCTATGAAACCTGGGAAACCTGGCAAAGCATCCCTCAACACAGAGCGCTCTCAGCAAATGGACTGAAACTGACAGCTACAGCAATTCATCTTATTACTTCACCTAAATAGATTGCACATTAATGATCAATTCCAGAAGCAAACTGGCCACATAACTCTTCTCTACCTTCTAGCAATCACAAACTGGTGTGTAAAATCTAGCAATCCACTAATATTAGACTTATAAAAGTATTATCCTGTCTAATACCCTCCCCCCCAAAAAAAGTTTTTTGTTAAAACTTAAGAAGTTATAACATAGGTCTGATTACAGACTATTTTAAACCAAACTATTTTAAACAAAGGCTACCCGCCCAGGCAAGACAAATGAATAGATGAAATATCTAGGTATTGGAAAGATAGTTCTGCTTCACCGCTATTACTTTTAACTGTTTATTTCTAGGTAGACTCACTTTATTTCCAGGTTTGAAATATCCACACACAGAACAGAAACAAAAGCAGAAAATCCAGTGGCAGACTGTAAAAAAAAAAATCAAGAAGCCACTGAGGTGATAAAAATAATTATCCCAATTTAGTAATCTTGTCAGGCTTTATTTACCATTATAAAAAGGCCGAATCCTTAAACATCTGAGAAATGGGATCCCGGAAAAAAATATTTTCAAACGAGAACCTGTCTGTAATTCTTTGCTATTTTTAAGCTTTCCACATCCCAAGACTCCAGAAAATTTTGCTATTATCTCATGACACCATGTAATGGCGCGTTTTGCTTGGGGGAGGGAAAGAACAGCATCTTGAAAGCAGCTGCAGTTGCACAGTCTCAACCAAATTAGCAAATCTGACTGCCATACTTCCCACTTCTGGAAGTTATTCTATTCACTGTTGAGCTTAAGCAACATTTTCAGAAGAATTTGAGGCGTCAGTAGTATGCAACACCTATCTGAGGGACCAACAGAACTACCCACAGAACAACCTGTTATTTTAGGAACCACACAAGTCAAGGTAGTCACGCTACAAGAGTAGGCCTGTATACTTTCTTATCTTTAGTTCTGTGGAGACCTGGAAAAGACCTTCTGCTTGTAAAGCTGCACCACTTACCATCATTAAGCAACTACGTAAGTCACTTTATTCAAAGCAGAGATTTCTATGAGAAATGCCCTTGCTGCTCTAGGGATGGAGGGAATGGGGGAGCAACAAAACTAAGAGAAATAAAGGAAGACAAATATATTCCTTCCCAGCATCCTGAGAAGAATTTTCAACTCCCAGGAAAGCAATCCTAGCAATTACAAATATGCAGGAGGAGTAAGATTCTCTTCTTTCTTGATCCAAAAGCACTAGTAACTTTCCCTGCAGGACAAGTCAACATCCTGCATGTATGACCTGCATATGCTAACGTCAGCATCTTCAAGGGCATGTTGCTCATCAGTCCCTTTACCGTGACATGAAAAGACACAAAGCAACAGCCAAAGCGTACCACTGCAAGGCGTAAGACTGGGAGATTAACTCACTCCAACCTCACATTACATTTCTCAGCACATTCCCATTTCACTTATTTTATGTCGCTTAAAAAGAATTGTTCTTTACAGGAGGAATTGCTGCGCTTTAGAGACGAAATGGGAGGCCTCGCTGCCTACTTGACCACACAATCGCAGGACAGGATCTCCAGGCAATTACATCTTCCAGTATAATAAGTTATTTGTTTCTTGCTTCTTTGATTGATGGATCAAAGAATATTCTGAAAAACGCTCGCAGGACATGTATTCAGCCATTGTACTATTTCAACTTTGGAAACAGAAGGACAGGAAAAAGTTATTTTACCATTCTAAGGAACATCCACATTGAATTACTTCCAGATTTAATTACATAAAATGGAATAACAAATATTTGCAAAGGCCACTACCTATTCAACATTTTTGTTTAGGCATGGTTGCCGAGACAATCTTGTAATTTTTTATTACGAAAAAACGTCTGCATCTTTCCACACAATTTTTTAAATATTTTGTATTGTAATATCTTCATCAGGAAACCAATTAATTTGTGGAAGTTCAAGAAGCTAAGTGTCCCTTATTAAGAAAATCCGTAATCACTTAGAACCTTCCTGAATCTTATAAAGACCCTCAGGAACTACGTAACCCTTCATCTTCTTCCCAGTTATTCCACGATTTCTGCCAGGAGAATGCACAAATGAACTTTCCCAGGATGAATGCCACTGTACATCAAAACAGCTAAATGTTACTCTGTTTTATAAGTATCTAAGGAAGACATTCATGGCCTTCCATTTGCAGAACTACCTCCACAACCTTTCTCTTACTGAGAATACCTAGAAAAGGATCATCTCATTTTTAAAAGAAAAGAGACAGGAATTTTCAGAGTCTCTCATTTAGAAGAGGAAGAGAAGCCTGCATTGATGTTTCTTCGTGAAATATAGAACCTTCCTTGATTGATTTAGAGAAAGAAATAACAATTTGAAAGAAAATAAGACACATGAATGAAGGTTGGTATTAATATCAGAAATTATTCAAACAATTCTCTGAAGTTTCCTCAGTCTTTAACTTAGAATAAGTATAGGTTTCCAGATGGTTGGATGAGGGGGAAGCAGAAAGGTCTGCTTTGCTTTCTTCTGCCACGCATAGAAGACATAGCACAAGCCTTAAGAAAAGAAAAACTCACAGTACTGGAAAAATAAAGACGGAAAGCAGATGAGCTATTGAAGTCATAGCAAAACAAAGTGGTGCTGGCAACAACCTAATCAATTTTTCTTCTATGGAAGAGATACTGAAATCTGAACCAGAAAGATGGAAAACTGCCTTAATAATAAGGAGGCAAAAAATGTTGCGTGGCTTGTTTATGCCTTCTCAGTGACTGACACAGCTATTCTGCTTCCAAATCCATAAGACTGAAGATACACTGACTGGCACAGGAACTTCAATAAGCACTTGCCCCTCTCCTGAAAAATAATTCAAAGCAACAAAACCAGAAAACACCACAAACACTCCTCAACACTTCACAAAGCCACTTATTCACCTGGCATTAACCTTCTATTTCGCTCTGTGAAACTAAACGTGTAATACAGATCCTTCCAAAATTGATTTAATTTTTGAGGTTCTGTTCCCATATTTGATGAAGTACAACAAAGTACAATATCGAGTGCACAGAGACTTTAAGTCCTCTTTTACTTGTAAACACAGATAAAGGAGCATTGTCTAATACTGATTAAGCAGCACCGCAAATTTCTTTGATCCTAAACATAGTTATTTATTTAAAGTAACTCAATCCGTGGTGATAAAAGCTTATGCACGTATTTCACAAATGGTGAAAATTTATCTGATGTAATATTTGTACACCTGCAACACAAGTACTGAATTATTTCTTTTCCTGGGATAACACTTTTCAGACTCTTACACAATGTTTGTTCCACGTGTATAGTAACTATGGATCCTACACCTCAGCAATGAATTTGCAACATCCTGATCTCAACTTTCACTAAAATGTTATTTCTGGCTCTTCTACTGTGAAATAAAGCTTGAGAAGATCATCTGTGTTATACAAAGGCTTGAAAAAGTAATACAAAAAAAACTGTAAAGCTTCAGGTTTGTTCCCCTGCCCCCAACATCACTTCACTTTGTGCCCTGATTGTTGACTGACACAGTACTGCAAACTACGCAAAAATCTCAATTTCTCTGTAAACCTTTACTATGATTGTTTTAAGCTCCATAATATTCAACTCAAAGTAGTTATTAACAAACATATTTGGTTTTGTTTCTTAAAAAAAAAAAAAAAAAGAATACCTCGGTCTGACCTTCATGGGCACTGGATTCATGAGTGACACGAATAGCCTAAAATTAAAGCATATTTCAATCAGATGTTAAATGAGGGACTTGAATATTTTAAGAATCACTTTATGTTGTTCTTTTTCACCAAAAGCCATAGCTGTAACTTCTTTTACTCAATGCTTGTAATAGATAAATACAGAAAAGAATCAACAAATAATCTCCCCTTTCAAGGATCTCAAGAGACAAGTGTTTCATTTGAACGGGATCTGATGAAGCTATGTAGCAGATTGTAACTGCATTTTAACACAGACAAGAGTACTGGCAAGTGGCTTTGGTATTTCAGCTCCTGGCTTAAGTAAACAAAACCCTTTAGGTAGAAGCTGTGACCAGACAGCTTGTATCCAACATATCTGCAGATAATGTCCTCAAACATCTACTGTTCCTGTTTGTTACTACTTCCCTGAGGCACGTGTTAACAACACGTCCTGAAGGCTTCGCACTAAGTTTAATTTGAAGTCAGGTTTGGAACTCATCAATATTTTCATTGTGACAGAGGATCATCGTTATCATCACGAGCAACAGCACTGTTCTCCCATCAGCGGCCAGATCTTTCTGTCACATCCTTTGCATCAGCACTAATAATGATCCAACTAAGCACTCGATCAGCTCGCTCATCTGACTGCTTGTCATGGGGGATGGAAGGAGAGGGGGGGGGACTATAATTCTGTCAGATCAGCTCCTTGTGTGCCCTGAAGAGCTACAACCAAAGCAAGGTGACTTGAAGGCATAAATGGAAGGAGACTGAAGGACTGGCCTTTCAGCTATAGCCTCAGATCTGTCTAAATTGACCACTAAACTGGATCTTGAATCAACAGAAAAGATTGTGCAGACATTACTCATCCACCTCAAAATCATTTTAAACTAAGCCAGTGAATTAATATGGATGAAGAACATTGACAAAATCCATTCTGCTGAGTGAGCTATGGGATGGCAGGAATAGTTTAAACCACCAAATCTTTTTTTTTTTTTTTTTTTTTTTTTTGGCAGCAGCTGTCTGATCACAAGCTCACACGTAAACTCAGATTGTTTAAGTGATTCACTGGACCAAGTCCAAGGGACCTGCTCATGCAAATAATTCTTATACCATTTTCAAAAAGAGTAAAAAGTACAATACTAACTTCATAAGTTTCTAGATATTTGGCCCTTTCTTCGGGAGTCATAGATAACGAATCTTCTAGGAACTTTTTCAGTGATGAATTAGTTTCTTAAAAATAAAAAAAGACATAACATTAACATATTTGGAACCATGCTTTAAATTCCACATTGTTCAAAGCTAAGAGAATGCTTATAACCAACAGAAGATTTAAAGATAATAATTACATTGCTTCTTTAAGACAATGACGGCTGACTACATGAGGAATTGCTACCTGCTGCACTTTGAAGTGTTTTCAACATTTTAGTTTTAGGATTAGTGTGAAATATGTTTTTTTATAATTACAGGCAGAAATGCTCTTTCAGTAGAGATGAACAGTTGTATTCAGAGAAAACAGTACATATCCCATCCTTCCCTCCGTACTTTCCACGGTGGTAAGGGAAAAAAAGAAGGGGAAAGTACAACAAAAACAAGCAAGCAAACATAAAACTTACCAAAGTTCATTTTATCTCTGTTGTTTGCAATAGCATGAATTAACCCAATTGTTCCACAAGCGTTGTTGATAGTCTGCTTCATGAAATACACTGATGATTTGACATCTTGCCCCTTAGCTTTTATTCTCTCTTCTTCTTCTGTTCTGAAGGTTTCATACTAGAAGGGAAGTTACACAAGTTTCACAGATAGTACAGATACTTGTTATATTATCCAAGCAAAACCAATTTATGTAAGTAACAGCTACCTAATAAAACCATAACCCATCTTGCAACTTGAAATGCTTAACACAAGTGGTCTAGCAGTACACGCAGACTTGCCCGACCGAAAAGCTCTGAATCAGGTCTTACCACTAGTCAAAATCCAGTCATGTTTAAGTCATCATTTTGACAAACAGAACTAAGAAACTTCTACAGCATCATGATTCCACACTTGCAGCTTGTCTCAATGGTCTGAACATTCTACGTAAATAGCAGGTGCCTTTACAAGGAATTTTAAATTGACAGCACTTGTACAAGATAACATGAATAGTCTTAACTGAGAAAAAAGGCCTTAAATGAATTAGAAAAAAGTTCAGATTAGAGAAGGTAAACAATATTACTGCCATTCATTCCCTGTCCCCTCCAAAAAACATTGTGAATACTGAAAATATCATTTTGAGCAAGGGATGGACCAGATCACCTCAAAATGTCCTTTCTAACTTGACTTATCCCTTGATAAGCATTCATTGGTTAAAGCTATTCTCTCTGTCTACAACCTATGATGTTAATTTAAGTCATTAATCTTTAAACTGGACAATAACCCTAAGATTATCTGTATGCTAACAAGGGTATTCAGCCCTAAAACCAAGTTCAAGCAAATTGATGCATACGGGGGGGAACGGGGGTGAGGGAAAATGGAGAGAAGAGGCAGAAAGAAATATATACACTCTTCCATCTTAGAAATATGCTCCATCTGTCCCAGAAATGAAAGCCATACTGGTACCGATGACTGAACCGAAAATGGATTGACGTTTAGTCAGTACAGCAGCACAAAAATTCAAAAAGCAGTTGCATTTGATAGACTCTCGCACACAACCTTACTTTGCTCGTGCTACTGTAGCTTTCTGCTAAAACTATGTGAAGTATATTTCTCTTTACTTCTACATTAGCTTTTCCCACTCCAACTAAAACACTTAGTAAATTTGAAAAAAAAAAACCATGTAACATTATCAAAAGAACGTTCTGAAGGAAGTATTTTCTTGATTATTTTTTTGTTTGCTTTCTGTAATTAAGAAGTCTCTGAATAAGGTTTAAGTCTCATTTTGATTCTGACACCAAGGCACAAGATTTACAGATTCAAACAACGGTTTGGGTTGGAAGGAACCTTTGAAGGTCATCCAGTTCCAATCCCCCCTCCATGGGCAGGGACATCTTCCACTAGATCAGGTTGCTCAAAGCCCCATCCAAGCGTTCATTTACAACAGAAATGCTATACCGATTATTAAATAAACTTTTACCTTTTCTGTTATCGGAAAGAGAAGTAGCACTGCGCATACAGGTCTTGGCACCATGCTAAGCAGTTCTGGTTCCATACCATAGACATCTACAAATTGCCAGTCAGGATGTATACCTAACTGTTTGAGAAACTGGAAAAGAAAATACAGAATAATATTAAATGAGTGTGCTGGTATACTTTTTTTTTTTTTAAAAAAAAAAAAAGGTGTAACTGTGTATTTACAACCAGACAACTTTTTAAGATCTCCAAGGAGGAGACTCCACCACCTCTCTGAGCACCCTGTTCCAGTGCTCAGTCACCCACACAGCACAGAAGAGCTTCTGGTGTTCAGAGGGACCCTCCTGTGCTCCATTTTTTGCCATTGCCTCTGGTCCCAGCACTGGGCACCACTGAAAAGAGCCCGGCTCCAGCCTCTCTGCTCCCTCCCTTCCAGTGTTCATACACAGCAATACGATCCCCCTGAGCCTCCTCTTCTCCAGGCTGACAGCCCCAGCTCTCTCAGTCTCTCCTCATAGGAGAGGTGCTCCAGTTCCTTCATCATCTTGGTGGCCCTCCATTGGACTCTCTCCAGTACGTCCACATCTTCTGTACTCTGGGGTCGAGAACCGGACCCAGTACTTAAGGTGCAGCCTCAGCAATACTGAGTAGAGGGGAGTTGAACTGACTATCTCAACAACAAGTAGAGGAATTAAGAACTCTATACCATTGGAAACAACTTGAAATATTTGTATTATCAGAGTCAAACTGAGTTCCTAGGTTCTTGTAATTATATACACACTGACAATTTGTAAGAAAAAGTTAATTGTGTGTTATGGCACACTCAAATCCTATTTTGAAATACTCCATTTTAGACAAAAAAAATTACAGACATGGGAGACCTCTATTTTTGAAAAAGTAAGCATTTCATAACTCCTATATTTCTGCTAGAAAAATCACATTCTGTAGGAAGATCTCCAGTCACCTGGGGTTATCACATATCCATAAAATATGGAAAATATGGAAAATGTCCTGATAAACAGCTAGAAGTTTAAAATGCCTGGAGAGAAAAAAAAAAAAAAAAAAAAAAAAAGCAAGTAATATTCCTCTGCTCTCTCTAATGAAAAAACAGTTAACTCCTAAGGCATTTCTTTAGCCAGCTCTCAACAAATTGCACCTCTGCAGTTTCCAATAATGTTCCCAAAAGCCATACAGTAGAAGACCAGAGTATTTGGTCTGTTCTTTCTTAGAAGGAAAAGAATCGTTCAAAGCTCCGTCATACTTCCTGTCCAATGCTATTTGAGGAAACCTTTCTATTGATACATTTGCAGTCAAGATGGTTAAGGAGAACAAGATGGTAAGTCAAAATGAATCATCTACACCGTTCTCTTCCCTTCATACCTCACCCAGTGAGCAGATTCACACATACACACAAGAGTTCAGTAGTAGTTATCCCATGTTTGAGTAGATTCACGCTTACATAGATATGGCCACAAGAAATACAAAAATGAATCTTACTACAAAAATTTGTATTCTATTAAAATGAAAAAGAAGAAACGTCTACTTCTAACACAAGATCCCTTCAAATACCGATTTTGATTCATACTAGGCAAGAAGCAAGGTTACCGTCTTTCAGGAGACACAGCCAGTGATTAACTCCCAATATTTAGAGATACCAAGGACACTTCCTAAAAAGGGTGAATGCATGGCCTGCACGTGTTTATAATGAGTACAGAAGATCATCATTACTTTTGTTTTAATCAGCAACGTTTAGGAATATCTTCTAAAAAGGAGGAAAGAATAGAAAATATGTACACCATCACGTTTATTAAGAGAACCAAGGTGCAGTTTGCAGCCAGTATTTTGAGGGTAAAAAAAATTACACTTTACCATTTTAAATGTATTCTTCCCTCTCCACTTTACACTATAAGGCAAGAAATCAAAACCAAGAGCAAGTAAAGGTAATTTAATTTTGAAAACAAAAAGCTTAAAGAGAATCTTAGAAAAATTACGTATGGGTTTTCTACGTATCTACAGAACCAACCTAAACCGTTCACAGAGCCAGTTCAGTATTTGATTTGTCTGCATTGCAAAACATGGAGACTTTCTGTTCATAATGCCACGTAAAGATTATTTTTCTTCCATTTTCATTTTGCCTGTGTTTCCACTAAAAATGAACAACACAAATTGACCATAAACTCAAATAGGAAAATGGGAGGTGAAAGGAAAATAAAGTGTCTTTTATCAACATATAAGGAAGATTTGCTCTCTTACGTATGGGTTTGTGGGACTGGGCACAAGTCCATGATGGAGGCTTTGCACAGCTTTCTAACTAATGTTAAAGCAAAGTAGCTCTTAGGTATGACAAGAAAATTAACTTGGGAGATTGCTTATGTAATACACCAAGATCTTTTGGTTCTACACCACCTTTAAGTCTTGCCAAGATCAGGAATAAAGCCAAATCGTTACCTTTTAATGAAAATTATACAGAGGGAACATGCGCGTTTTTACTAGCTGATGAAACAGAAGGCACTTCATTTTTAGTGTCTATTTTAACCCTCCAAGTTATAAGGATAATTACCACTTTGTGAATGACAGAAGAAAAGTTCAGAAGGAGAGTACATGTAGCTGTGTTGAAATATTATTTGTACTTCAAGTGCTTCTATGATTCTAAGTTTTCTATGATTTTCCCTGTTGTTATTCAGAACTGTGGGAAATGTAATGCAACTGACAAAACTCCGGTTATTATTTTGCTAGATTACATGAAAGAAGGGTACAAAAAAACAACAAAATAAGAAGACACCTATGGAGAAAGAGACCCACAACCAGACAAGGCAACAATAAAAGAATTACGTGAAGCTACTGAATAAATAAATGATGCATATTTTCTTGTCTTGTTGCCTTCCACAGGCTGGGGAAAAACAAACCCTCTAGACCTAAGAACTCAAACTTCTGAACAATATATTTATTCATCATAGCAAAAACTTCACAGAAAGAATGCTTTTCAGTACTCACATTACCATAATACCTAGAAACTTTAAAATCTAAAAAGTTAAGAGTTTCAGTATATGATGACAGCGATGGCTAGAAGTGGTGGTCAACACTACAGAGAAACGCCAAGAACGCAGCCTTAGTATGGCAGGCAGCAAACTTTACACACGAACAGCATAACAACTTAGTTTAGAATCATCAAGAACAAATTAAGGGAGATCAAAAATAGGCTAATAAGACCCCTCTGCTTCCACAGGGCTTCATCCAACAAAAAAAATGGTAGAGATGTCTTCCTGCAAATTACATGAGTAAAAGGTAAAAAAAAAATGGCAGCAAGTGCCCATGTGCAAGAAAGACTGCCAGATGAGTTGAACAATATTCACCAATGAGGTGAACAATAGATGGCAGGGTGCAAAGATCCCTTGAAACAAATAGATAAAGCTTAGTGTGGAGAAGTGCAAAGGCAAAAAAAAAAAAAAAAAGCTCAATCAATGACAGAGGCAGACAAGTAATCTTTTGCAACTGTGTTCTGAATGGGTAACAGCAATGGAACACTATTTAGCAAGGTCTGGGAAGAGAAATTTTAAAGGAGTAAAAACAAGTTCTTAGGAACCAGGGAAAGTCATTTAGAGGGACAAAAATCCATATCAGATGTGACACAGGAAGCTCAGGGGAGCCTACTCGCAAGCAGTAGCTTCAATTTTGGCAAATTACCTGAACACCACAGGAAAAGACAAAGGAAGAAAAAGGAAGGTTCATTTAGTTATTTCTATCTCTTTCTCAGGCCAGTCATGCTGGTACAAAGATCCCTCAGTTACCTACCAGCAGGTGAACTTCCACACTTGCCAAAACACTCCAGTTACAGAACAGCAGGCAGTTCTGTATGCTTTTTAGACCGTCTTGTTCAGAGCTGAGGACCTCTGCTGCTTTGCAGCAATTACCCAAAGTACTCTATCTAAAGATACTTACTGGTCAAAGATGTTAAGGTACTTTTCATTGTATTTGAGGGCTCATCCACTCTCCATTGTTTATTTTCTTCTTACTTTTACGTTAAACTGAGCATATAGTACCAATAAGCTAGCAGCTTTATATTACTCTAGGTCTGCAAAAGAGAATATTAGATATTTTTCTGTCACTTATCGTATTGCTGACTATTCTTTAGTCATCTTTGAGCACTTACCTTAGGAAAAAAAACAAAAAAAAACAAAAAAAAACATACTTGCTTACATTACAAAAGTTTTACAGCAGCTCAAAAGGAAAGACAGACAACAGAGTTGTCCGTGTCTAGCTGACCAACTTTTTCAGAGCTTTACTTTTAAAAGTACTTTTTTTCAACTATTATTTTAATTTTGTTGTTGTATTATAAGTTATCTCTTTCTCTGTTGTATTGAAATGCCATCCTGAATGAAAAGACTCCTCCTTGGTTTTTCATTAGTTCAGCTAACCATGAGAAAAAAAAGCCACTTTTGAAATTAGTTGTCTTTTCTATACACCTTAGCTGCACTTTGCATGATTTTCTCCTTTTTGCTCAAGTATTCCAGAAGGCCCTTCCTTCTTACGTGACATCCAGAGTTCACTGGAAAAGTCCAAACAATTGGCCTTCAAGTGCAATTGTTCAGACTTGTTTCAATATGTGCCACACTTGAGCTGAAAACATTAACACGTCAAATTTGCCCCCAAAAATATCCAACCTTTGGTTGCATTGTAGAACTCAGGAACTGTATTGTAGAGTTCAGGAAGTTCACAGAGGCCCTATTTTCAAGGGTGCAAATGTGGGACCCCAGTTTTCAGTTCTTTAAAATTGCCTGCTGAGAGCAAGGGTTTCCTCAAAATTGGCAGGTAACAGCATTAAACTACTCACAAACAAGGAAGAACTCGTCCAAGCTGTGAATGTGGAGGGCCGTGACTATTGTGATCACAAGATAATACAGAATGCAGAAACTCAACAAGTATGACCAAAAGCCACCACGGATGAATACGCAACACCTGACGGAGGTCAAACTGAAAGAAATACATGGAAAGAAACCAGAGGAACAGGCTGTCCAAAAGGGAGAGAGGTGCGTTGCTTAAACACAGAGGCACGCAGTTATAAAAGCTGAAGTTCAACTAGTGCCGAAATTACAAGGGATGTGAAGGACGCAAGAAGGGCTTCTGTAAATACACTGGCAACAACTGAGGCCTACTGCACAATGGGACAGAGAACCTAGCGAGTGACAAAGGAAAAGGTTTAAGTTATCAATGCTGATTTTTTTGCCTTAATCTTTACTGCCTTCTGACCTCCCAGTTCCTAGTAGCAGCATCTGAGAGAAAGCAGCATTTCTCACTGAAGAGAAAGACATGGGAGAACTCTTGAGCCATAGGGCGTGCTCAAGTCCATGGGACAGCAGCAACCCAGCAGTGCTAAAGGTGTCAGCCAACACCTTTGTGAGCCCGTTCCTTAACATCTCTGAAGGGTCACGGTGATCTTGGAAGGTTCCCGATGACTAGAAAAAGGAAAATATCACATTTTCAAGATGGACAAGAAGGAAGATTCAGATAACTACAGGCCACTCATCTTCAGCTCAGTCCATGGGAAGGTTACGAAGCAAATCATGCGTGGGTAAGGTGCAGGGGAGGGAAAGCAGTGCAGAGTCTTTATAAGGCAAGGCCTTTGGCAGAGCCACCCATAGCATCCCTAGAGCCAAACCAGTGAGATCTATGAGCTGGGTAAGGGGGAAGCTGGAGGAAAACCGGCCAGACTGCCAGGTTCAAAGGGTGGCAGTCAGCAACACGAAGTCCAATTGGCTGTGACATCTCTCGGGTGTCACTGCAAATGCTGTTTAACATCTTCCTTAGTGACCGGGACGGTTGCATACTGCACACTCAGCAAATTTGGATATTACACCAAACTGGGCAGAGCACTGGAAGGCAGGGCTGCAATTCAGAGGCAATTTCAGCAGGCTAGAAAAATGAGTTGACAGGAACTTCACAAAGTTCAAAGGCAAATGCAAAATCCTCCATCTGGAATGGCATAACCTCATGCAGTCACACAGGCTCAGGGCTAATTGGCTAGAAAATAACGCTGCTGAAAAGGATCAGGCCATCCTGATCAATAATAATTGAACATGAGTCAGCGTGCCCTTGCAGTAAAAGCCAGCCCCTGTCACTGGTTGCCATACTAGCAAGGGAAAGCAGCCAGGAGGCAAAATTGAGACCTCCCTTCTGCTGGAGCATTGTGGAACTCTCTGGAGTGCTGTGCCAATGCCTTCAGCTCCCCATCACATACCGAAGCAAATCCAGTGGAGAGCCACCAACAGGGACACGAGCCTGGAGCCTTGTTGTATGAGGAATGGCTGAAAGATGGGTTAAAACCAACTTAAGAAAAGGCAGGGGAGATGGGGGACGAGACACTTCATATTGGTGTTTTCTACTAGCTAAGGGAGCCTGCAGAGAAGGTGAAGACTGACTCATCTCAGCAGTACACGGTAGAACAATGAGAAACAAGGGATACAGGCTGGAACTTAGAAAATACGAAATTGGTAAGAAAAGCATTTTAAAATAATACAATAAATAATAATAATAAGCATGGTCAAACACCAGTACAGGCTGTCCAAGAGCCTCCATCCTTGGAGGAATTCAGAACTTGGCAAGTCCCTGAGCAACCTGCTTGGAACAGAACGTGGTTGGACCACAGAACTCTACAGAGCCCCTTCCAACCTACCCGATTCTATTCTAAATCACCACAAATCAAACTGCATGTCTAAACGTTAGTTAACAGAATAAAAAGAGTCACTGTAATATGCCTAAATATGTTTATTGTAAGTTAATTTAGACATTTCTATGGTGTTATCTATGTTGTTTTCACTGTTGGCACCGCTACCTTCATCTATCAACTGTTAAGCATCAAAAGCAGCACAGAACAGTGATCTTTAACACATTGTTCTGCTCCAACACACACTAGCTACCTTTAAAATGAATTAAATTGCAAAAAAACTTAAATGTAGTTTGGGCTAATTTAAAGAGCCTCAAAAGTCAGATGGACAAAGGCAACCTAGCAACCTCTTGACCGAGGTGACTTGACTTCAGCAAATTAAATCAGTGCTTCTGCCAACACAGCCACAGAACCGGTAGGAGAATACGATTTATGGGACTGACAGAGATGTGCAAAGGGAAACTAGGGTATGAAAACTGAAGAGTTCAATTTACTTTCAACAGCAGACTTCTGAAGCGGTGAATGAACATTTTAAATACTGTCTGAAGTAGTGATGCTCTTTTCTACTTTGTCAGCTGCAAATAAAAACACTGCGAAGACTAACATTGAAATAAAATGCACTTTGAAATCTAGGTGCCAGTGAAGTTGGACAGCATTGGTAAGTATTTCAAGAATGCCATTCTAAATAGTAAGGCATTATACTCAAAACTAGGACTTTTCCATTTTACTGGGGTGTTTGTATAAAAGTTGGAACCACAAGAACAAAAAAGGCAAAAAAAGAGACAATTCCAGACACTCAGACAAAAGTCAAAGAGCTTTTGTGGGAAGAACCAACTGTTGTAATCCTCTTCCAAATACAAACCAACATACCAGAGTCTGTATCGTATTGTACTTCTGCTCGGTGGACTATAGCATCACTATATCACAGCAAAAGCAGTTAAGACTTTCTTCCACTAAACTAGTCGTTCCTATGGTTTTAGGAAACTGGAAGTACTAAATCTTACTTCGTTTATTTAGATGTAATTTATGTAAATAGATGTAAATAGATGTTATTTCATAACTTCATCTTCAGCAATCAGTATTTTGTAATTTTATCGTTAAGACATAATAATTTTTGGCACCCTGGTGAACTGAAGCTGATCTTTTTCCCTAAGTAGTAGTAAGACACTGCACAGAATGTCTGATGGAACTATCACCAAGAAAAATAAATAAAACCAACAGTCCCTTATATGTCAGTTCATATGAGCCTACAAATAGAAGGTTGTATTTAAGCCCTCTAAGTAACCTGCTCTTACTGAGCTAATCCTTTCTAAACTGATCTACATTGCAAATACAAACACATCATAGTTTGCTTTCAATTCTTTATATATATATATATTACTTCTGGAGGCATATTACAAAAAAAAAAAAAAAAACTGTTTCATAAATCAGTATTTTATTGTTTGGGCCTTATAAGGATATAATTCTTAATTCTTTCATTATGACATTTAGGGAATTTAAAGGAAGGGGTCATTTTTCAATAAGGTTTAGACGAAGCGTCTTCCAGTCCATTCATCCAAGTGACTTGACATGAAAATGCAGAAATACCCATCAGAAACTTTAGTTCTATTCTGCAGGTCAAATGGTGTATTGCTCATATGCATGGGCATACCTTACACGACGTGTTTTATTCGTCTTTACGAACCAGTCCCCACTTTGAGTGGCCACAGTATGGTCTTACTGGAACAACAGATGCTCCATTACAATAAACCTATCCATGAAGTTCAATATTTATTACCACTTAATATCCTCAAGCACCGTATTTCAGGACCTCACAATACAGTTCATGGAATACAGCCCATTTCTCATTACATTTTTTCCAAGTTTATTTATTTCAATCAGCAGTGAATGAGAAAAAAAGAACACAACTTTGCCAAAAACGTGATAGAGCTTACACCCACACATTTTTTATCCTTCCAACTGTGTTGGTTTCTCTGGGGTGTCTAGAAGAGCAGCTCTCACTCACAGCTAGAGCTCCTGGTCTTCATGCAGATAGGTATGTATTTTAAATATAACCCATCAAGCAGCCTTGAAACTTCAGACTCGCTATGCACAGGTACTACCATACCTATTCAACTAGGATCTGCTCATCACCCAACCAGCAACGCAACATACCACACAGAAAGCTGGACTAAGCAGCTAGCTCAGGTTCTCTCCGAAGCAGCTCTTAGCAAGCAAAAGCTTTGGAGTGCTCTGAGGACAAGTCCTGAGGTGGAGCTGTCAAGCCAGTGATTCACAACAAACTTGTTCCTCTGATTTAACTAATTGTTTGTAATTGGCATGAGCCTGAACCATCCGCACTTACAAATAAGCTGTTGCATGTCTTATTTTTATAGTGTAATGAAATAACAAGTGAAATACACTGATTCTGCTGGTCCTTTAAGCTAAGGAAAATAGAGAAATAGGGAACGGCATCTTCAGAACCACCAGCTAACCTATGTGGTGAACCAATAGCACTTGTTTTCTATTCTGTAGCATGCTGTTCACTAACCAAACATATGCTTACCGGCACTGGTAACAGTAAGGATTACAGTTATTACAATGTTTAGCTTATTTCATTGGAAAATAAACAAGCAAGTAAGCAAAAAGAAGAGCAGAAAATGCTAAAAGTGACAAAAACACAAAGAATGAAATGCATGGTTTTCTCAGCTTTCAATTATGACTTACAAAGACAGAGCTAAGTTCATTTTTCAGCCATTCATACAAGTAATGCTCTAAACTCCACAACAAGTCATCATTTTCCCCCTTGCAACATATCTGTTGCAACTTAAGAACAACCTGTTTAAACTTAATAACAGGGCTCCATAGCTTGAGGTATTTTAAACCAGAAGAAAACATTCAACAACTGGTCTCACAACAATCCTCCTTTGCATCTGCCTACTCTTTGCTATGGCACGGCCTTGCCACTTCCCCTTCGTTGGCTCAGTGAAAGGAATTCTGGGGCATTCTCTTCACAGAAAAGGCCAAAGACCCAGTCCTGGTCTTCCCCTTTCTGAGGTTACACTCATAGCATTAATTCTTGGAAAGCAGTCTATCTCCACTATTGCCACCTTGCTTATAACAGAAGAGCTGCTGTTAAGCTTAACTACACATCTTCAAAAGGGCATTTATGTTATTTCACATCACATGTGCCTTCACTCCACGCAGCAGCTCGTCTCTGAGGACCACCATCACCAATGCATGTTAGGAATTGCAGGGACTGCCCCTTCCAGTGACTTTGGTCAGTAGGGTTTTCTTTTGGGGAAGCCTGTGTGACTGCAAACAGTTCATAAAATGGAAAGACCTTCTAGGAAGAGTTAATTCCCTCAAGGTAATTAACTAATCTCTATGTTTGCCCGACACCTAACTGGATGAAAACTGGGTGTATTCAGTTTCTGCCATCTGTTCTGGGATCTTTATTGCCCCCAGAAAGTCACAGCTGCCAAGAGGGTCCATAGACTGAAATTCCTTTACGTAGCTGACTCTCATTGCAGTAATGGCTTTAAAAAAAAAAAAAAAAAAAAAAGGTAGGGTCAAAGGCCTGAAAATAATGCTGCAAGGTAGCTGGCAAATAAGCCCTATGTTGTAAGATAAGCCCAAATCACAGACAACTTTGCATGCATAGTTAAACTCTGGGCTACCTGAAGCCAGCACTTGAGCTTCATAACCAGATGCAGTCAATTGCTGGAGCCTTACCCAGACAGAGCAAAGGCACGAGTTGACATGGTACCTTATCTAGGAAGTAAGGATATTTCTTAGAACGGGGGAGATCAAGAAAGACAAATTCAACTACCAATACTACTTTTTTTTATCTACACTTCCTAGGGAACTAATCACAGACTGTAAGCCATACTGAAGTGATGTTACAATAAAGAGCAATTAGCTTGCATCCGATCTTTTCAATCCCAATGTTCCTAAGCAGTCTGACTTTTCTTGGTGGCAGAAGAAACCAAGAACAAGGTACACAGCCAGACATCATCTGGTGAACAGTAGGCAGATAAACCCACTTTCTCCTATTAGCAGAGGGGCTTCAGAAGCTTCAAGAAGGGTAGCACCTGAGATCCCACAGCTGACGGTCAAAGAGAAGAAAATTAGCTGTCATCACTACACCGACTGGAGCTTTGTAAATGCTGAATCATCAACTCTTTCTATGTTGGAGGTGGACTGACAATACTTTATAAAGCCATTCCATCAGACTGGAGAAGCAGAGAGAGAAGAGCATATCGTGACAGTTAAATTAGCACTGTATGGTACATTTAACTACGCTGACTTCTCTCTTAAGATCACTACAGATACATGGCAGCAGTATCCTGAGTGAGTCACTGCCACTGGAAATCTTTAAAGCTGAGAAAGATTATTCACATTTATCCTTTCCAGCCAATTTCTAAGCCTTTTACATAATTCCAATCCATATGCACAAAGAAAGGTCCTATATACTAAGAAATTAAAAACTCCTAGACTTGCATTAATACAAATGCTTTCACCGAGGAATAAAAATTGAAGATATTTTGGAAAGATTTTACACACCCTGCAAGTGAGAAATACCAGCTCTTTTCCATTACCTCCCAAGTTTTTGCCACAAAGTTTGAAGCAGTCACCATACATTACAACGCACATCTCAACAGTGTGTTCATTGCCACACCTAACAATAGCATCAATACTAGCATCAGTAGTATGTTCCAAGGACAGTCTGACAACCAAGTAAAATGCATTTTAAAATGATTTAAAAAATCCAAAACAAAAATAAAACCAGGAAGCATGTAGCTAAAAGGTCTGTGTAAGAAGATGCACATATTAACTTCTAGACATACGTGCTGCAGCTATAAGAGGCATATCTTTTTTTATCCTGAAGAATCCTGTATTTTGTAGAGTACAGTGACATACAGCACCACAAAAAAAAAGGGGGGGGACTGTAACAACTGTCCTTGCAATTAACTCCATAGGATTTTTTAAAAACGTGCTTGCAAATTGGATGTCAAATTATTATTACTATTGTGTTAAACAGAGGTAGGATATGAATAACTGGTGACTAACACTCCTGTTGTTACACAGAACAATAACTAATAATGCAAGGTGTACTCCTATTCAACACAGACCTTTGTTTTTTTTCTGTTTCGGGAAAAAAAAAAAAAAAAAAAAAGAAGATACACCTTAGTCTAAATAATAACTACAACTACTGCTCAGCTAAGTCTGGCAAAATATAGTGAAAGAGAAAGTTGACCTTATGTAAAGTGGCCGTTTCCATAAAGATTAACAAAAAAATCCCTGTGAAGTGAAAGTTCACATAAACCATGAAAATCCACAACGAAGACACACCATACATAACAAATGCAAAGCCAAGGGGCAAAGGAGGTTTTGGATACACTTAGAGCAATTCATTTAATGCTCTTCTATGATTTTCTCCATATTGCATGAACCTAACGATACAGTATTTGGAAAAAGTCATTAGTTTTTCCTCATTGGTTTCTACTTTACAGCTGATAACACTTCATTTCATGTGAACACAATGAACTCACCCCAACACCTGATTGCAGTAATAACATACAAATGGTAAAATTATTTGTGTCAGGAAATTATAATGCCAAGTACAAAATGACCCAGCAATGAATAACTCTTCGCTCACCTGCATACTCGATTAATGAATTACCAAAAAGTAATAATAATAATAATTCTCCACAAACAGAAATTCCCAATTTTCAAATTTTTTCAACAAGATAGTAGTTTCAAGAATGTCATCTTACTGCTGGAAGCTTTTCGCTCAAGCACCATGTGTAGCAAAATCAATGTGCCTTTCCCTAGTGGGGATTCTACTATACTAACAAGAACAACAGCAAAAATTCATGCCAACATAGTCACAAATAATCAGCAAGGTATGAATACGGTAAAAACACATTATTTCTTCTCATGGGCCAAAGGAGAAAAGGACTGAGACACGGTGAGGTAAGCAGATCCATAGGACTGTACAAACCCATCATGTATAGATCCATAATATATATAAACATAACAACGTTTTAATTAATAATTAATAAGAGAAAGCCCTCCCTGAAACATATCAGAGATGATGTTACTTTAATAGTCTGACTGCCTCACAGCTGCGGAACACGTTTCTTCTCTTTTCCTTTAGCATTTGTGTTTTATACAGGTTTGTTACATTACACCATGTACTCAGAGGCTCCACAGGAGGTCCCAGCAAGGTCCAAAACCAGAAGGCAGGGCACCAGCACCCGTGGGGCGACAAGAACTCACTCTCGTTGGGGCAGCAGGAGCCTCTACTGCAGGAAATAAAAGGCGATGGGCCTGGAGCTGCAGAGGGCCTAAAGGTTACCTCAAACAGACGCTGCTTACCTGATTCGTGACCTGAAAAGAGAGCAGAAAACGGAGGGGGGGTTACGAACGCGGTCAGGCCTGAGGGCTAACACACCCCATACACACACTCGAGCTCCCCACCACGCACCGCGCCACCGCCGGGCCCTGCCGAGCGCCTTCCCCTTCTCCCCCCCGGGCCCGCAGGCAGCCCCCCGCAGCCCCCCCGGGTCACTCACGTCGGGGTTGGCCTCGAGGGGCAGCCAGCGGTGCGGCTCCATGGCGGCGGGCACAGCCCCTGGCGGCTGACAGCGCCTCACGCCGCCGCGCTCAGCTCGCACCAGGGACCGCGCCACCGGGACGGGCGGCTCGGGGGGGACCCGCAGGGGGGAAGCGGCCCTTTGGTTCTTCTCACACACGCTCCTCCCACCTCAGAAGCAGCGAGACAAGGCATAGAACCTCATAACGATGGCTTATCTATTTCCGGTTGCTCTCGGCCGAGAAAGGCCGGAGGATTTTCCCCTCCGTCCTTGCTCGGCTCCCCCCCGGCAGTGGGCTCTCCCGGCGAGGCGACGGCCGGTGCCTCGGCCGCCCCGCCCACCCGTCGGGGCCGGCATGGCGAGCGGCAGCCGCCGGGGGGCGCCGCGGCGCTTCAACGGCCCCTTCTTCAACGGACCCTCACAGCAGCACCTCCAGAAACCGCCCTGAATAAAAATCAATCCTCGCACTGAATAAAAATGGTTTTATTGGAGAAAAGGGGTGTGGAGTTGTTGTTTCTTTAATGATTAAGGTGTAGTGTTTAAACGTTCTCAGAAGCACAGTGATCACGGAATAATAAAGATTAATGAAATAAAAATTAACTCCTAATAAAGAGTAATAAAGAGTAATAAAGAGTAATTAAAAGGTTCAAAAGGAGTTGGTTCTATGGTGTGCTCATAGTAATGGCAGCGAGTTGCCTTAGAAGACTTTGGTCCTCTTCAGATTATCAGCAAGGACTCGAGTGGTGAAGTCCCCGAGGGATCCACTAAGAAGTAATAAAATAAATGTTTTGCATTTTCTCTTCTAAAGCTGCAAATCCCCTCATACCTTCCTATCTCAGGATCTCAGGAGCATATACATATCCCATCTTTCAGCTTAGATCAAGCGCAGTGTAATATATATATATATATAAAATACTGATATCTGATTTTGTTTTATATGTCCTTTCAAAATATCTCAGAAAAGAACAAAAAGGAAGGAAAGTGTAAAAACTGATTCCCCAGCCCTGCTAGGGCTGCCCGTCCCCATGCTCTGAACGCACCGCATCTTGCCCCCACCTCAATACAGGCTTCAGCTAGTGTAGATATTTGGCCCATTGCAGCTCTGCCCCCAAGCCTTCTCCTAGGGTCTTCAGCAGATGCATAAAGGCACCATGAGAGGGACAGGCAAAACATATTTATTTATTTATTTTGGTCCAGAAGTTGTGGGAATGTTGTTTTCTTCAGAGCTGTGGGGTCACTAAAGGGACAAGAGATTTTTTTGCCTCGTGGGAAGCCCTGCTTATCTGACAAGCAGGTGAAAAACGAGGAACCTGCCGTTTTATAGGCTTTTTTTTTTTTTTTTTTTTTTTTCCATTGGCAGCCTTAAAATTTACTAAATGTCTAACTTTGTACTGACAACTGACAAGAAAACTGTGGTAATTCTTTACTTCTGTAAAAGAATAGGTTACCTGGTTTGTTACAGGGTGCTTTTATGAGCATGAGCATGCAACAAACTGTTCTCCATACATTAATTTGCTTTGTTCAGACCATCTCCCAACTGCATACTTATTTCTGCTCTTAGCCAGGGTACTCACCTCCTGAACCCCTTCAAAAGAATCCATGGGCAGCCAGTGGGAGGCAAGAGGCATATGATGTAAAGGCTGTAAGAAACAGAAGCGATCACATTAACATTTTCCCTTCACCACACCACATGGGAACTTCTACCTGTCTGACAATCATAGGACTTGAGTGCTTGCGAAGATCTGGGTGCTTGCAAGAGCAGCTGTACATTCATTTTCTGAACTGGACGTGTGGGAAGGTTTTTGTGAAGTGTGGGAGCTGGTCCCCCAAACCTGTCCAGCCTTCACACAAATGAACGGATGGACTTGGAGCAGTGGTAAGCTGGTGTTGGAGCCACATTTATGCCTGGAGTGAGCAGGCAGCAGGCAGGCAAGAAAGAAACTGACAGTTTGTAGGCAAATTAAGAAGTCCTGTGAGAGAAGGAGTATCAAGCTGACAGGAGGCCAAGAAAGGTAGGGATGTCACAAAACTGGAGGCCCAAGCACTGGAGAAACACAGCTGTTAACAAAAAGACTTTCTCCCTTCTGCCTGAAGAGCTCTTTGAAAAACTTGGTGTAGTTCTTTAGTGAGTGTTGATGTTAATAACACCCCACTCTGTAAATGTTACATTTGTGAAATGGAGTAAATTACCTAAAGTAGTTTTTATTTTACCCCGTTACTACTAAGCAGGATTACTGTTATTACACGGCTCTGTTTGAAGATGCTGTACTGACCTGTAAAGAATACCACAGCATCTCTCTTTAACAATCCAATCTTCTGCTAGCTAATGAGATTTGTCTTTGTTTCCATACAAAGTGTCTCCTCATATTAGGTTTTCAGTCCTTAGCTAGCTAAAAGATGAGCCTCTACAGTCAGGTCACAATCACAGCCTGCATCTGACTTCCTCTGCCACAAAAACCTTCAAAGAACATACTTACAGGAGGCAGCAGTTTCTAGAGACACAATTTAATACTAGGGATGGGCAGACTAACTGAAATCATTACATAGGTCACCATCCTGCTGTTCCAAATTCAAAGAACTTGTTAAGATATATTTGTGGACGATACTGAATTAGGGGAGCTGTTGGCTCCCTCAGGGGTGGAGAGGCCTTGTGGAGAGATCTTGACAAATTAGAGGGCTGGGCAATCCCCAATAATATGAAGTTTAACTAGAGCAGTGTGCCCTGGCAGCCAAAAGGGACACCCGCACCTTGGGGTGCATAAAGCACAGCATTGCTAACTGGTTGAGGAAAGGGATTGTTGTGCTCTGCTCTGTGCTGGTGCAGCCTCACCTTGAGTGCTGTGTGAAAGTTTGGGTGACACAGTATAAGAAGGACATAAAACTATCAGAGAGTGTCCAAAGGAGGGCTACGAAGATGATGAAGGGCAAGACCTGTGAGGAGCGGCTGAGGTCCCTTGGTTTGCTCAGCCCATAGCAGAGCAGACTGAGGGGAGGCCTCATGGCGGCCTGCAGCTCCCTCACGAGGGGAGCAGAGGGGCAGGCGCTGAGCTCTGCTCTCTGGGGACAGCGACAGGACCCGAGGGAACGGCATGGAGCTGGGACAGGGGAGGGGCAGGCTGTGTTCGGGAAAGGTTCTGCACCCAGAGGGTGGTTGGGCACTGGGACAGGCTCCCCAGGGCAGGGGTCAGGGCACCGTGCCTGCTGGAGTTCAAAAAGCATTTGGACAGTGTTCTCAGACATAGGGTCTGATTTTTGGGTGGTCCTGTGTGGAGCCAGGACCCAACTGATGGCCTTTGTGGGTTTCCTCCGATCCAGTATATTCTATGATTCTATCAAGGTAACTCCAAAACAACTCAAAATTTCAGCAAATGATTCAGAATTACTCTATAATTACCAAACCACCAAAACATTCAACTTCACATCTATCTCCACATCTTGGAAAATGAATGAAAGGTAACATAACAAATATTAGTCATATTGCTAAAGGCACTAGTAAAAGACTTGATGAAACTGTAATATAAAATAATATACAAAGTTCTGTAGATAACGTACAAAAGTATGCAGTAGTTACCTAAGTTAAGAACAAAAAGATTCTTGAGTCAAGTCCCTGCTATCACAGGCAGATCTTACCTGTATGTACATTGCGAGTGTTTTAACAATCATGAGGTCATAAAAACACATACTACTCAAAAACATTTGCACATTTAATTAGATACTTTAAAAGGGAGAGGCCAAGTACCATAAATGTATAAAGTTCATAAACACACATGCCACGTTCCACAAGATTTTCCCTTTGCCTGAAATGTATTCTAAATACTTTAATGTCATTTTACTAAAATAATAATAATAAACAAATCCAACACATAATTTAAAACTAGCCAGCACTACTATGTGACTGGTTGCACTTCACTACTTGGTCACAGTCTTACTATGGGTGTACTAAAATTGCAGCATTACAATATTAAGAGAAGTAAAACTGATTATTAGAGAAGTCTACGAATATTTGTTGTTTTTAAAACATGAGACTGGTGAAGGATCAGTGTTATCTTAGGGTTTCAGCTACACCTCTGTGATAAATGATTGAGTCTCAAATAGGATTCCAATTAAAGTTAACAATGTATTAGAAGAATAAAGGCAAGCAAACAGCAGTGGGTGCGCCAGGAGTCTGCTCAACCAAGACACACACCCCCAAAGTCCCCACTCTGGGCTTATATCTCCTATATTAATGCATATTCATTAGTGGGCGTGTCCTCCTTCAAGCATGGCCCCTTCATCTTCTAGAATCTTTTCAGATGACCATTGCAGAACACAAGAACTACATATATACATTAACCACTGAATACAAGAACCATATACATACACTGATCACCAAACACAGTAACTATATACATACATTAACCATCTCCATTTCCCCAGTCTTGTGGTTATACAAGGATGTATAAGATAAGCACATTTTATCATGTGGCCCTAGCGTTGCTTTACATTGACACGAATCAAATGACCATACCTCACACCTCAAACTTCCTGAATTTGGTGTGGAAGTTTTATTGAAGAGTGACTTCCCAGCACCTAAAGGGGGCCTACAGGAAAGTTGGGGAGGAACACTTTGTCGGGGGTGTAGTGATAGGGCAAGGGGGAATGGCTTTAAACTAAAAAAGGGTAGGTTTAGATTAGATATTAGGTAGAAATTCTTTAGTTTGAGGGTGGTGAGGCACTGGCACAGGCTGCCCAGAGAAGCTGTGGATGCCCCATCCCTGGAGGTGTTCAAGGCCAGGCTGGATGGGGCTTTGGGCAACCTGGTCTGGTGGGAGGTGTCTCTGCCCATGGCAGGGGGTTGGGACTGGGTGGTCTTTGGGGTCCCTTCCTCCTCAAACCGTTCCGTGATTGTGTGTTTCTCACTGTAGTTTTTCAATAAATGGCTGTTTTCCCATTGAACCGAAGGCACAGCTGACCTCCGCACATCGCTCACGACCTGCGTTTTCCCTGCAGGTGCAGGACCCGCATCCCACCCGCACACCGCACGGGACATGTACATGTCCAACACAGCCTCGCCCCGCACCCAGCACCGCCCCGCCCTACCCCGCCCGCCTACGGCCCCGCCCCGGGAGCCCAGCCCCGTCCCGCCCCGAGCCGCTCGGACGGCGCATGCGCGCTTCTTTCCGGCCAATTACAGCCGGGCGGCCGAGCAGCCCCGCCCTCTCCCTCCGGGAGCCAATGAGAGCGGCGCGCGACGGAAGTGAGGCCTCGTCGGGAGCGCGGCGCCATGGCAGGGGGCTCCGCTGCGGTGCTGGCGCAGGCCTTGGAGGCCCTCGGTGAGAAGGGGCGCGGGGGCTGAGGGAGACTTGGGGAGCGGGGTGGGGGTGGGCGGCGGGGGGCGGCGGCGGCGGGGGGCGGCTTCGCGGCTCCTCGGGGCCAGACGTAGCCTGCCCGGGGCGGCCGAGATCACTGCCGGCAGGGGGAGCCCAAGGCTGGGAGAGCTGCAGGCCTGCCTGCTGGGTGAATAAATCCGTGATTATCTGTGGTATCTTCGGTTTGTTACAGTAATGTCTCAAGGGTTTGCTTCTGATCTCAGCTGCTTGTGTCTTTCAGATGTTGGCGGTGCGGCAGATAAGATCAGTATAATACCTCAGGACTTCTTTGCGGAACTAGTAAGTAGAGCAGTGAGGGGGATATGGAGGGGTTCTGGCATGCTGTGATTCCTGAAAACCTTTTTTATTTAATTTCTTCAACTTTCTGTGTGTGTTGCAAAGCAAAGATTATGTATATGTAGCACAGATTTACGATTCCTGAAATAGACCAGTCCTGCTAAGAGCAGTGAGATGGCTTAGAATTTGTTTTTGTTGCAGAAGATTTTTAAGGATATGTTTTTCTCTCTCATCTTAATCAGATGTATAGCTAGCTAGACTAGAAAACATTCAGCTTCTGTTTATCAAAAGTGCTGTACTTGAACAGGATGGCTTTTGGACTAGCATGAAATGGTGCATTAAAGAACAGTAGTATCTGAAAGCTTTGAGTTTATTTACATTTCTTAATTTGATATAATTTTAATATCAGTCACTTGCATAACTTTATTCCCTTTCTATTTAAAGTCCCATCCTACTGTCTGTTTTTGCATTAACCAGTTTTCATTTTTGTTGTAATCTCCAAGTATTGAAACTTGCTTTGTCTTGTATATTAAAATGTTTGAAATGTTTTCAAATTTATTTTTTTGCAGTGTGAGCAAATGATTCAACATCTGAACCATAAGATCCCAGGTGTGAATACAGTTGAGCTGTGTCAGGTAAGTTTGGATTTAAATTACGTAGAGAACTTCCTTAGAAGCAATTACATTTGCTGTTCATGTCGTACAGGATACATTCCACAAATCAATTTGTTTGTGTATGTGTTTGTGTAGAGTCTTTTGTTCACACATAAGTTATTATTGCATGTAATGATTTGATTATCTTGTTTTAGAGACTGCAGACATCTGGGGTTGAGATCAGTGTGGGTGAGCTGGCAAAAATAACTAATGTTGTTTCCTTTCTGTTTAGGTAAGCACAAAATAACATCAAATGTGGGTATAAAATGAACTGATTTGGGAAAAGGGCTTAGTTTGTGTTCTTAAGGTTAAAAAAAAGCGTAGTGACTGCATGCATGGACTCAGATTTAGTAGTGAAAAAATAGAGAAAATTGTTCTCAGAAGCTGTCTGCAAGCTTTGGAACTACTAGCAAAATAAAAGAGAAAGTTAATGGCAGTTCTGAAGCTGTCAGCTAGGCCTCTTTCTCTGTTTTATTGATGCCCCCTGGGATTAAACAGAGGGCTTCTGCATGAACAAACCTAGGGTGGTTTTTTACTTGCTTTTTTTTGACCTATTTCCATGGGGAGAATTAAGTGGTATTTCTTGTTGCTGCCTTTTCAGTTGGGGGTTTGTTGCATTTGACTCCTCTTATTGTGAATTATAACATTGTTTAGAGGTCCTTACATGCCCCTTGGTGGTACTTAAATTGCCTCTCCTAAATGTTTAATTAAACTGCCTCATTTCTAAAGTAATAATGCTGTTTAATAGTCTTAACTGCACTATACACACATCTGTCACTGAATTGTGCTCTTTTTTCACTTTCAACAGCACTCAGAGGCTGTGATTATTTGTTTGTTGCATGTTGTGTGAGCCCAGCAAAGCTTGGTTTCTGCATATTAAGACACATTAAAAGTCAAGTGTTTTTTGTTTTTCACATGAATACAAAAGTAATCTGCCCGGAGAAGTAAAATCTTCTGCATTTAAAAGAAGAAAAAAAAAAAAACCAACACAATATGTCCAATTATTTTAAAGTGCATAGAAACGTAAAACTGAAAAAAATTGCCTATTTGGGGTGAAGTGAGAAACTTGATTAAATTCTTGAAGGATGAAACTGATGTGGTGTTCTTTGGATATACCTCTAGCACAGCAGCCAGAAACAACCTCTCTACAGAAGACCTCGTCACCACCTTGGGCAATGCAGTCAGCACACTGCCTAAACATGCTGTGCAAGTTATTCGTCATGTATGGAATGAGCAGAGCAAATCTGTCAGCGTGTCAGAAGATGGAGGAAACATGGCCACAGTGGGGCAGGTAACTAAGAAAGCACAACTGAACTAACCATTTTCAGAAATGTCAGTGCTTTGTAGTGTCAAACGCATGATAGTATTTTGGCTGCCCAAAGGTTTTCTGGATATATGTTGCTGAAAGCCTAGCCAGACAGAAAAAGTGTGTACAAAGGTCATCTAAGGCCTAAACAACTTTCTAATATTACACTGCTTGGATGATAAATGTTTTATACCTTTTTGAAAATTGTTTCATAGTACTACTTGGGAAGGTGAGTAGCAGTGTGACAGATATTTGTATTGTTTTAAATATTATTTTAACTGTTCTTTAGAGTCAGTGGCACCAGCACGTTAATGTGTCTCCCTTAAATTTAAACTGTTTTAAGGAAACGTCAATTTGCAACATCTCTTAAATTTCTTGAAAAAATAAGAGTGCATCCGCATTTTAAGTTTTTGTTCTTAATACCAGCAGTTAGGAGTACAGATTAGAAGATGAAAAATCTTTTGGAGATGGATTGTAACCTTCGGAAGGCTCATTTCATTTCTTTATTCCAGTTCTGCCTCGCATAAAGGGGTAAAAATACCTGACTTGTATATGTGATATGCTTTATCTAAAACAGTTACAAGTACCTTCTTTTTTTCCCCATTATTGGTTCTGTAAGCTTTATGTATACTACTTGTTTTTTCATATTGATTTGATTTAGAAGCTTTTAAAGAGAACATAAAACCATGAATGATGAACAAGCCAGTTGAACTGACTTAAGTACCTATTACTAGAACTTCTGAATATTAACAATACTTTAATAAGCAAAACAGATTAAGTGGAATAAGTTATTGGGTATTTTTCAATCCCTTTGTGCTATTAATAGAAATGGCAGATGATTGTTTTCAGAATATTTGACATGTATGTTTTTCCATATAAATATAGGCTCTAAATGTCCTATATTATCTATAAAAATACCTGTCGAACAGAATAGCAATGGTAGGCCAGTTCTCTTCCTTTAATGCTGTTTCCAATAATTTTCTTCTCTGTAGTTTGTAGATATTAAATGGAAGCTTGGAGTTGCAATGAGCTCTGACACCTGCAGGTCTCTGAAGTATCCTTATGTTACAGTGACACTAAAAGTGGCAGACCCTTCAGGACAAATAACAAACAAAACTTTTGAAATGACAATCCCCCAGTTCAAGGTCTGTAATCCTGTGTTATTTGATCTAGTCTCTTCAGAGCGACAGTGACATTGTTGTGAAGAAGCAAATGTGTACTTTGCATACATGTAAATAAGCATTATGCTAGTATGATAGTTGGAAAATGAAGCATTAAGTAATTGCTTAAAAGACTGAAAAAATATATTTAGTTCTACAACACTTATTCTAAAATGTTAATTTAGCAGCAATTACTTTTGTCACAACTTATCTTAGCTGAAAAGACAAATCTAAAAGTCTTTTTTATCCTATTCCTCTGCCTTATTAGAAACTGAATATTCTGAATCTATGAAACTGTTCACTAGCCTCAATCTAAAACTTGGGTTACGCCTGGCCTTTGCTAATCATAAAGAATGGAGGTCAATCTCCTTCGTTACTGACTCTTAACTGTCGTGTCTTCAGCTACAAACTTGTGTAACTTGGTTTAATTTATTTAATGCACTGGCCCTCTAAACAGAGAAATAACAGCAGAAATGCCATATTATTATGTAGAATGTTTTTCAGGCTTAAAGGTGAAAAAAAATGCTGTGAGTTGGACAGGAAGGAATTTGAGAAGGATATTCTGAATCTTTGGGTGTTCTGAAATCTTGTATTCCATCTGGCTGAAACCTATTTATAATTTGCCAGTAACTAACATGAGGGAGGCTATATGTGGGAAGTATGGGTTATTTCAGCTGGGATTAGAAGCATTTGTATGAGAGACTTTTAGTTTTTCTTTTGTGGTGTGACAGCTACTGTGTGATTGTTTTTTTTTCCCCTGTGGCATCCTTTCATGTTAATAAGCAAAGCTATGCAAATAAGTCATCAACTGTGTAGATTTAATAGTGAATGTACCTGAATTCCAACCAACCCAAAAGAAATGCAGAAACTTCTAGCTCAACATGCAAATTCTGACGGGAGGAAAGAGGCAAACAGTGTGTTAAGTGATTTTTGTCTATTGTGCTACTTTGAACAACAGTTCAAGCTTTTCTTTGCAACAGAAATTTATCTTGCTTTATCTTCCCTCTTCCTTTTCAGAACTTCTTCAAACAGTTCAAGGAAATGGCAGCTGTTCTCGAAACAGTTTGAACAGAGCTTTATTTGCACTACAGTTTCTGACAGACTTGTAGGAAGTAAGCTTTCTGTTCTGCAAAAGGAACAAGTGCCATTGTTCAGCAAGGTATGCATCCGTGTCTTTTCAGCAGGTATCAGCGGCATCATACGTTTTTGGCAGCATCAGCCTTGCATTGCTGTGAAGATTTCTTCGCTTCTGGATACTTGAAGCCAACTCTACAGCATTTGTAAAACTGGTCGGCTTTCTTAATCATCTTAAACAACAGATCAGGATGCATCAGTTGCAGAGAAGCATCACTATAGACTTTCTACTATCCAGGAATAAGAAAGTGCATTTAAGAAACAAGACATTTAGCTCTGGAGTGCAGAAAGACATGAAAATGTTAATGAGATGGAGATACTGAAAGGAGTGTAAAACACCATGATAACAGTTTTGTCTGTAAAATTGAGATGTGCTTGGGATCAATGAGATCATTAACTATAGAGTATATAAAAATCACAGCATAACAAGCGTACATATTCCTGAAAGGTAGCAATGTCAAGTAGTTAGTGGCAGGTGTTTGCAGACGAGGCTTCCAGTTGTCTTTTAACTGGAACATGTATTTGTCTTAACAGCTTGGTTATTTTTAGATACATACTTCTCACCACCCAGACTTCTGAAAACTGTGTTAATGCAAAAACTTTTCTGGAGATCCAAACTTTATTTTCTGAAATGAAGCCTGGAGGCTAGTTTTAAATATAGGGGAGAAAAAAGGTTAACTTAATTCAAAAGCATTTTAATATATTTTTGCCTTTCTATTTAATCCAACTCTAATCTATGGCACTCTGTTTTGATTAGCAGTTTGCCTTCTAATTAAATTAGAATATTGATGTAGTTGTCTCATTCTGCTCTGAACTAAAAACGATCGAGAGGGAACTTGAAAGCTCAGGCTGGTGTGTTAGCCAAGAAGATCAGAAAAACTAGTATGCTGAAAGTCAGCAAGATTTCTGTGCTTGCTGTATTGTGTGGCAGGAATCTTCTGGACTGTGTTGCTCTCTTGCTCTCACAGTGTCCTAACCGGTCAAATTTTGACTTGGATTCTGAAGGAGAACGGGCACATTTTCAAAGGGGGTGTGGGGGTCAAATCTACTGTGCTCGCATGCTCTTTTTCATTTCATTTTTTCCTTGAGTTTTACTAAACAAAACACAAACTCATGTGGGGGGAAATAAGAACACTGCTGTTGCATTTCAAGACCTGCTGGTGATGTTGGAGAGCAGAAAGTCTGAAGAGAGAAAATTTGTAATGATAAACAGGCTGAAATTTATGTTGTAACTTTGGAATGGTAGAGACCAAGAACCAGTTCTGTTGGGGCAGATCCTCAAGTGATTTCAGGTCCCCTTAAGTGAGAATATCTACCTTTCTGATCCATATAATTTATTTATTTATTTTTTTTTAGAAGCTGTCTGGAAGTCATTGCAAGTTTTGCCTGCCTTTGTCTCATGAAAATAGACTGCAATGTATGGTGCTCAAAGCATACTGCACTCCTTTGAATATAGAAGGGGTGTATCTCTTTGTAAGCATTATGCATAGTACATAAAAACAGTTCTTGGAGTTTCTTAGAACCCCATTAAGTGACACACTGCCTTTAATAAAAGTCAGTGAAAGTCTTGGCCATTGATCTGGACAATACTTCCTCTGTGCTGCTGTAGTCAGAGGTGTTTCCTTCAAGGCTGGGGAGAGCAGAATGCTGTTTTCTGGGCCCCTCAATGGATTGTCACAGAATGATCTCAAAATACTTCCCATTTGCCTTTTCCCTTGTCTGTCTACTAGGGCTTGGGGATGAACACGGTGCAAAAAATGCTGTGTGAAAAAATGAGCAGCTGGTATTTTTACTTTTTTTTTGATGTGCAGAAGTTGGAGTGTAAGACTTATATAACTGGAAAACATTGTCATGCTTTGGTCTAGTTAATTGTTTTTGATCATTGTAAGAATTCCAGAAAATTTTTTTTTGGTAAAGTGGGAACATTACAAATACTTCAGTTTGTTCTGATGCACTTAAGTTCTTCATATAGCTGGCAATATTTATGCCTTCATTGGAACTGGATGGAAATAAAGATTCAGTTAATCATGTCTTAAGTTCTAAAACCAGCAAATTAGTAAACCCTGGAAGGTAAGGAGTAAATGATTTGTTACTGTATTTGTTTGGTCCATTGCCAGGAGGAAAAAGTTTGCAGCCTCAGAAGAGTGTAACTGTTACATTTTGTCAAGTTAAATGTTCTAGAAATACTAAGGAATGTTTTTTTGAGGTGTCACTGAACTCTAGCAGGTTGTAATGCTGGCTGGAAGTTGCCTAGGTATGTGTGCAGCACAACCCTCTGAGAATTCTGAGAGGTGTTTATGGACATGTAGGAGATGTGAATAAAAGTTGGCTGCGTATGCAAGCTGTGAGGCTTGTCCTCGTCGCTATCACTAGGAAGTCCTATACTGTATAATGGAAAAACTACATACTTTATGTAAAAAAAAAAAAAAAATCAAACCAAAAGAGTTTGCAGGACAGCAATATTAACATGTTTAAACAAGCTGTTAAATTGTTTGATGTGAGCAGAATCCAGATTTTTTCAAATAGAATTGGGAGTTCCTTGCATGTTCGTGATTCTACTTGTTGATTGCCACAAAGTTGTATAACATGATATTTTTGTAAGTTCACAAGCAGTCATTAAACATACAGGTAACAAAGACGAAGATGGTCTGTGTTTTGTTTTAAGCCTTCTCTGTGAAAGTCTCTTGTAAATACTGTAATGGCTAAAGGTCAGAATTAGACTATGCCTAAACTTTCCTTATGATATTAGGATGAAGTTCAGACAAATGCAGTTGGTCTCTGAGATAGCAAAGAACTGAAGGATAACTGCAGGCTGACAGGAATATTTATATCAATTACCATTAAACAGAATGCTATATTGAGTCTGGAAAAGAAGACTTAAGAAATTAATGAATTTTTGTAAAAATTGTATCCAAGTTTTCTTAAGTTTATTTAGGACACAAATATACCACTGATCTCTTCAACATTTGCCTAAAACAGGGAAGAGAAAGGAAGAGGCAAGAAAGTAACTCAGTACCAAGGCCAAGGGAATTAATAATGAAGGAATCTCCTGGCAACATCTGTATGTCTTCATTGCATGGCTTTTTTTTTTTTTTTCTGAATTAGCTTCAAACACACCAGTCCCCTTGCAGAATGGTGTTTGGTATAAAAATGGAAAAAAGGCTCACAGAAAGAATGCATAAATGATTCCTGTGCACTAATGGTGTATATATATTTAGCTGCATGTTTTGGCCTGGTCATGGCCAAAGGAAAAAACCATGTCCCTGTTACTTTGTTCTTGCTTCCACAGAATTGTGCTGCCTTTCCAACCATTTTTAGAAGTATGTAGCTTTTTGTTCACTGTGAATGTATCTCCTTCCCATTTAAAAAACTTTTCTGTTTCCAAGCTGTTTCACTTCATTTGAACACCTGAAGCAGTTAGCTTAGAGTCACTCAAAATGAGTAGGGAAAGAATTTTGGTGGACAGGAAGAACTGTGCTGCTTTTTCCTGCTAGATCTCTTCCCTATTGTATTTAAATGTTTTATTCTTCTCTTAGCCTGAGTATGATGAGGGCAGTTTCCAGTCCTTTGCAGAGGCATGCAGGGTTATTCTGCTTAGCCTTTGTGGGTACTGGAATAACACAAAAAGGCACCTGAGTCATTTAATCTACCTGCAGAGAAGAACGCCCCATCTGTTAAGAAGCTGCAGTGTGGTGAGGGACTTCACATTCAATAGTCTCTATCCAATACTCTGTGGTTAATTTGCCCTGTTTTTTTCTTTTCATAGTGGCACTCACATCACACATACCATATGGCTCCTAGGTGGGGCTGCTAGCTCAATGGCTGTTCAATTGGTTTAGGAAGTTGGGTCTGTGCATGTCAGCACATGATACAGTAAATGCCTAGATTTGGGTTTAGTGTGCATGCTGTGCTGCTACAGTGCTCCCTTCCTGATGCCTGTAGGAGGCTTGGTCACTTCATAAACCACTGAATGTGTTTATCACCATGCACTTTGAGCTGCATGTTTCCTTCTGGCTCTACCACATATGCATTGACTGCTATTCTTCCAGTTTTTCTTTTAGCACCTTTTAGCACTAGAGGTTGTCCATAGGAAGCAACTTACTAGAGGGATGCTTGGCACTTGGTGTGCCCAGTCCTGGCTGCTTTGAAAGACTTTGTTTTCAAGGCTTTGCTGGGGGAAGGTGGAGACATCACCTGCCATTTGAACTGAGTTAGCGCACTCCATCCCAGCCAGATCCAGTGCACTGGGGATATGCCTCTCAATTATTTTTGACTGTGTTATAGAAGAAGTAATGAAGGTGAGGTGGTTGATCTTCTCAGAGACGGCTGATTTTAGTGGTTCTAGGTTTCCTCTTCCCTGTGCTGTCTCTTTCTCCTGTGACTATGTTCTGCCTGGCTTACATGTGAGAATTGTTTCTGCTGGCTATGTGTAGGTACCATAGTTCCCAGATACTTAGTGTTTACATTACAAAGTAGCCTTATACTTCTAAATTGGAAGTTTCAGTTTCAATTTCACTTTACAAACTCCTTAGCTTTGAAGCAGTAAGCTTTAATTTTTTTTTTTTTAATGAAAGTTCCAATACTTGATATAATAAATGTCCGTGCTATAGTGCTTTTAAGAAGAATTTGGTGTAGCATCAGTCACCAGGTGGCACTGCTACATGCAATCTTGCTGCACAGTAATCCTCTGAGAGCGTATCTGATAATGGGATAGCAAGTCCAGGTTTTCTTCTATGTGTAGCCTGTACCTGCACTGTATGTGTTTATTTTATAACTTTGATGCTACTTTTTACATTGCAGGGAAATAGCATAACTTTTTTGTTAATTATAAAGATGAATGTAAATGTAAATATTTCTGGTGACACAAACAAAATTCAGCTTAAGTATGACATTATACACCATACACTGTATATTTTCAATAGCTTGAAACAGTAATTTTTAGATATATTGTTACTTCTGCATTATGACTTGCTCTTTAAATAGTATCATGTTATCTTTCTACTAGGGTCTATTATAGGTTTATGTAATTTTCCCTATATACATATCTTTGATTTTTCTAGTTCAATATCTTGTTCAGAATAAGCACTGGCATTTCCCTGTCCTGGATTTTCATGCATTTTAACCACTCTTAACATTCTTCGATATTTGGTTATGCAGCCTGCGCTTGTGTCTTTATGCCATTTTGATTACACTCACTATACTCCTCAGCCACCCTAAGTGACCCCATTGCTTAATTCCTGTTTGAATTAGCTCTGAATCTGAAAGATAATGTTTTGATATTCTTGGTACTAAAGGTGTGATAGTTCTTTCTGTTTACTATTAAATAGGCCAGAATTTTGTCACTTCTGTGTCTTAGGCAGATGAGAGGTTTTCCCTGTTTTTAAAAAAAAAAATATATGTTCATTTAAGAACCAGGCCAAATCAAAGCAAGACAGGCTTCCTTCCCCATGATGATTCTGAACTGGCAAGTACTGAATGCTGCAGCCACACATGAAGCTTGAGGGAGGGGTATTAAAGTTTACATTTAAAATGAGGGATGGAAGTGTGTCACTGGCGTGCAGTGCTGCCCTGCTCACAGTTGGGAAAGTTGTAAGAATAGAGATGCTCAGCAGTTGACAGAGTCAAGACAACAGATCTCAATTTACCTATGTGAGAGAAGGAAGATGAAAAAGGATTAAGGGGATCCCATCTGTTGTTCTTTTATTTTTTTTTTTCCTTTTGGCAGCTACACTGGCACTATTCATGGTATTGTGTTATGACTGCAAGTGCCCTGTAGTTCATGGTACTTTCACCAGGCATACAGCTGAATTGTGAAGTTGCATTACGGAAGTACAGTGCACAAATGGCGGCACAGTGTTGAAGTCTTAAGTGTATTTGCATTTTCCTCTTGAACAAATAAAATTTTCGACCTTTGAAATTGAAGCACTCTTGCCTTCCAAAGCATCTCTGTTTATTGTTTCTGTACTCTCTACTACAGATCTGTTGTCTTTTCTAGCCTGTAGCGTATTCTTCATTGTAATATATTTGTGCAATACTGTCAAGGAGTTCCTTTCAGCTTAGACACCAAAAAGAACAAGAAATCCTGTCTTTCCATCTCTGGAGACTTGAAGGTAACAAGGATCCCTTCCAAATTACAAAAAGAAGTAGAATTAGTGGGCATGCTCTGGGAGAGAAGTCAACTCCACTGGCAGCTGTGGTAGTTCCTCATTTTTTCCTCTATGTATATTACTGCAGTGTTCAGGGAATAGTAGGGAAGTAAATATATCCTTTATGTGAAAGCAGAAATAAGTGGGAATATGGAAGTTCTTGTTTCAGAAGTTTTTTCTTTTGAGGGGGATGTGAACTTTTTTTTTTTTTTTTTTAAAAAAAAAAGGGGGGGGGAGTGAACAATTGCTGGTGGTTCCAGTTCCACTTGGAAAGCTGCTGTGGTTACATGTAAGTACACAGGACATGAGATTAGTGGGAAGTCAGGAATAAGTAGAACGTACTTGATCTGTATTACATACAGAAACTCTGCAGAGTGCAAAGAAACCTTGCTGTAATAAGCATGTTATACTTTAAACATTGTAAAAACTCCTTTTTAAACAAGTAGTGTTCCTCCACACCAGATTCCAAGTCTGCTCTGTCAGCAAAATAACTGTCTTGGGATAACTTAAATTTTTTTTAAAAGGACAAATAAGAATTGGTTTCTCAATGAAAAACTGCTTTGAAGAGGGCAAATAAAATAATTGAAGGCATTATCTCTTTCAATCAGTGCAATGATAAATGGTGTATTGATACACTGAACACATACATAAATGTGGTAGGTCGCTTAAAGTTCTAGAGACATTTTTGAAATTTTCAGCTAAGGATTATTCTTTCATGAACTATGCTCATTCCAGTTCCCCTAAATCTAATTTGGAGTGGTTCCTATTGGCAGAACAAATTATAATCTGTCATTACAATCAAAAAAGATTAGTACTATTTGTGCAAGAAAAAAAACATAAAATCCAACTTTTCAGGTTTATTTTTCTTCATTTTTATTGTGAACAAATTATAATGTGCCTACTGCTGTTGGCTTGTCTCTACATGACTGTCTTACTCAAGCCTTCGGCAATCCATTTTAAACTATAATATCTATATGTCCTGCAACATATGTAACTTTCAGTATTTCTAGTTACATTTTACACACTGAATAGAGGAGGCACCAGTTTCCTCTAGCAGCTGAAGTCTAAAGCCTTGGTATTATGCCCAGACTTCTGAACTTTCTAATACTAGAATTTTATTTCCAAAGTTATTTCATTAGTGTCTTCAAATAAGACTGGGTGATTTAAATTAATATTTTTTTTTAAAACTAAATGTCATTATCTTAGATCTTAGCGGCAGTTAAATTAAATTTGATTAGTTAAAAGTAATGCAAATACAGTCATGGACCTTGAAATGCCAGAGAGTTAAGTGCCAGCATTCTTAGAAAAGCAATAGGATAAGAACCAGTTCCAGTTATAGGGCACATTACTGAAATGTTCTAGTCCAAGGTGGCTGAAGTTAAGCATAAATTATAGGATTGTAAAATAAAGTCTATAGCTCCTCTAATAACTTAATATTTTTCTGCAATTAAAATGGTTGCTGAAAGCTTAAGGGGATAGATAATTATGGCAATTAACAGTCTGATCATGTGAGATGCTGAGGTCTCTCCACTCACAAACAAATTCCTGAAAACTGTGGTTGCTTACCACTTTTCCAGTTTTAAATCCTTTAAAACTAAAGATGAAGTGATGATCCAGATAGGATAAATGAAATGGCTATGTTGGTGTTCTCATGTACAGAAACAGTTCACATTATCAAGGTATTGTCTTAATGAACAAAACATACTTGCTTTAATGAACAGAGGGAAAATATACTTATCTAAAATATCTAAAATAAAAGTTTCTAAAGTAGGGTAGGATAAAAATATTATTGTTTTTACTGATTCTACTGATATTCTCCTGTTTTGTAATACACTCCCCCCACAAACACACTTTAAAAAAAAAATAAAAATCTTTATTTGTAGTACTACATTGGCAAGCATATAAATTCCAAAGTGTTCAGAGGCACTTAAGTTTAGTTAACTGTATCCATGTTTGGTCACTTCAGTAATATACATTTTGTGAGACTGTGCATCTAATATCTGTTTAGTCAACAGAATTCAGTGGCAGGTAATCTACAGATCAGAGGCTGATTGGCTACGTGGTCAGGCTGATCAAATAAACGTATATTTGCAACCCATCAGCTGGTAAATATTGAGCATAGTACTTAATCTACTTTGGATCTGGCAACAATGGTTTTAGCTTGAATTTTACAATTAGGTTCAAGAAGCTTGGCCAATAACTTTAAAAAAGAAAAAAAAAAAAAGGAAAACATTTGTTCCATCTCATCAGGGGCTTTATATGTCACATCTCTGCATGGATGCTGTGTTTATGCTGCTTTTCCATTTGTGATGACATGGAGAGAAGCTGCTCTTTCATTAAGAATAAACACCTTTTCAAAGCTCTGCAGATAAAGACTATGGAAAGTTGCATTCTTTGCAGTCCCACAGTTTCTGATTCCCATTGACAAAGCTATAAAGATTATGGAGTTTAGGCTAATTCCTGATGATATTGTTCAAAGAGGTAGAGGATGGTGCTTTTGTTACTGTTATAATTTTCAACAACAATGGTAGGGCAGAAATTAGATGAGCATGAAAGGTGAAAAGCCTTGGGCATCAGCAAAGGAACACTATGTTCAATGTGAGATTAATTAGGAATCTTAATTTCAAGGTGCATGAAGTCTTACAACTGAAATGAGAAAAAGGAAATAATTTCAAGTAGTTCCGTAAATAAAGAAATACTATTAAGAAGATGATGGGAATAAAATGAGATGGACAGATTAAAGGATAAGAAAGAAATGATGAAGTAAATAGATAAAGATAATGGACAGCTAAAGGGATTACTATGAAAAATTGATTCAGGGAGATGTATAAAAACCCGAAGCAAGAAGAAAGTATGAAAACTGTTTGGAATATCATCTGAGAATTTTATTTTGAAGGCTGTTAAAATATTAGTGGTAGGGTTTATATAGATCAATTTAGTCTTAGAGGAATTTGTATAAAGAGTTTGGTAATAAAAAATAAATTAGGTAGATCAAAATAACCAAATCTCATCATTTCATCCAAGCGGAGGAAAATACCAGGAGCTTTCCATAACTGGCATAATAGCGACAATTTCAGATTCATTTCCCATTTTTTGTTCCTTACAGTTCTACTTCACAGGATAGAAGTCATATGAAATAATGCAGTCTTTTATAAAATATAAAATCCAAAGTAAAAACCTGTAAAATTGTTGCAACAGCGTGTGTGTGGGGGTGTGTACTCTGCTGCTGTAGTGCAAATCCAGTGTGCAGTTCCCTTCCCTGGAGGTTTAAATTTGTCTTTGAGCTCAAGTGGCTTAAGTTGCAGCTTCACACTCCGGATGACTCACATAAGCTAGCATTCCCCAAAGGAGAGAATAGTCTTTCCTGCTCTCTTCACCTCCGGGCATCTACTTCTGCTTCTTCGGTGCCAACAGCAGTACCTCTGTGAGCTCTGTCACTTAGGCTTGAGGCAGCTCACAGACCTGAGCTGGCAGAAGATGAGCAGCTTGTCATGGTGTTAACCAAGTGGGTTAATGGGTCTTCTTCAAGTGCTCTATTAGAAGGTCTTGGTGGCTCCCAAACCTGTCCCACAAAGCCGGAGTTGTGGAACTGGTCTGCAGCTGGTTGATAGCTGGCTGAATATGAGCCAGCAGTGTGCTCAGGTGGCCAAGAAGGCCAACAGCATCCTGGCTTGCATAGGAAACAGTGTGGCCAGCAGGTCCAGGGAAGTGATTGTCCCCTGTACTCAGCTCTGGTGAGGCCACACCTCGAGTACTGTGTTCAGTTTTGGGCCCCTCACTGCAAGAGGGACATGGAGGTGCTTGAGCGAGTCCAGAGAAGGGCAACAAAGCTGGTGAGGGGTCTGAAGAACAAGTCTTATGAGGAGCAGCTGAGGGAGTTGGGATTGTTCAGTCTGGAAAAGAGGCTCATGGGTGACCTTATCGCTCTCTACAGGTACCTGAAAGGAGGCTGTAGCGAGGTGGCGGTTGGTCTGTTCTCCCACGTGCATGGTGACAGGACGAGGGGGAATGGGCTAAAGTTGTGCCAAGGAGGTTTAGGTTGGATGTGAGGAAGAACTTCTTTACTGAAAGGGTTGTTAGTCACTGGAATAGGCTGCCCGGGGAAGTGGTTGAGTCACCATCCCTGGAGGTCTTTAAAAGACATTTAGATCTAGATCTTAGGGATATGGTTTAGTGGAGGACTTGTTAGCATTAGGTTAGAGGTTGGACTCGGTGATCTTGTAGGTCTCTTCCAACCTAAACGATTCTGTGATTCTGTTTCATGGCAGTAGAAAATCTTGTTAACATTTGTATTTTGTTAAGATTTGCATTCTGAATACCCCAGTTATAAAATCTACTGCAGAATGAAAAATATACTTCAGTTGCTAATGTTTGTGAAAATAGTCAGCTTGGAAGAACCATCCCATCCTTGCTTTCATTTGTACCATTCTAGCAAATATTAAAGCTGATGTCCAGTTACAGAGGTCTTTTTGCTGCCCTGCTCTAAGAAAAGCTCATGTTAGTATGGTGATGGGAAGGGCAATGTCTGAGGTCCTTCCAAGTCCTGGTGTTAAAGCTGAAAACTGCAGCTGATTATCCATAAACCAAAATGCATTCAACCAGAGAAACTAGGAAAAAAAAAAAAAAAAAAAGAGCTTTGTGTGGGAGATGAGCACAATTGCTTGTCACACTATTGAATAAAATACCACTAACACAACAGTTTTGGCATCAGTTCTGTTTGTTGTGGGTGATGTGGCTGGCTGTTACGCAACCTCTCTGCCCAAATTATGTAGCGTGGGGTCTCCAGGAGCATGGCGTAGCTCTTCAGCCCAGGTTATTGACTTTTTCTAGGGAGCAGTGGGGCTAAGAGTTTTGCCGTAACGCTGCGTTACGGGGAGTTATCACTGCTGTTCCTACCGACATGAACATAAGGGCAGTCACTACTTTGATAACTGCAAGATGGATATGGATGCTGTGTGATTGGAAAAGCTTCTTTCTTGGAGATCAGTTACTCCCACTTACAGTAGGTGGCAGATTTTACTCTGTCAGATGTTATCGCGATAGCGAGAGAAAAAGAAAACAACCTAGAAGCTCAGAGCAGGAAAACGAAACCTAGAAAAACGTATTTATAAAACAGTTTTAATTTAAAGTGTGGCTTGAAGGTGGCTCGGTAGCGAGGCTTGGCCGGGGGACACCCGGTGAGGTCCCGCGGGAGGGAGAAGCCCCTGGCCTGGGGGAGCCTCCGAAGAGGAAACGGGAGTAAAATAAAATGAAAACAAGCATAAAATAGGATTAAAAAAATAACTAAGATGAAATTGAAGTAGGAAAAACCCCGGCAGCCTCCGCATCTCCTTCACACACACCCCTCCTCCGGGTGTCCTTCCTCCCCTTGCGGACCTCCTCATCCTCGTCCCCTCCCGCTCGGGACGTAGCTCCCTCGCTCCTCCCCGGGGCGGTGGGCGGAGGAGGAGGAGGAGCGGAGGGGAAGGACAGGACGGCGGAGATCCCCCCCGTCCCCGCGGGCTGACCCGAGCCGAGCCGTGATGCGCGCTTAGCGCTGGCCCCGCGCTGAGCTCAGGCCCCGGCGGCCGCACACGGAGCCCTCCGGCCGCAGCCATGGAGAAGCCCCCGGGGGTCCAGCCTCTCTCCCACCCCCTGCAGCCCTCGGCCGAGCCGCAGCCGGCGGCGGAGAAGCGCTTCAGGCTGTGGTACGTGGGCTGGTCGTGCCTGGACCGACGCACCACGCTGCCCATGCTGCCCTGGCTGATGGCCGAGATCCGGCGCCGCGGGCAGCGGCAGGAGCCCGGCGGCTCCCTGGGCAGTGGCGTGCCGGCCCGAGAGGTGCTGCTTCTGCTGGGGTCCCCCACGCTGCGCTGCGTCCCCGCCGGGCCCCCCAGCCCCGGCCCCGGGCGCCCCGGCAGCCCTGCGCCCGCCGTCTTCATCTTCGAGCACAAGGCGCAGCACATCGCCCGCTTCGTCCACAACAGCCACGACCTCACCTACTTCGCCTACCTGATCAAGGCGCAGCCCGACAACCCCGACTCCCCCATGGCCTGCCACGTCTTCCGAGCCACCGACCCCAACCAGGCGAGTGGGGGTGGATGGGCTTGGAGGTGGTCATGGTGGTGGTGTTGGTCATGGTGGTGTTGGGGATGGTAGTGATGGTCATGGTGGTATTGGTCATGGTGGTATTGGTCATGGTGGTTTTGGGGATGGTACTAGTGGTCATGGTGGTGCTGGGGACAGTGGCGGTGGTCATGCTGTCAACCACCATGCAGCAGCCATCACCTGGGACCAGTGGGCAGGATGCCTGGCTGTGCCCAGGCACGCTCCCTTGTGCTCCAAACAGCCCTAGGTTTGGGTGGAGGCATTGTTGATAAAGTGCCAGATGGGGGAAAAAACAACAAAAAACTGAATGGCAAGACTGTGTTTTTCTGACTCCTCAACAGGCTTTGGCTCGCGCGTCAAATGTGGAGCGGCAGGCTTCTTTCTCCTCCCTGTTTAGAGTGTGTTCATTGGTTTAGTGTGATGGCAGCAAGAAAAGGGCCTTTGGTTGAGAATACCTCGTGTGAATAAGTCAAGACACCTTCCCCTAGTTTTTCAGTGGCATGTATAGAGGAAAAATGTATGTAGCTGGAAATACTGGAATTTACCAAAACCACTCAGCTTACTGAAAGTTTTTCCTTTATTAATTTTGATTTGAGCAAATGTGCTGCCAGAGATCATTACGTTGGAGGCGTTTAGATTACGTACTTAGCTGCGGCTTGAGCCATCATCAAAGGTGGGATGAGAGGTATCCCAAACAGAAGTAACTGCTTAACTTGTTGGCAGCTGCTGCCACTGTTGTACCCTGCCAAGGAAAAGGGAATCCAGGGTCAGGAGAGCACGCAGCAAGAGCGTGAAACCGAGGGGATGGCGTCTGGCAAGGGTGCAGCCATGATGTCCTTTTATGAGTCTGGCCATATGGACAGAAGGCTCCTGCTGTTGGCAGAAGGTGTTGAGAAGAATGTTATTTCTTGGGTAGCTCTGGTCTGATGCCATGGCTTTGTAAGGCAGTCTCATGCTATGAGATACGGGGTGCATATTACTCTTGCACTTGGTACTTCTCACGTTCACATTTACATTTGGGATGCTGTTTCTGATTAAACTGATTATCCATATGTCTTTCCTTCATTCCTCATGGAGGAGAATGTCTTTATGTGCATGGATTTAAATTTGTACTCCAGGTAAAGTCTTCCTTTGGAAGGAAGTTATTAGTATGAACAAGTTCCTTTTTATAAACTCCTATCTTATTCTGACAGTATAGTCTAAATTTTATCTGGTGAGACCTTTTTTAACCTTTTAATCTTTAATAAAAAGCCATTCCAGGAGGGTTACTTGGCACAGGCTTCCAGACAAAGAGCTGCAATAAAGGTAGTAGATGCACAGCCAGCTATGTGATTCATGAGTATCTAACTAACAGGTAATTTATTTATTTATTTATTTATTTATTTATTTATTTATTTTTTTTCAGGTATCAAAAAGGAAAGAAATTTCCACCTTCTTTCCCTCCTAAATTACTTTTCCAACTGGAGAGGCTTGGTTGGCTAAGTCTGTACTGGTCTCTGGCTCTTGATCCATGCTTCACCCAAGTTTTGATTGGATGAGACCAGGCTACAAGTAGCTAGCTCTGAAAATCTTCTTTTGATACTCTTTTTTGTTTTAAAACAGATGCAGTTCTTGCACACTTTCAGGATCTTTAAGTGCGTGCATCTGATTCATCTTGATTATGTGAGCTTCATGGGGCGTATTAGTTTAGAAAGTATTTTTCACAGCTGTTATTTTAAGACGACCTCATTTTTGCTGTTGGGCCATGGTTCCTTCCAGCCAACATAAGTTGGCACTGCTGCCATGAGACACAACCCTGCCCTCTTCAAGCCTCAGCCTCTCATTCCTTCCTCTTGGCTTTGTCTTCATGTCAGCACAACTGTTATTTGTGCTGCCGCATGACAAATGGAATCAGGGAATTGGCTCAAGTTAAGCTTGCTTTTCACCTACTTCTGCTGGGTTGGTCCCAAGCCACTTCCCTCGTTTGCTTTGCAATGCAACACAGTATGTATCAACACAGGTAGGCTGGAGGCACAAGGTAGGAAGGAGCAGCTGAGAAAAGGAAGGGTGGGATGGCCTCTTTGGTGTTTGAGCTGACTTCAGGCCAGCTTAAGTTGACCGCAAAGCTGTGGTGGCCGTGATGTTATTACCCTTGTTGGTGGTATGAAGTTCAGCAGCACGCCAAGGTTGCTCAGGAGTGAAGGAAGGCTGCAGGAGCTGTCTTGTAGTCTTTAGCTTAGAAGACAGCTAGCCATAATTTTCAAGGGTGGATAAAAATTACGAAAGTAAGATGGTAACATGCAACTACCAGGATATTAGTGCTCGTGCTGTGATTCAGGATGCAGAGTAGCTGAAGGAAGATTTTGGCTTTGAGCCCATTGCTTAGTCCACCAGAGATATTGCAGTGTCTAGGATGCATGTGCATTCACCGTTACAGCAAAACTAGCTGTTGTTTGCAAAAGAAAGCAATACTTGCAAATTTCTATAGCAGGTGACCAATAAAAAGCCAACACAATATATATGCCCTGACAACATAAGGCAGGGAGACAACATCTTTTAGAGTTATTTACCATGACTGAAGAAAAACATCTGAGCGAGGTGGTACATCCTAACATTTTATTTGAAAACCTGCAAATTGTAGGCAAAACTGAAAACTAGGAGTCAGTTGATCGGTTGCTGTCTTGGCACAGCATCAAACCCAGAGCTCAGCTGTCAGTATGCGGGTGGATGCAAAGATGATTTTCTCGGGGGGAGTCCCTTTCTTTTATTTTTCAGTTACAAAAGGGAGAGAAAACTCCTGGAACTCTTTGTCTAGTCAGGGTGGGAATTAAAGTTTTTGACTTTTTTTCGTTCAGAATTATTGCAGTATTGGCTCCTCCTAATAACTTTTTAAAGTGGCAGCAGCCAGCTGAACTGGATGAGGGTAGTTGTCTGGTTTAGTGCTGGCTAGTAGCTTCTCAATAACAGCCAGAGACATGTTAGTTTTGCACTGCTGTCACTTGAGAATTATGTAGGATGCACAGAGTCCATCTGTAGACATCAGATGACAGCATTGTCTCATTTTATATTTGGCAGATTTTCTTCACAACCACTGGAACAGATTTTCTTTTAGTAAACCAAAAGTTAGTTTCTAAATATAGCAGGTGTACCCTCCTCCCAGCCACCAAGAAAAGCCCTTTTGAGTAGTGTTTGCAACCTCAATCTCAATGATTTTTTACTGTGACATACCAAATTTATTCTGTAAAACAGATTTTGATTGAAACAGATCAATATGGTTTAACGATTGCTTGGAGTTACTTGTTTTCTGGGAAAAAGGCTATGGTCTGATCTGTTTTTACACTTTTTTTTTTTTTTCCTTGTGCTTATCTAAATTGTATGCTTTCTTCTTAATAAATGAGCAAGTCTGTCTTAAGAGGTTTTTTTTTTTTTTTTTTTTTTTTTTTTTTTAACCTGAACTGGAATCTTAAATCTAATTATACTGTAATTGCTTCTTATTAGTGAAGATAGTTACATAATCATAACCTCCTCCAGTTAGGCAAAAACTTACTTGATGCATTTTGAGTTTCTTGTAGAAACCTTATTAGCAGTGATCCACGTATATTGTTATGGCTTTCAAAACTAATCCAAGCTGGCCCTGAGAGAAAACTGTTCCAATGCACAGACCTCAGTATGGTTTAGCTTTTGTGTGTCTCAAACATAGCTGCAACTGCAAGTTAGTGGAACTAGGCTGTCTCAAGCCAATACTGGAGCATTTTGCTGACCCAGTGAAGCTGTGGGAAGAACTAGAGAGGTGTAGAGGGCTAGAGATGAGAGCTGGAGGCAACCTCTTTGTAACCCAGGTCCTTGCTCTGTAATCACTGCTAAGGCTAAAAGTCAAAATTGTTTGTCTGTTCCAAGTATTAATTGTCTGTTAGATAATACATTTCAGTAAAGCAAGGCCATAGGACAGCTTGTTCTGCAAAACAAGGCATCATCAGTACAAAATCTCCAGTTTTAGCTATCTGAAGGAAACTTTTATGTTATCATAAGATCACACTCTGTAAGGCTCTTATTAGAGAATGTAAGCTGGAAACATTTGAAGAAGGAAGTCAAATAGTGAACTTTGCATTCAGATTTTGTGCTTTGGTTTTTATGTAATGTAGGAGCACAGGCTGAATCTGTGCAAATTCTTGGCATATTACATTCGTATGTACAGCATTGTTTCAATTCATATGAGAAACGTTGCACATGTTGAGTCATTGGGTAAGCTGTGTTTTAAACAGGAATAACCAATGTGATGGAAAAAGATGGGTTTTGAGGGAAATGAGAGAGATGCCTGGCTTGGTTGTTAGGTAGACTTGAACACACTTTGACTGCAGAGGAAAGAGGTAACTCTTTTCCCTGAAAGAAGATCTGTTTTCCCAGTTTTATCAAGAAAACAAGTCTTGGGGAGAACAAAGGAAAATTTTCTATAAGATTGTGTGGGTCAGAATTTCATTCATTGAATGAGAAATTGAAAAGCAATGACTCAAAACAAAGTGGATGCTAAAGGCTTGCAATGAACGCAGAATTGTTCTGCTAGCAGCCTCATTATCCCCAGCCTGTATGGGCTGCAGAGACTCAAATGAAGTCTTGGATTTTCATTGAAATAATGTCTGACCTAAGGTTTGGGAAATGGACCTGAATGTTGAGAGCTTGAGCTTTCATTTTTGTTTTGTTTTTCTTAATGACAGATTCAGCACTTTTTTTTTTTTTTTTTTTTTTTTTTTTTTTTTTTTTTCTTTTTTTTTTTTTTTTTTTGGTGTAGTTTTCATTTTAGGCTTTTACAGCTATCTTTAATTCCCAGTTTTGAAAAGAAAAAATTGTCTGTGATGATTTCCTACCAAGTCCCAAATTTAAAAAATAGTAAAAACAATAAAATTGTTAACTATTTCTAAGTGTTGCTATGTAGCCTTTTATCTCTGATTAATGTTTAGGAAAGAGGGAATAGTTTTGAGTGCCCTCTTATCTGCTGTACACATATGTTTAATTCTTGCATTTTTCCTTTTGCAGTTCCTGAAACCCAACCCATTATTTGGGAATAGAAGGGATATTACTGAGGACTGCATTTTCCGAAGGGTAAAATAAAATATAGGATGATAAATATATGAAATAATATAACCTCAGTGAGAGTGGCTGTAGGTAACACAGTGACTAGAAAATAAGGCTATTTGATTTAAGGAAAGGAGCTTGTGTGCATCTCTGTACACCAAATCAAGCCTTCTCTTCTGAGGATGTTTCAATGTTTTTCTGTTCTGTTTCTCAGATGTAGAGGCAGATCCTTTCAAAAACAATTAAATAGAAAACTAACTTCTGGAAAGTTTGGCTAGCTTATGTATATGTTGGCAATAGGGAGAGCCTGATTTCTAGGGGTGGTGAAAATCTCAGACCGAAGTTAGTGTTTATAAAAGTGAATGCTAATAAAAGGTTAGATTTCTAAACGGTCATTGCAGAATAGTAGCATGACTGACTTCTTCCCATACCTACTATTTTCTAGAGGCTGGTATAGCATTTGATGTGCACAAATCACCCTTCTTTGCATCTTTTCCATACATTTTCCTGATTTACCTGGATCTCTTTGACTGTTCTGTGATTCTCTGAGGTAACGAGGTGAACTCTGCGACGAATTTCAGAGGCTGATTGTGGGGGTTGCTGTCTAGGCTGTGGGTCATGCAGAGCTTATAGCAGTGTTGGCATGGTCCTCTCATGGTGCCAGCTGTCCGCTGCTACCTGGTGTTGTTTTCTCTGTGGTTTCACATACTCTTTCTAGTTCAGAGACAAGAAAAAAAGAGAATAATTTATTTCAGTGTAATGACTTTTGCCATTTGTCCCACATATGAATTATGGCACTATCTACCTTCACCTGCTGCAGTGCTCTGAAACAGCTTTAGGGACTACAGGGAGATCACTGAATAAAAAGACCAGACCTACAGGAAGTCTTGCAGAGGTCAGAAATAATGCAGTGATTGAGGGCAGCTGGACAACAAAATGCAGGCAGCAAAGTGAAGTGACTTAATTCTTAAACGGGATCTATGCTTTTCTGTTCTGTATAGACTGTAATACCATGTCTGTCACCTTGTTTTTTCTGACACAAATCGGTGCATGAAGACCATATGCAATAACATGGGTTTCCAAATAAATTGTAGCATCACAAATGCAAGATACTGTATGATCATGTCAGAAACAACTGCACCTGCTCTGAAGATATCTTCAAAGTGTAAAAAGACAATAGAGAATGTTGGAAATGTTAGAGGGGTGCTGAAATCATGAAATGTGGAGGTGGCTGCACCAAGGTTGCACAAAGTATGTTACCTGTTTTGTGATCACTTTTGGCAGAGAACGCACATCACTTTTTTGTATGAGTGTGTTCATTCATGAACATTTTTTCCCCTTTCCAGGTGTTTTATTCCCCTTTCCAGGTGTTTTAACTAGGTGACAACTGGTGGATCAGTGAGTTGGGTAAATAGACATATGTGATTGTTCTGCAGATCTGCGAGCAGTCTGGTAACTCAATCTTCCTCTCAGCATTTGTCAGAAGCAAGCCTGTTTGTACCATAGGGGATTAGTTCTAGTAGTATATTTAGACACTACAGGGAAAACAACACTGAAAAAAAAATCACCACACACAAAATAAATAAACAAAAGAAAGCACCAAGCAAACAAAAACACATGCAAACACCCCCAAGGGCTCACTGAAGCACAAACTGCAGTATATGATTTTTTTTTATTTTTTATTTTTTGTGTATCTTTGCATGTTTCTAAGAACTTGAAAAATCCAGTCAGTCTTCATCTTGAACACAATTTTCCTTTACCATGACAAAATCTACTTGTTTGAAGTTCATTCCCTTCCACTTCTCAATATCTGCAATGCTGCCTGCAGTAAAGTGTTATGGCCTGTTGTTTGACTTGAAGGCTCCCTAAAACCATCCTCCTTACAAAAGAACAAGGACTCGGTCCTGCCTCTCCCTGCTGGAGGGAATTAGGGCTCTCAATCAGAAGTTAATTGCTTGGTTCTCCTCTGGAGTGGATGATGCTGCTGGGGCTTCCCTGTTCTCTGAGCAGGTTCTCTCTGGGCAGAAAATGGAGAACCATGTCAGCAGCGGGGCCCCTGGGTGTTGTTTCACCCTCCTGAAATGCAGTGTTGTATGCCTTCAGCTGCAGGACTTAAATATGGCTCTTCGTGTTCTTCTACTTGGTGTTTAGTTCCCTATGTCAGCTCAACAAAACCCTGAGATGTACTTCAAAAGCTATCATGCCATGAAGGCTGTTCAGACAGGGTAGATGGCATGTAGTAAATACATGCAAAACATGCCTTAAATTTTATTTTTCACCTTCTGAAAGTTGTCACAAATGAATAACCAGTTACCTAGATACATTACAGTTCTCTTCAATTTGAACAAGAGGGGCAAAATATTTCAGTTGATTAACTGCAAAAATATATATATATATATATATATATTTTTTATGGACTCTCAATTAAATTTAGAAATTCTGCTAGTGCTTTGAAGGAACTGTATCTACTAAACCACATTTCCTGACTTTATTAGTTACTTGTAATAGTGAGTTATCTTCATCTCTGTTCAAATCTGATTGCTTTTTCACAGAATCTGTAATTTCCTTTTTTTATCATTCTTTCTCTTTGTACTTAGAATTTGAAACATTCTTTCTTCTGGAAATTTGGAAGGGTAATGTGGTAAAGTTTTTCTTGTTCTTTGGAACAACTGAAGGTGAACAGGATTTTACAGTACTGGGCACGTGGCATTTTCTGAGGGATTAATTTAAAATGCAAATATGACAGAAGATCCTTGTTTAGAATTCAAACAGTGTACGAAAAGACTTGCAGAAGCCACTAGATGATGAGATAAAACCAATCCCATAAAAGTGCAGCATTTTTCCTCCTCCACCATCCCTTTCACTGTGGTTTTCCCCCTCCCATTGTAACTTACTTTAATTAAAGTGGTTTTCGGTCACGCGGTTCATTTTTGCACATTGATAAACCTTAACAAGCAGCCTGCTCAGTTATAATGGCTAGGGTTATGTTTTATTTCATTACATGTCTTGGCAAGAACGTATAGATCTGCACAGTGCTCTTTAGAGATCTGCGATACATCTAAAAACATGTTGTGGGAAGTAGGAATATTATCCTCTGGGGCATAGCAATGACTGCCTTCCAGACTGTTCACAGTTTTGTTTTTCCTAGCAAGACCAATAAATATTAAATTTTTTAGGATGCTGTTGTTAAATATATTTCATGTACTCTGTGACAGCAGTGTGGTTTTCCTGTTGTGTTCTTCTTGGCTTTTTTTTTTTTTTTTTTTTTTTTAAAAAAAAAAGCAATGTCCCAGGAACTTTGTGAATAGCCAGTGGTCTGTGGGTTCTTGAGTATTTCTAAACTAGGGTAAATATTCAGAAAGAGAGCAATGAAAGTCTAGGACATGCAATGCTATGAAACATTTTTATATGCCCTCTCATAGTTTGTTTCTTGCTTTGGCTTGATTATTCTTGCAAATGGAGATCAAATTGTGGTAGAACTTCCAAATAAAAGTAGAAGCAGGCTAGTACGTATTTAACAGAGCCTCGTTTGCCAGAGAGGAACAAGTTGCTCTCTTTAGGAGCACCCAGCTGGAAGTGTAGAAACAATTCTGCACCAATTCTGGCTGTGCTCTACTGAAAGCTGGTGTGTGACCTTCACATTGATGTGCATGGGTGGGCTGCAGTAGACACACAAAGCTCAGTGATTCCTGTCTGCCCCAGCTCTGTCACAGCATGCAAAAATATGGATTTGGTAGTTTGAGGCATAGAAATTGCTATTATTAAGATTAGAAAGAGACAGTATTGTGTATACAAGTTGCTTCCATGCTTGGCAGTGGAAATAAATACCAAATGGCAGCCACTGTCACGGTTCTTTTGTGGCAATATCAGCTGTTTCAGAGACAGATTCCCACACAAGACCTTATAGTTGTCCTTAGGAAAGCTAACAAACAACAAAAAAAACCTGAATCCAGCAAGAAAAAGTAATTTAAGATGCTAATGTGTTGCTCTAATGTGTTAATCTTATAGGATCTGATAGCTTTCTGTTGAAAATATATGTTTTTCCCTAACATTTTGTTTAGGCTTGTGTAAAAGACTGCTTTGAATAGAGAAATATTTTGAAGAAGTGTGCCTTCTGTAGAAAATATGTCTGGCCTGACTTTGTGATCATACTTAAGGAGAGCTGCTTAATTTTCTGTGCAGCGGGACTGAAAGCTTGAGTTCTGCACAAGAGTTTGGGAAGAGGATCCACTTTTTTTTTTTTTTTTTTTTTTTTTTTTTTTTTTACCAACCACATTATAAATAGAGGCAAGATTTTGGCTACTCTTCAGTAATGCTTTCTTGGGCAACCCTTACCAAAATAGAAAATCAAGTGGGCCTTTCAGAAGGAGCAGCACATCCTACTTTATCTGAATTATTCATGATAAAGCACACCCAGATTGTCCATGACATATGTGTATGCATGTGTTCAGATTTAACATTGACAGAATTTAGTGTTGAGGAAATTTGCTAACCTAAACACAGGAGCAGAGTGGGAGCAAGACAACACGATTAAAGCCAGCTCAGAAGGAGTGGGTTTACATCCTGGCACGATGCCTCCCCATGCCTCAGATTCACTCTCTGTTTAGTGCAGGGGAGAACTAAAAATAATATCTGCAGTTCAGTGTGGTGGTGTGAAGTTTGCAAAATGAATGCATTTCCTCCACAGTGACCTTTACTCTGCAAAATCACCACAGAAGAAGGAGTTGTAAAAAAAATAAAAATAAAAAAATATATATATATAACAAACATGTCAATCCATCTGTATGAATGTTGTTATTATTCCTGCATTTTCTTTTCCTTTTGTTCACTATGTAGGTTGTCCTTAAATTATACAGTATCACAGCTGGGAGTGTGAGAAATGTGGAGACCGGCCCAGAAGGCTAGATTAATGAACTTGGTGTTTCTTTATGTAACCAAATATTTTGTTTCTATGTATTCACCCACTGTTCTGCACTTCAGTTGTGTTATTTAGTATAATACGCTTGCTAATTTTTGATGCGACTGTATGGGAATTTGAAAGGTAACTTTCTGCATCCAGTGAAAATTACAGGTTAAAACTTCAGCAATTCTTTTTAATGACAGTATCAATAATAACTATTTGGATTTATAATTTTTCTCTTAAGCTTTTAAATTATTTTAAATTTTCTCTTAAACTTTTAGTGGAAACTCAGCCTTAGTACCATTTTATTTCTTGTCTGAGTCTCAATTTTTGAGATTTGACAATCTGTTTGATATGCTTCTGTTTTGAATTCTCACATGTCTGCCATAAAAAAAGGTCAGATTTTGAGAAGGGGTTTTCTAAATTCTGATTTCCTGATTTCTGTGGCACTGCAGAATGGATACTTCAGCTGACATTTGTGACTTCTGGAAGTGCTAGCCTAAGGCAAACTGGGATGTATATTTACAGGCTGCTGTTCATTGCCTGTCAGGTACCTGAAGATGCACCTTCAAGAATAACATTATAGACTGGAACATCATAAACTTCCTCACTATGCGAAGTGTGAAGTTGGAGGAAAGTAAATGAATGAAACATGGCAGTGCTAACGCATTTTTTGCCAACCCAGGCTAAAATACTAGAAGTGTTTTAGGTATTTAGTCCCGCTGTTATATTTTGCAATTGTACCATTAGATTTTATAGGCCTGGTATACCCCCACCTGAAAAACTCCTGCATTGCTCTACAGGTTTTGATGCTTATTTTGCTGATTTTGAAATTCTTGCTGTAGCTCTGTGGGAAGCTCAGAATACTCTGCTGAATCCCACAGGTTGTTGCCATCCTTGTACAAACAGACATCTCGTGTCTGTCTACACAGCCAAGTACGTAGTAGTTTACACCTAATATGGTAGAAATACATTGGTAAAATTCTTATTACTATGTTACATATTTCAGTCTTTTAGGTAATGATTTAAAGCTTGCTTGCATCTATTGTAATGCCTTTGAGTTGGATTACTGATTGCAAGCAACACTATATAAAGTGTAAGGTTTAAACTCAGGATCACCTGATTTTCTTCACCAAAAGTTTAAGCATTATGTATGCATGATATTCTTCTTTCCAACAATTGTGAAGTATTTAAGTGTTTTACCTATGCAACATAGAGAAAATACTTTGGTTCAACCTTATGCTGGCCAGTAAAAGCCTATAGTGGCTGGAATAAATGTAGGCTTCATGGCATAATTTAAAGAAGTAAATTAATTCACTGGAGCATCATGTTGCCACGTGGGCTCTCCAGCCATGCTACGGGGAGCAGCCTATAAAAATTGCAGTGGATCATTTCTCCTTGAGGGCTGCTGCTGTGTACCAACAAAAGTCTGTGTGGAGCTGTGCAGTATCTGCCTAGGGCTTACATCCCAGGCTTGATTGCACAGGGTCAGTTTCAGACGACTGTTCGGTCAACCACTTGAGACTCTGTCTAGAGAGCCCTGCCTGCTCTTCAATAACGAACAGTTTCCAAACACTGCCAGAGTTGTGCAGTGTTTTCCAATAGGACTGCCAGCTGCTGGAAGGTCGTACTGTTTTACTGCTCTGGAGCACGTTTCAGGCTTTTATACTGTCTCATGTATTATCCTACCATCAAGTACAGCAGTCTCTTGCTATTACTCTGTCACAAAAATAATAGTCTTGGAGTTTCTTGTTTCTGCTGGTACTGTTCCTATTAAAATGTCAAAATATCTTTCAGCTTGATTTAATAAGCAGGTGGATAAGGATGTGACATGTTTCTTATTCAGATTCAGTACATGGTGCTACTGTCATTTGCAGCCCTGCAGAGACCTAAGGAAACAACAATTTTTGTTGGCACATGGATTTGCTGGCCTTGTTTGTTGTTCGCACCAGGAGCATTCCTCAAGAGGAACATGTCTGTTAAAGGCTTGTTTTCTCTACTTGGTGCCCATGAATGGCCACAGTGAAGTCAGGGTTAGGAACTGCAGCATAAAGATAAAGGGAACCTGCTACAGAAATCAGAGCTACCCACAGAACAGTAGGAGACACGGATCACTGCAAGATCCCTTACTTCTTGTCAACAGATGCATTAGTTCTCAAATTTGCAGTCTTTTTCAATCTTGTTACCATATGGGCATACAAGGCTACTGTTTATTATTTTCTCATGTCAAGTCTCTAGCTCTTCTGCTTTTCTCAGCTCCTTGAAGTGGTCCCAATCCACCATTATAATCTGTTTGTTGCAGGAGTTTTCAGTACTGCATGCAGTACTGTTAGCTGTTGTGATTCTGACCATGGTATGGGGAATCCCTTTTGCTCACAGCCCTGCTGGCTTCATATTAAAACTTTAAAGAAAGAAAAAGACCAGCTTTAAATATATATATATATATATATTATTTTTTTTTAATTATTTTTTTTTTTTTTAATTTTTTCTCTTGGCATTAACCTATTTTTGAATAACAGCTGTTTATTGCACAAAAAATTGAACAGAAAATGTTCTGGAAAAATAAGCATGCATGAGGGTAATTTCAGTTTTAAAAGACCTGTTCTAATGTTTTTACTGGCTTTGTGTTTGAGGTTTATTATTTTCACCTTCACACCCTTTCTGAAAAGACACTACCTGGCACACACTTGTTTTTAAGTCAACACCACGTGGCTGATAAGAAGTGAAAGTTAGCTTCCTTTGTGATCAGGTCAGTTGGATCATGTTTTAGAAAGAGGATATGGAAATAATAAAAAATAAATAAATAAAACTGCAACCTGCGGTGGAGGAAAAAAGATGCTGTGCTGTATGCTAAAAGGCTGTAATGTTAGCAGGGTGACTCTTGGAGCATGACATGAGCAGCTGAGTCATTTATTGCTGGTACTGAGACGAATTGCTGCTGGTGGATGCCTGTTACTGCATGGCTGCCGCTGCAGCTGGTAGATAGCCTGGGTGAAAGCAGAGCAAACTTGAGCCTGGTAGAAACTGCTGTGAAAAAGTAAACTCTAGATAAGTGTGCTCTAATCTCTGGAACATTTAATTGGTTCAGCAGCACTTTCTAATGGCTGAGCTTTTAAAATGTGCAAATATTCATGACATTGAGATAATCACGGATTTCTAATTTATTCTTCTGTATGAATCCACAAGTAGTGGTAGAACAGGACTTTTTTTTTTTTTTTTTTTTTTTTTTTTTTTTTTTTTACTGTTAATACAGTTATGGTTCATATATCAACTTGTAAAGTTAATATCTTTCCTTGAAAGTGTCCTAAAAATTGCTTCTGTGAATCTTAATGTAGTACAAGGCTGTCATTGTAGGTCACTATCCTATATATATTTTATATATCAAATAAGGTTTGAATGTGTTTAATATGAACCACAGTGTATCCTTTACTTGCAACCAAGTAAAATTAATTCTTTCAAAAAATTATATATGATTTGTGGTCTTTGAACATTATCTCTGTTGAAAGATTTTTTTGACAGATTAGTTGTTGATTATTTTTTTAAAGCAGGCCTGACGCCTTATGATAACTATCTTTGTAGTTCTGCTAACTATTAATCATTTTCGTATCATTTCATAAGATACTGTTTGAAATTTTATTTGAAGATGAAGAGGACTTGTACTTTGATTAATAATGCCTTTACCCCTCAGCTCCCAAATGTTTTTTTCCAAGGAAACAGTCTCAAAACTGAGCATGAAGAATGTCTCCCAAACCTTTGTCCCATTGTGTTGTGACAACACAAAGTTTTTAATGAGCCTTCTATTTTTTCTCAGGTCTTTACGAAACTGGCAAATTCATCAGCTGAAACAGTATTTTACAGAATTTCAGGGTATCATTTCTGTTCCATTTCTTAGACGTTTTGGCAGCATAGTTTAAAATCTTGGGGTGAGAAGGAGCAATTCCCTTTCTCTATTAGGGAATTGCAGTGCTTCCATGGAGGTGCTTTTTGTCTGTGGGATGAGTCAGCTTGGAGGAAAGGGAAGGTGATAGTGTCCTGCTTGATGACCAGACTCCTGTGTAATTAGATGGTGACTCTGACAAATGTATTTCTTCCAGTTCTTAAATCATGCTGTTTCTGAAAACTAAGCATGGCTAGTTGCCAGTTTGCTCACAGATGTAATGTTGCAACTTTACAGTCTAAATAAAAGCTATCTATGACTTCTTAGGAGTCATACCTCCCAACAGCCATGTAACCTTCTGTCTCCTATCTCGTGGTGCTATTTTTTCTCTTTGCCCATTAAAAAAAAAACAAACACAAACAAACAAACAAAAAAAAACAAAAAAAACCCTATCTCAGACAGTAGCTAATGGTGAGGTTTTTATGTGATAGTTATTCATTTGTTGCTTTGCTTTGCTGAAATCTGCACAGGTATAGTGACACAGGGAAGGAGCGGCACAGGGGTAATGTATTCAAGTAAATTACTTCTGGACCCTGACAGATTGAAGTACCCTAGAGATCCAAACCTTTGCCCATGTCTTCTGACCAGTGAGCTCAGGGTGCTATAATAAGTCTTCATCACGTTTCAGCCGGTTGTTTCCTTCGGTTGAGCCAGACAGTCTCGGTCTGTAGTAGTTGAGTATATGGCAGTATACATCAACACATACCTCTTTTACTCCAATCCAGGTAGTATGAATGAAGAAATGGTGTCAGCTGTGGAAAGAGAAAATATTACCTACATCCAGAAAGCACATATTTTCTAAGGGTGCTATTGCGTGAAAATGTACTTGAATGCCTCAAGTATGGATATTCAATTCATAAAAGTATTATTTCTCTGTGGCATTGCAGCTTTTGTAGGTTGGAAATAAATAAATAATTAGAGTAGATATAATCTTTTAGAGGTTAGAAAATTTATAAGAAAACAATGATTGTGTTTTGTTTGGTTTTTTTTTTTTTTTTTTTTTTTTTGTTGCCTTTATGTGGAGAATGGTTATTAGGACTATAAAAAAGATTAGATATTTGCAGGAATAGACTGAGTCACCAGTAGTGGTTAATAGTCCAGACTGGCAAAATGTCTCTCTAGAACCTTTGGGGAGATCTAATGCCTGTGCATTTCCCTAGTTTTTTTTTTTTTTTTTTTTTTTTTTGTGAAGGTTGATTTTGTCTCTGTAAAATTTCTCTGCAGTTTCTACCATCATTATGTTTTCTTCACTATAAATGACTTTCACTTTTCTCTTTTGGATTCTGAATATCTGACTTCTTATGTAAAGAATTACACCTTTCCCCGTTCACCCCAGCACAACTGTAAAACACAAACTTCCACGCCTTGCAAAAACAAACACATGGGAACATCTAGACCTTGTAAAGCAATTTGGATTCTATCAAGCATAACTTAGTGCACTGGATTTTTCTAGCTGGTTCTGTAGTTTCACAAAAAGTAATCTAAAAATGCAATACTTATGGCTGCTTTGAACAAAATGAGTCCTGTTTCAATGAATGTAGACCTCCTGTTTCTGGGACAGATCTTAAAATATTCAGCTATCTATGTATCATGTAAATATTTCCTTTCCTATAAGCCATAGATCTAGATCCCTTGGTGAGAACATGCAGCAGGGATCATATCTGTAATTTAAAATAAAGTATTTTACTTCTGGTTATTTCCCAGTTTAGAAACAACCTTCCCTATGACCTTGCAGTCATGCTGCCTTGTTTTGAGCTGCAGTTCCTGGTTTGACTCAGGACGCAATTACCCTGTGTTGCAGCTGGGCTGACTCTAAACATACCAGCTATTGTGCAGAACTCTGCTATTTTGGTAACATTGAATACGCTTATACTTAGAAGTGATGATTCTTTCAAATCTTACCTCTAAAGGTACAACCCTTCAGGTGTTCTTATAAAAGTCTAATTTAGAGTTCAAGGAGTTTGCTCATGTGCATAAATTTTCCAGAATCTGGCTGTAAGCCTGAAATTTGACTCAGGGTTAATCTGAAGTTCAACATAGATAAGACTCATTTCTTCATGAAGGCTATTAGATTTATAAAAGATTACGGTAAATTTTAATTTTTAGAGACTTTTATTTTTTTTGGAAAAAAAATATATTTGTTAGCTGTTTTGAAATGTGCTTAAATAAGAATGTATCTAGAAAATCACCTATCCTCTTCCGGCAGACATAGTTTATTTTACAATGAAGTATCAACTTCAAGTAAATACAAAAATATTCTAAAAAGCAACTGTTACTTGATTTACCACAAACTCAGGTACTTGAGGGCTTACTACTGGATCTTTCTTCCAAATATTTTCTTAATAGATTGCAGTCTTATGTGACATTCCCATAATGTGTTGAAAAATTCAGTCCTTTTACCAGAGGTATGCCATAGACACTGATGGTGAGGGTCTCTTTCACAAAGTCCCTTTTTTATTGCAGGAGTCCCTGAGGATGGCAGAAGGTACAAATAAATAAATCAGTCTGTAGAAATAACCAGAACACATTTTGGTCTTTATTATTTTTACCAAATGGTAAAAATATATTATGCATTGAAGTACGTATTAACTGCGTCAAAGAATTTTGTGAGTTACTTACTACCATAGCATCTGAATATCTAACAGAAGCATTATTAAAATGTTACATTTGTGAGAAAAGGGAGGAAGCGTCTCAATTTAAGAAAAACAAAAATCTCAGATTTTTTTTAACTGAATATAAATAGAAAACATTTGAATGCTTGATTTCAGGTGTTCAGGAACTGCCCTGTCAAAACTGCTTATACCAAGACCTTATACCAGACCTTATAACAAGTTCTGTTCCATCTGTAACCCCGCAGCCTTCCAGTTAATCAGACTCAGCACCTTATATCTGTCACTCAGAACCTTAGAATCACTCAAAGTGTTGGACTCTGGTATGAGCACTTTGCCTAGTACCACAGAAGACCAAAACAATAGAAGAAAATTGACACTCTTCTTCACTACAGTTTATCTTCTGTAACTACAAATTCATCCTCTGTTTCTATTTTCTGTTCCTCAGGCCATATGCAACTAACTTGCTTTTTAATGGAGCAAGTGTATCCTCCACTGTGGTTCCGGTTCATTCTCAGATCTTGCCCATTTTAACAGGAATGAACCAGGGTTTTTTTGACAGGAATGAACCAGGGTTTTTGTGGAGAGAAAAGCATCACTCTTTAGCCACTGATCACCATTGCAATATGTACACACAAAGTCCAGAGCAGTTGCACAATCAGTGCTCTGTCTTGATGTTCACTTTGTAAGCTGGGTAGTTACAGTACATATGTTTTCATATGCACAACTAACCTTTTAGAAAAAGCAATTTAGAGAGGAAAAACAAGCAAAAACAACAACAACAAACACAACCAACCAACCAACCAAACAAACCACCAGGTCTTCATGAAAGAAAATGCTGATAGTTAAAAGAATTGTAAACAACCTCCCTATATCCACTGTAAATCCCTTTTGAACTAGTTAGATAATGGATGGCAATAGATGACTTTCATCCTCCAGTGCTAATGGGGGTGGGGAGAACGTTTTTAATTTTGCCCAGACATTTGCTGAGGAAAAAAACATTTCAGATGCTGGGATGAGAATCACTAAATTCTCTTTGTTCTCATGTAAAATGTTCTGCTTCCAGCTCATCTTTGCTTAATCCTGTTGCTTTGCCATCGTACCTCCTTCCCAGTTTGCAGGCTGCTGCTACTCTGCTTGTTTGCACTCAGTATGACTCAAACTTAGATCTTTTTCTGATCTCTGTGTTTCTGTCAGTGTTTTCCTATTGGCATTCCTTGGTCTGTCATGGGTCTTCATCAATCTTTTGTGCTTGTTTTTACCTTTTTCCTTCTGTGAAGTGTCTGTTATTTTTCAGCTCCCCCTGCAATTCCTTTTCTTCTCTCAGTCCCTTTTCCCTTCCTACTCCCAGGTTTGTGGACTTTCAGTACTGCAATGTCATTAATTTCAGTCTCTCTTGTCCTTGTGTCCCTCTCTCACTATTCCTTTCTTCTTCTAAGCCATAGCCTCTTTTTACCCTGATTTCTGCCTTTGGTTCAAATTCTGTCCCTGTAGCACTCAAATCAGAGGGATTCTTATAATGCCAGTTTTCCTAAAGGTTGGATGAAAGTACTTAAAGGATCCGCTGAGCATCCACGGGTTCTGACCTCTTATTTATGTATTTATTATCAAACCTCTGTTAGCCAATACCTTGCGGAGACCAAACTGAAGAGTTTGAATATCCAAATGCTTTGGAGGAGTTGCTTGCAGTGAGGTTTGAACAGGAGCTAAAACCCAAAGAAAAGTATATTTATTTCTGAGCAGTGACTGAACTATTCTGAAGATATCAGTCCAGAAAGCTGGACAAAATGGTGATCTAAAACCAGAGCCTTTCAGCATGAGCTATTGGCTAACCTATTTAGTGAATTTATTATTTTAATTTGCCGAACCTGTCATTTAGTTCTTGCAGATAACCTAGGTGAGGATACTGTCTCTTTTTCTTTTATGAAGATATTTTCACCTCAGAAGTGATAAGAATTTTAACAAAAATATGAGGGGGGGTGGGGGGGGGTGGGATATGTGTTATGAATTAATTTAGTCTCAGACATGAGTATGTGGAAAATGAGCAATTATGCAGAAAAGACAGCGTTGTGAAAGGGAGTAGGAGAAATTGAAGACCTACTGTTTCCCATTATTACTTTGAACATTAGACAAATATTTCCATCTCTAATACCAAAATACTCATTAGTAAAAAGCCCCATATTTCCCTGGGTGGTGCTTACAAGTCCATAATATAGAATGATAAACCAATATTTGAAATTCTGCTGACCACTAAAATCGATTGAAAGCTCTGCTCTTTCAGAGAAGACTGTCCATCCTATGGACACAAGCTAAATAGGTAGGATTAGAGTTCTAAAATCTGGATGCTAAACATCAGGTGGATCTATAGAAAGAGTTGAGCAGATCAGAAGATAAGTAACTTTCCTCTTGTCAGGGCCCAGGTTTCTCATAAGAGAAAGGCAGAGCAGCAGTTCAAGCCAATATTAGGTGTATTTTTTCAAATGCAGTAGAGTTGTATGCTTACACTTTATTGACCCTTGTTAGATATGGCAGGGTTACTCCTGAAGTATGAGATGGTCTGGAGACAAACTTCCCAGTTTTTTCACTTAAAGGACAGCTTAATACTTCAATCCAGGACCATATAGAAATTCCCTTGATTTTATCAAAAGAATGAAAATCCAGTCTATTTCCATAATATATCAAAACAGCAGATCTGCTAAGTTATAGGTGCTAGGAGATACTGGAGTTAATGAATCCCTTATTCAGTCCAGTATTTTTATTTTCAAGAAATAAGTCTTCCAATAGTATTAAAACTAATTTCACAGCTTAAATGACTTCAGTCATGCTTCTTCAGTAAAGATTGCATTAACCTTTCTGTTATAGTCTGCAAAAACTTCTCTTGGCTACGTTTGAATTTGAGATACTGGTTACACTGATCCATGCTTTGTTGAAAGTAACTGGTCTCATTTTTGAAACTATAGTTCCTAATAAATGCGTGTTTATCAAATACAACTTCAAAAAGGAAATGATTACTCATTTACTGAACTTAATTATAGAGGGCACCTTTTAACAACCTACCACTTAGTAACTGGTCTAAATATACAGTAGCTACTTTTTAGTCTGCTAACATATAATAAGGGCAAATACGGTTCTCTTTCAGAGAAAGTAATAGAAGCTTTTTTAGAAGATCTCCATTTATCTGAAACTAAATATAAAATTCCCCAATATCCATTTCTATGATTTCTTCACATCTAGATTGTAACACCTCTATTACATGTAAATAGAGATATAATCTGTCTCCACATCCTTGATTTTCCCTTTGAAGTTTTCTGATGCATTTATTGGTATTGGCTGCTCAGTCTCCTTTCATTCTCACATTATAATAGACAAACTGGAACAATTTCTAATTACTAATGTGTATTTCTGAATTTGAAACAATCAGGTTATAGAGGCAGAATTTGGGTCACATAAATAAAGTACAGCATCATGGCCATATTCTTTATTTTAGAATTAGGCTTTACAGAACCAGCTCATTTTACTTAACGTGTGCTCTTAGTGCTCTTTTTTTTTTTTTTTTTTTTTTTTTTTTTCCTTATCCAACTGACATCCTACACTGCAAAGCACCTTATCCTTACCCTTTCACAAAGATTTTTCCACTGACTGGGAACAAAAAATTGTAATGAATCTCATTTCTGATTTTTTCTATGTTTGTATACACACCAAAACTGTGGTATGGAAGAAAGGAGACATTTCATTCATTAAGATTCCTCCACAGTGACTTTAAAGACAGTTAATGAGACTGTGAGGTTTAGAAACCTCTGGAATAGACTATGTGATAGGAACAGTTGAATGTTCAACAGTTACTTACCAGCACATCGTTTTAATTAAACCACAACAGGAAGGAAATTTCCATGGGAGGTTGCCTCACATATCCAGAAGAACATCAGTCTATTTTTTTTTCTCAAATGCAAGTTTTGTATAGCTTTAGCATAAGCTGAGCAAAATTGCTCTATCCTGCACAAATAAACTGCACAAATTTGTCTATTTTGGTTTTCAAATGAAAGATGGATGACAGAGATTTGTCTTTATGAGGAAAAATCCATAGGTGTTCCTTTTTGGTGTCAGAAAATAAACTAAGTTCTTAGTTGGTATTTGTAATATGGGAAAGCCAGGAATGTTTTTCAGCTCGTGAATATGGTTTCCTTTGTCCATGGCATAAGGTCATAGAATGAGCCCACATTGTAGGTTTATTATTGCCATATCTTAGCCATTTGTTGTGTATTACAGAAAAGGGAATCTGTCTTTGGAAACTAGGCATACCAAAATAAATCCCTTTTCTTCAGAAATTGGACTTGCTTTCTTACCAGAAGATTTTTCATCTACTTTCTGCCTGGTTTTGGAAGCAGCTGTTTGGCAGCTGACCAATCCCAGATTCCCAGGGTGGAAGGATCCAAGTCACGTCTCAGATCTGTGACGCCGGTCCCCCAAGCACCGATCCCTAGTCCTGTCTTCAGAGTAATGAGTCAGAGTATAAGAATTCCTGACATGCATTTCCTTCACTCATATGTTACAACTGATTTTTTAAAAAATGTTGCACATATAATAATGTTGCACATATAAATTCACATTGTTTCAAGGCTGGCAGCATGGCAGCTCAAGCCTTTGGTAGGGACACCAAAACACTTCTGTGGAACATAACCTCCAGGCACCATGGACAAGTATTGTGTTATGCAAGAACTGTTTCTAGTGTATTAAAGATTAACACCTGTGTAGAAAGTTAATCAGGAATAAACACTGTGTGGTTCTAAGGTAAAATCTGTTCTCCAGTAAACATCTGTATTTTTAAGAGTTCCCCAATTAGATCTAAACATTGTTATTTAGCAAGACGGTGGCCTGTGGAGTAGTTAGAGAGGAATATAATATTTTTTAAGAATTATGTTTACAGTGACTGACTTTTTTTCTTTGAATTTTCATCTTTGATATTAAATAAAGAAGTAAATGCATGCATTTACTTTTTTGAATTTTCAGTGGTAAAGACAGGTAATCATTCAGACTGATGAACATACTGTTTAACCTCAAAAATATTAAGCTAATTGAACTTGTAAGTACTTATTAGAGAAAGCATAAATTTGCCCCAGAGCTACTTAAAAGTCAAGCAAACAAAAAAAAACTACTTACCATTAGTGATGCTTTTTATTTGGAAGTTGATGCCTTAAGATATGAAATGTGCACTCCTGTTTTTCAGTGCATGTATCATACTTCATTTTAGACTATTTTAAGCTAAAGCATAGAAATAATGAGTTTCAGTACAGATGTAGGTTACTCATTGTGAAGTAGTAACTGTAGTACAAGTAGTCTAGGATAAAAAACAAAATACTATGAGATTATGTATACATAATAGCTTTTTCTACCAGTAGTGTCTCAAAAAGGGATGATATTGCTTCTTGGACTCTGAAAATGTCAAGAATGTCTTTGTAAAAATTAAAAAGATCGAACAGGAAAAATACAGTAAGACAAAAAGATGTAGTATATTCATGTAGGTGAATTCAGACACCCACTTTTTAAGGAAATAAAAACAAAAACTACACTGAAATTTAAGGAAACGCTGACTATAATGAGCTTTCTTTGACATCTTTAGCATATGTGTAGGCTGAGAAATAAAACTGTTTTTCACTTTGGAACATTAATTTGCATTTTGCAGTTTGCATCAATTAGGGTTACCAATCAAAGTTTATATTTGACATAAAATACAATAATAGAATGTAAACCAATAAGAAAACAGCAAGAAGGTAAATAAAAGTGTGAATGATGCATTCTGAAGGGTTTTCTCTAAATACGGCTTTGAAAGACTGATCGTAAGATTTCCAAATACTTTTCAATATTTTTGTAGGTGCCAAAGGTCTGAGAACCCACTAAATTTGTAACCAAATTTAGATCAAATATAATAAGGGAAAGCATGGTGCAGGACGGCTTAAGTCTGCTGAATATTTCTTTGGCACATTGTAGTACATGGCAACTCAGAATGGCACGTACGCTAACTTCTCAAAGTTGCTCATGCTCTCAATATTTTTGCTCATGCTTAGCTATTACAAATTGCAGGTTCTCTTAAAGTCAAAATAAGCTGCTGACTCTCAGAAGGGGAATCAAAGCTTGTCAGGTGTACTCCTAAAGTTTCTTTGAACTTACTGAAAGTAATCCTGCTCATTCACATATGTTAGAAGGGTTTTAGTATTAGTACAGAATTGTAAGATTTGCTTTTTCTTGCATACAACAGCCATTTAAACTGTGAAGTTTTGATTACTTTGGTGATTTTTTTCATCCTCCTGGACAAATGATACAGGTTCTTCCAAGGCCACCTTTTCTCTCACCATTTAGATGATAGCAGCACAACAAAAATTAGTTTGCAGAAACAAAAGGGAGTAGGAGGTACTTGGTAACAGTGGTCCTTGGAGCATTTTCCCTGTCCAAGATGAGCACGAGAAGAGAAAACCACAGTGAGTATGTATTACATTGAATGCTATTTTTACCTTTATTTAAATCTTTTGCTATCACAACCCATACGTTGCTTCTCCATTGGAGGACTTAGAAGTATTGGTCAGGATTTTACAAGAGAAATGCCTTTGGAGACGTGGTGTCTTCACCTTGGGAAGGGAAGAAAAGGTTTAATCAGCATCACTGGACTCCCTTCCCTTCCAGTGCAGCCTGTAAGGTGTCCTTATGTGTTCCTAATATTTCTAACAGTGTTGGCTGTTGGTTGTGGTCTTTCAGTTTGTGTGTAATTTAAGCTATCATGTTTTGATTGAAGGGGAAGGGTGTCAGTTATTTAAGACTTCCTCCAAAGTTTTTCAGAAATTAAAATTGCTCTAACAGTGACATTAATTATACCGATAAAACATTTGTATTAAGGCAAAAGCTCTAGCTAGTGATTTTTATATATTTGTTGGACTGCTGCTGATATATATTTGTTGCACTGCTGCTCTCAGTTGCTTAACTTTCATTTTATTTGTTCAAGGCCTGTCAGAAAGATTCCCAAACTCACTAAAGACAGCACATCAGCTAAACATTGGAAGGTGGCTTGAAATTTTTAAAACTGAGGTCATATGAAATAGAGATAAACTGTGAAGATGCTTCTGCTATAGTCATTGAGTTGATGTTATTTATACTTTGTCTGCGTCTATATTTAATTATATTGCAATTTAAGTTCCAGTTGGAATACAGTTACAAGATGACATATGATGCTTTTAAGAAATAACATAGTGCTGTGCATTCATGGAAAAAAATAGTATATCAGATAAATTATGCCATAGCTGACAGGCAGGATTTATTTCAACAGTAAGTTTTATAGCCATGTGGTTAGGAAAAACTCTAGCAGATATGCACGCTTGCTGAAGAATCTGGATTTGGAGATTATTGTATGTTATGAGTTGCAAATTAAGTCTACTCAAAAGCTTCTCCCCTTTCTGTGCCTGCAATTGTGTTCTTAGTCTCCATGATCTGAAAAGCTTTTTTCCTGTTAGATTAGTAACTGCTGAGAAGAATTCACAGATTAGTTAACTAGTTTTGTAATGCAGTTCGTTAGCCATAACTGAGTAATGGCATACTCCAGGCATAACTTGCAATTAATTATAGGAAAGCACAATGCAGCTGAAGGCAGAAGTTTATTGTTAGATTTTATTTGTTAATAAAAAAAAAGTGCTCCCCCCCCCCAAAAAAAATTCATCTTGATTTTTAAATTCTAGGTTGAGTTAGTAGAACTACCAACTGGGAGGGAAGAGTTGTGTTAAAAAGACATTAAAAAGTCATTGAAGTACCCAAAAGGAAACTGCACATTATACCCAAGCATTATTTGTATTATTAGGGTGTTTTCTTATTGCTAAGAAAGTATACATTTTAAGGAAAATCAGCTGAGACTGGAGATATACAGTGTGGCTGTACAGACAGCTACTGACATGAACATGAAATGGTGGTGAAAAATGTATGTTAGACACAGATTCTACACATGGATACTTCCATGGCTGAAAAACAGTTAAGTCCTTGCAAAGGACTTACAAAAAAATACCTGTAAGCTGAATGTTCAAACTTGATCATTAGAAGTGCAGAGTGTATTTGAGACAGCAGTTAAAACTGTTCAAAACAAGGAATCTCATGATTGCAAAGGGGATTTTTATTTTATTTTTTTTAGGCTTGATGTTTCAAGGCCTCAGTAGAACAATATACAGAAGGAAATGTAGAAATAAATGCAGGGCAAGAGCCTAAAATGCTAAATCATTTGCAGTTGGGTACTTCTTGATATAGTGAAGCAATCAAATGCTAGTCCTCTTGCCTAGATGCAGGAGAGACAAATTTGAAGCTGATCATATTAGAAAGAAATTAATAACAAAACATGGTATTTTTTAGTGTCCAACTGTGAAGTTTGCTTTCTCGAAAAATAGAATACATTTAAAGTTACTTTTAAAAAACTTTATTATAAGATAATGTCATCTGAGCTGTTTGACCTTATGTCACGTCAGTATGGAAAGTTATTTTTTTAAATTTAACTTTTCCTTTCCCCAGCTCTCCCAGTTTCTGGTCATGCTAATTCATCCTCCATTTTAAGGCCTTTCACACAAAGCTCCAGATAGCCAGATTTCAATCATCCTTAATCTCTTAACAGCATTAGAACTAGATTAAAAAATAATGTTTATTTTCATAGGATTGTGGTATTTTCTGTTGTAACCCATAAATTTGCTATAGTTGATAATTTTTAGAGGTTGACACTAATCTTTTTCCTGCAGAAACCGATCTTGTCAAGCCATCATTTGTTAATTCATACCTACCATACTGCAATGTAAAAGCCAGTATTTAAAAATATACAAAGTATTATTCAGACTTAAACTTTCATTCCGAACCTAGAAAGAGGTAGTATATTTTATTTCATGATTATTTGAACCAGATTCTGGTTATTATGTTAAAGTTACTCCTACTTCTATTTAGGAACATAGCAGTAGGTCTTGCATAAATAAATTTTCAGACAAACTTAGGCAGCACCATTTTCGGGTTAGTTCATAACCACCAAATATTGAAAGTAATACCACTTACAAAAATAGTTATATATTTTATAGTTTCTTGATCAGAGAACTAAAATATCATGTGTTTTCAGAATTAATTTTGCTCTCTAAAAAAGCTAAATAAAAATCCTCCATTCAAGAGGGAAAACTGGTGAACTAAATCCTCAAAGTACTACCTTAAGCAAACGTCACCTGTGGTAAATACTCCAAGTCTTTGAATGTGGTATCAGGTGTTTTCTGTGTAAAATTTTATGCCCCACCCCTTTATGCTCAGTTGCCAGCATTCCTGAGGAGAATTAGAGTATGTGTTAGACTAAGTTAATATGACTGTACTTCTAGGAAAGGGAACTCAGCTATTTACTGTTTAGATGTTATTCAAATGGAAATTTGTAGTGCCTTTGGTATGTTAGTAGATACAAAATAACATCTTTTGTAGATGTAAGGTTTTTTTTTTTTTTGTTTTGTTTTTTTTTTTTTGGTGTGTGTGTGTTTAATTTTCTCTTATGTTATAGTTTAGTATATGTTGTATAAAGTTATAAAAGACAATGAAGGAAATCAAAGAAACTGCTTGATTTTAGTAGCTGTCTTATTTATGTAAATATCCTACTTTAAGATTTCTTATATTTTATTAGAATGCCTCCAGAGCTGACTTGTACACAGCCTTATTTCTTTCTCCTGTCCTCCAAGTTATTTACTGTTGATAATGCTTCAATGCAATACCTCTCTTAGGGCTATCTGTGTAGTCTTTTGCTTTATGACATCTGATTTTTTCCTTTATGAATAAGTAGCTAAATTCTTTTTATTTATTTATTTTTTGTTAATTACAACAGCTATTGTGAAAAATAAATTATAAATATTAGCACTTTTGTACTTATGGTTTTCTATCTAAATCATTATTGTTGCAGCAAGGGACTGAAGCGACAATAAATAAATAAATAAAATCCCTTTCCTAAAGTCATGGAGATTGTCTGTAGCAGATGGACTGCTGCATTAGAGCTCCTGTTTTCCTATGCAAATTCTACTCTACTCATAAGATTATTATTTCTTGTTTTTCTCTGTATGTCTTTGTTTTTCTATTCATGCTTGTTACCAGACTTCCATGGTATTGCCTACATAGTAAAACTGTTTAAGATATGATGGCAGAACTGGTTCTTCAGAACAGCTTGCTGTGTGGGTTGTACTTGCAATGTATTCTGGAATAGTCTCTTTGGAAAGTAATTTGGAAAAAAATATATATCCTTCAGTTGAAAACTTTGACTAGAATAGTTATGTTGGTGAGACATGCTTTATTCTTGGGTGCACTTTATATTCCATAAAAGCTTTGGTGAGGTGAGGAAAAAGAAAAAAGTGCAGAAGTCATAGCAAGCATATCTCTTTATATGTTCACATTTGCAAGTTACCTAAATATGGAGATTGCTAGGTGCTTAGTGTGGAGCGTAGCATTGATGTATCTGGCAGAACTGAGACACTGGTGCCGTGGAGCTAGTACTGCAGAGGTTTATGAAGATGGAGGAGATAAAGACAAGGAGGGTCGCTTTGTGCAGTAGGTTGCATATCCCAAATATATTGTGGGTTAAGGAGGAGTCTAAACTCATATTTTAAGATTGCCCATGCTTATAAAGTGAAATATAGAATAGAAATCCTTCTCTCAATTCAGAGGTCCACAAAAACTTGCACCTTGTCCAAAAGGCCTAATACTGCAATAACTGTTGATGTTGTAATGCTCTGTAAATGTAACAGAGTTGTTAACAGTTATTGCTGACCACCAACCCAGTCAGCAGTCTGGGAAACAGAAATGGGGTCCTTTAGTTTTGATGTTCTTCTAGTCTGGGGGTGGCACAAAAGCTGCAACCAAGAAAAAGCTCCACTGTATTGCAGAGACATAGGCTTAGTGCCCTGAACTATATTGGTCAGTCTGTTACCTTCCTGGATCCAAAGAGCTGGTACTCTCAGTCAATATTGCTGGGATTTCAAATTGAGGCGTGCATAGGATTTTCCAGGTTAATCTGCTATCACTGTGCCCTGTATTTCACAAAGTGCTACCTTCATAAAGTAATATCTCCATCAGTGGTATGGGATAGATTAGTTCATCAAAACAACATTTCAGAGTTCAGATAGGAGCAGAGCTTAGATATGTCATGAACTCCCATTGAACTCTGTGTGTTACTGTGGGGTCCTGCTGTTCCTGGAGAACAAAACTGCCTAAGAAGTAAGCATTAAATGTATTGATACTGAAAAGCATGTGAAACTGTCACTGGTTTTAACATTCTTAGAGGATAATGACATTGTGAACAGCATGTGCCTTGCTGGATGTGGTAGTGTTTCGTGTGAAGTACAGCCTTGAGTGACAGGTTTAATCTAATTACAGGGAAGCTGATAGCATTAACAGTTGAGGTCTCTCTTGCACAGCTGAACAGCTAGACTCAATGCTGCATTGCAGTGGATGCTGTGCAAGCATAAATAAAGACATGATACTGTCCTTGAAGAGCTTCTTTGATTTGTCATATATCCTGCTAAAGCCACCTGCTCTGGGAAGTGGTTCTTGACTCCAGCACCAAACAGATCAGAGCCCTCTGTTTGAGCCTGCCTGGCTAGCTGCATCTGGAGGGTATGGGCATCTGCTTGTGCTTTGGTCTGGCTTTCTTGTAGAGCAAGCACAGGGCCTCCAAGGGTAGGTACGTGCTTTACGTGGTTCAGAGCCCTTCAAACATGAAGGGAGGAATAGGGTTAACCACGGCAGTTGAGGGTTATTGCTCTGATACTAGGGGAAAAAGGGTCAATCTTACTGTTGTCCCTTATTGTAAAGGGGGCATGCAGCATATTATCCTTTGCTTAATGCCTCATGTTTGAGGAAAACAACTCAGTAAGACTATGAGAGCTAACGGGACACCTGGGAGTGAGTTTTTATGCACAGCATGGGTGAGCAGGGTTGAGGTTTTGGACTGGAATTGTAAGAAAGCATCAGATTGAAAAGCATCAAACAGTATTTTCAAACAATTTTATTTTGGTGCTTTCACCTGGATGGCTTTTGGTGCCACAATATGTGAAGGACATAAAACTCTTACAGAGCGTCCAAAGGAGGGCCACAAAGCTGGTGAAGAGCCTAGAGGACAAGATGTGTGAGGAGCAGCTGAAGTCCCTTGGTTTGTTCAGCCCAGAGCAGAGCAGGCTGAGGGGAGGCCTCACGAGGGGAGCAGAGGGGCGGGCACTGAGCTCTGCTCTCTGGGGACAGTGACAGGACCCGAGGGAATGGCATGGAGCTGGGGCATGGGAGGGTCAGGCTGGGTGTTAGAAAAAAGTTCTTCACCCAGAGGGTGGTCAGGCACTGGGACAGGCTCCCCAGGGCAGTGGTCAGGGCACTGAGACTGCTGGAGTTCAATAAGCATTTGGACGATGGTCTCAGACATGGTTTGATTTTTTTGAGTGGTCCTATGCGGAGCCAGGAGTTGGACTTGATCGATGATCTTTGTGGGTCCCTTCCAGCTCAGGATATCCGATGATTCTAAAATTATCAGCAAAACACTTGGCTAGGTATTTACCCACAATGATGCACCATGAAAAACATGCACAGCCTTCTCTTCAGTGTCTTTCATGGTTGTCAAAAACATGTTTTACCACATTAAATTCATCAAGAGCCCATTCAGGGAAAGAGATGGTGATGTTGACAGTCAAGAAACGTGTGTCCAGAGGGTGCTTTCAGTCAGCTGGTATCTGTACTACAGGTGCAGGAGATTAGTGACCAAAGGATAGTGAACAGTGTCTTCAAAGGCATTCACACTGTTTTAGAGGGGTTAGTTTACCTACATCACTCTGGTTGTCTTGACTTTGGCAGTTTTGCTTAGAATGAATCTGTGGAAAGAAAAGTTATCTTCTCAAAAGGAAGAATTGGTAGAAATTTATTATTGCATTTGGAGAGGAAGACTGAAAACACTTTATTATTAAACTCATAGTATTCATAGTGTTTTCCCAGTCATGCCTGATTTGAAAAATAAAAGTGTTAGGATTCAGGTGGAGTTACTGCAGCTGTTCAATGCTCTGCCTCATGGGCATCTAAACTTCTGTACCTGCCGCATCCTCCTTGTGTGTTTTGGAGAGCAGCTGCACAGTGACAGAAGTCTTCTGTACAAGATCTTTCCTCTAAAGGTTGTCTCTGTTTTCAAAGCTTAGGTCAAGTTACTGAATGAACTTCTGTAGAGGAACTTAAAGGCAATTGTAGCCACTTGACTGGTAGTACGAGGAGCACGTGTTTGAATTAATCACAGCAAAGTTTCTGAGTGCTTGTGGAGAGCTTCATGTGGAGTTGACTGTTGGGAACTAATAAAGCTGGTCATACCTAACAGCAACTGAGTCTATACACCAGTGTAGATGATCCTCATCAGTCCTACTGATGAGGAAATAGTTCCTTGATAAAGGGGGAGCTCCTACAGCAATCATATGGGTAATGGTGGACCATCTTGGACTGTGATGAATATGAAATTCAGCATTCGTTTCTATGACTCATTTCTTTTTGTTTTGTGCATGTATTAGGACATTAATAAAATGTTCTTATTAATGCAAAATATAATATTTGTGAATCAGTGTTTGCTTAGCTAAACACGTCTTCAGGAACAGTTAATCCATTTTACTTGAAGAAAGTGCTTGTACCCATTTATACAAGTTGTACCTTATTTCCTGTATTATGCAGGAGTATGACAAAAGTTCTGTGCTGTAAATTACTTGGGTGATTTTTTGTCTCAGATAAGGAGTTTGCCAATGCTTCTTTTGATTAATGATTGAATGCTTATATGAGTCTTGGGTTTCACTGCCTTTGTAGTTAATTAATGAGAAAAACCTAGAGTCTGAATTTCAGAGCCAGAATTATTTTACTAATAGTATCAGGAAATGTTTCCACAATAGGGCTGTCAAATTGCCTGCTGATTTAAAAGTGTCACGATTAAAAACATGGTAATATTTTTCTGCCAGAAAGTGTGAAATTTCACACTGAGGTTTAATATTACTAATGAAATCACTTTGCCAGACTAAAAAAAAGTCTCAAACTATAGAGTCACAAAATATCCTTGGGTACAACTGTGGGATTTGGTTGCTGCCTGTACTGATGCTCTCCTGTTCAGTGTTGGTTCCCTGATGCATGTTTATCATAGCCTGCAAGAGGGAATGTGTGCATCACAAATCATTAAATTACAGCAAATGCAAATTACTAATAAGATCTCCAGTGTTTTTTCAACTAAATTGCTCTCTAATAATTTTGTACACCACTGGTATTTATGATGTTTTTAAGGGATTTTCTGCTGTGGTCTCTTGGTACTATGACTTCTCTGGTTTATCAAAGCATGTAGGGAAGTGAGGCTCAGTGTGCTGCAGGAGGAACAAGGTCAAATATTGAATTCAAGCTGAGACTTATGAGTCTGTTATGCAAAGTTATTGATGTAAGCTACATTTGGTTATGAGCTGCAGATGTGGATAGGGAAAATGGAGTTGTAATGGAGACTGAGGAGAATAATTCAATAAAACATGTAGTATATCACAAGATAGATATCTTTGCCTCCTTTTATTTGCTACACTTATAAATGACATGACTTTCCCTGTTGCTTATTTCTTGAGTTGATCTCTGAACAGCAAAAGTGGCTCATGCCTCTCCACACAACGTCTGCACAGACACAGACACACTTGACATGTGCTTCTGCTACATGCAATTGGATACACCACAATTACGATCACCACATTTCTAAGGAGTGGGTATCTTAACCTAAGCTGTGTCTGTTCCATTGACCTTGTTGATGAACAACTTACACTCTTCCAGCAATTTCAACTTAAAGAAATGTGAATTTACTCTTAATTCCATTCACAGGCATAAGGTATAAGAGGTTCTGCAGCAAAATTTGCTGTAAGGTACTTGTACTATGTGCATTAGAACAATGCTAGTGTTGCTAAGGGATAGAGGATTATTAATGCAGGAAGGGTTGAACTAATCTGGAAAAAAGTCTCCTATGTCTCAGCATCAATGTGTTTCAAGGATAATCTTTTCATGTCACTTCTACAGACTTGAAGCTATATTATAAGACTTTACTAAGTCCTATTTCCTCCTTTTTTATAATCCTGTATCAACTCATGGTGTCTTTCAATTGACTCACAAGGATTGTATGTCTTTTAAGGCGGGAGATATTTTTTTTTTTCAAGTGCTTCCATTTCAAACAATTTTGTCTGTTCCTTTGTATTGTTCAGAGTGCCTTAAGCAATGTGCATATTGTGCCAAACTTCCGCATGTTCCCCTTTTTATTAATAAAGTTTTACCAAAGCGCTGGATTTGCATGTAGTCACATACAATTAAATGCTTTAGATGTAATTTGGTTCTTGTAAAACTTAAGTTTTACCGAATGGTTTAAAGTGAAGAATTTCAACCTCTGTTTATGCTACTTCATTTATCAAAAATGATAAACCTTTAGTTACCTTAGTTGAAACATTCTGCACTTCTGCACCTCACGCTTTGCATCAGATTTTGAGAAGCTGCTTGTATTTAGTATTAATAAATATCACTCCTCAGGCATTTGCCTTTATCATGAATGTAGCAGTTACATATATATACCTATATATCACTTATGTAGAACAATGGTAATTCATTCCTGTCATCCTTGTCTCCCACCTTACCACTGAGCATCCTCCTAAAACACAACTCCCATACTGCATCCTCTTCTGCTGCATCATCCTTGTGCCACAGCTGCTGTAAGGTGCGTCCTGTCCATCTCACCCACCTGAGTCTGGGAGTGCAGCGCTCATGAGACACTTTCAGCACGGTATGAAAAAGGCACCCAAAGCTGCTGCTTACAGGGGTAAGCTGCAGCTGGGTGTCTGCTTAGCAGCTGCTTTTAAATGGCAAAGCTTTGAAGTGCTTCAAATAACAGTGGTATGTGTACCTTTTGATATAAAGGATGTTCGGTACAAATAGGAGAAAATACTGAAATACTAAGATAAGCAAATTATGCCGTCATGAACAATGATTCCCAGGGGAGATCTGACAGTGATCGAAGTTTACCAAAGCAAAACCCTACTTTCACCCAGTTTGGAATGGCTGAATAAACAAACATCCTTGATTAAAAAGAAAGTGGGCCAAGGCGCACTAGTGACTCGCAGTGCTACAACTCTGTCCTGGAAGAGAAACGTTATGTGCAAAGCCAAGGTCTTTACGGTGCTCCATTCTGAACAGCAGATCAAACATGCCTGGGCTTAGTTGCATAGATTTTACTGTCAATGCCTAAGAAACAGTGGGACTAGCTGTACCTTTTAAAGTAGATAACTTTCCTAACAGTTTTTTTACTTGTGCAGAGTTTTTTTTTTTTTTTTTTTTCCTATGGAAAAATAGGGTAGGGTTTTGGCAGAGGGGTCCATCATGTAGCAGAGCTTAGTTTATCTCCTGCCAAACACCAGCACTTGATATCAATAATCTTGGACTTAAATATTGCTCTTGGGTACATTTATCGTTCCCATTGTTCCATAACACAGTAGGAAAAACAGCCTTTAACAATTGTTAGCAGAGAAAATCTGCAAACAGTGGGAGCTGAAATGGTTCTTGCAGTTGTGTAACAAAACCCCAAAATATTGGCAGTGTTCTGGACCTGGAAGGGAATTTTTGTTGGTGAAACAGTGGTTTCAGGCTGGTGTGCATCATTCTGTTCACTCTGTGTGTGGTATTGAGTTGCACTGCACATGCAAAATGTAATCTTTAAAAGATGTGTTTTTCCTCTCCCCACCCCAAAAGGAGTTACTTTTAGGGAACATCTAACTGATAAATCCCAACACTATGAATTTGAATTCCCCTATTGAATAACTGGCAGTAAAAATGGGTGATATATTTCTTTTCTGTAGTCAGATCTGGCTTTTCTAGTTTTCAGTGATGCTAGCTTCTGATATGGAGCATGTGTAGGTTTTAAGGAAAAGGAAGATACAGGATATATTCCTTCTGTTTCTTCCTAGTATGGAGAACTAAAGCACAGAATACTTTCTTCCCTCTTGTAGCCCTCCCCAGGTTGTTTGACTACAAATCATGTTTTACAAACAGCAAAACAACTTCCTAAGGCAAATAGTTTTAATTAAACTTCAGGCAAAGATCCTTTTGACTTTATAAGACAAAAATCAGTTGAGAAGGAAGCTAAGATATTTAAGGAAGGAACAGGATAATGTCTACTCTGTTTCTAGTTAGAGCACCTTGGTTCATTACACTGAAGGAGGTAAAACTTTCTTAGGTACATTGCTGTTGTCATTTTGATGCTCTATAAAATTGAAAGATGGATGAAACTTCCAGATCTTCTTAAAGATATGAGAGTATACTTCCTTAGTTTCCTAATCTGTGCGTAGTAGTTTTCTCTGGAAGAGTCCTGTTGGATGGCAGCCCTGTTGTTGAATGTGCATGGTTGGGTACCTAGGATCCTCAGACCTAGTAAACTAATTCAATGCCACCTTTCAGCACATCTCTGCTAAATGCATGCTCTCTTTCATTAGACTGCACTGGTGGTGTGGAAAGCCTTCAGACCAGCCCTGAGAAAGGCACAGGTCAGAGCACAAGACACATTCCAGCTCTTGTTCAAACCTGTCTGCTTTGCAGGAAAGATGCAGGGAGAAGTGTTCAGGTGCTGGCAGCTCAACAGTAACTTTGCAATATCTATTCTTTACTCAAAGTAGTAATACAGCAGCCATTCAGCATCTCCCTCCCACCCTCAACTAGGATTAAAGCACGTCAGTACAACCAGCCATGGGATATGCTGTGCAGAAACAGCATGTGTAAGAACATTGTGGGGCTTTACTTTGGTAGGCTAAACTGGCTGGTCTTCAGTTGCAAAGATGTCAGTTGCCTGATAACTGCACTGAAGATGTATGCTCTGATTTCTGTTTTATCATTGAGGCACTCAAAAAAAATTAAGCCTCGCTTCCATTAAGATTATGAGCCTTTTTGGTAATATATTTGATTCAGAGGCAGGGTTAGAGAGGGAGTTCTCTGTTAGGAATTTATGCAACAAAACTTCCCATCCAATATACTTTTGAATAAAACTTTTTAATGGGGTCTCTTGAGAGGCTCAAACTTCATCACTTATTCCATAAACTACTTACCTTTAAATGGTTGCATGCTTCTTTTCAGGTACTTAGGTGCATCTGTGGTTCATACCAATGGATTTTAAAAAGATCCACTGAATGGTGACATATTGTTCTGACTTTATTGTTCCAAATGTTAAGATTTAAGTAAATTGTTAGCCTGAGTCTTATCAGTGAGAACAGATGCTATGTCTGCAAGAATAAACTTGTTTTGTCCCTGAAAACCCCTTTTTGTTTGGGGTGCATTCAGCTAGTTTTTATTTTTGTAATTGAAGTCACTGTTAAATACCTTTATCATCATGTCTACCTGCTGCACAGACCTTTTTATGCTGATGGTTTTGGTGAGACAGCCAGACAAAATCACTGATGTAGCAATAATAATTTATAATGCTGCACAATAGTTTTTCCCTTATTCATTACCATGTTCAAGAAGATGGTATGTTGATGTCCGGGTAGGTAGTTATGTGCTGCCAGGTAGTGTCATAGCTGCTGTTGTATCAGTGGCAGCAATGCTGTTGTAGCAGAGCTGTTGGTTAGGAACAAGTCCTGGCATCTTTTCGAATAGTTAATGGTATAATAGTTGGCTTTTGAGACTACAGTAAAGGAATTTTCTGTTGTAGGAGGTATGGTTGATTGGGTGTATTCTTAGCCTGTTTTACTGGTCATTTTAAGTAGGAGTTGTAAAAAAACAACTTCTGCCTGCTGAGCATCAGAGTGGGCTCTTGTTAGAGAACAGCTCTTACTGCTGCTTGTACAGCTTTCCCCAAAGAACTAGAAAAATGCTAGCTAGTGTTCCTCCTTCTGTCACTGAGAATAAAATCTGTTATTAATTTTTGCAGAACTTCCTCAAAGTGTCTTTTGACTAATGCCATAATATTTATTGAAATCCTGACATGTGAACGGTCTAAATCTTGTAGAGATTTAACTCCAAAATCATTTTTCCGTATTTAAAAGTAAGGTTCTTCATTGCTCTACAACTGTATCTCCTTTTCAATTGAGCTGTCTTCATAAGAGTAGCAATTTAATTGATAATATCTTTCAGTTACATAGGTGCAGGACAGGAAAAAAAGGGGACAAAAATCCTGTTGAAGTTAGTACAGGTGATGTTACGTTTAATGAAATACTTCAGCAATGGCACTTGCGGGCAAAGAATCAACTGGTATACTGTTGTTGAGTTTCATGGGACTTTAAGCAATACCTTGTTTGCCAGGTGATGGCACTGGAAGATGTTCAGGTGTTGCCTTCACAATGCCATGCAACTTCCAGCAAACAGGTTCTCTTCTACAGGTTACTTCATTGTCATCACTTGCAAATGACCCTCTCTGACCTTCACAAATTTTTCTGCTGTCGGAAGCCAAGTTGCCAAAGATGATCTTTCCAACAAGTGAACACAAACTGTCTCATGTACAATTTGAACCTAGATGTATATTTTTGTTTACCCCCCAGGTCTGTTTAGGTAAAAGCAAAACAAAAAACAAAACAGCAACAAAAATTGGCTGAAACAACAACAAAAGTTGGCTGACAATCAGTTGGAGGAGACCTACGTGCATTTGACAAGGGTTTGTTATTTGCTGAACTCTTGAGTATTTGATGGTATTATCACTTTTCAGGTCTTGTGTGCTCTGCCTCTACCTTTCCTCCCCAGTTTGCAAGCTGATTACTTGTGTAGAAACCTATAGTATTTTCTGAAAGTTCATACACTTTTCTAGACCACTGTCAATGCATGGCACGGTTTTGATGAAGCTGGTCAAATAAAGATATCTGTTAGAATGAAATTTTAGCAGACTCCTTAAATGTCTTTTTTTTTTTTTTTTTTTTTTTTTTTTTTTTTTTTTTTCATAATCAGTGTTATTGCCCAAAGTTAACCAGTTGGAGCTACCAGGACCACCATTTGCACAAGAGGGACTATATATCTCAGTCTGAGATTTTGAAATATGTTTAGTTACTTTCTGTAAGCAAGGGTCATCAAGCATGCATTGATTAATGTCTAAAACTTGTGCAAGGATTTCTTGGAAGCTGTAAGCTCCCAGATATGGGGGGGGGGGGGGGTTGGCGGGCTGGAAGAGTTTTTTCCCAGACCTGTCCAAGTGTGGTAAGTTGTTCCATAAATGTGCATGAGGCGATCCTGTAGCAACTTGCTAGAGCTTTGTGGTGGGATTCCCTGAAGATCCCAGGCTTGCTAGATGCAACTTAGCTCAAGCCTCCCTAGGGTTTATCTTGCTAAACATAAACTCTTATTGAAAGGGATCCAGGGCTGGTAGCAGGGAGACTGCTCCCTATCAAATTGCTTCCTTTTTCTCAGGCCTACTCATTAAGAAGGGAACTCTCTTAATGAGTACATCAGGGAATGGCAGTAGGGCAGAAGGTTGTTGTACCTGCTATAGTATAGATGTGTGGCCTTCTTCCTGTTAGAGTGTGCTTATTACCAGGGACTGAAGTTGGAAACCTTTGAAATGCCGCTGTTGTCAGGTGTGCAGAATGCAGTAGGAAAAGCCTTGCCTTCTCTTATGTTTATCATTTGGCTGATAACAAATAGCACAGTTGGTTCGTTAGCTGCTCAAATGGCAGTTGATCATTTAGCCACACTACAGGGTTAAGAACCTTCTGGATAATAGTGCAATGTAAGGGGAAGATGTGAAGGCTTTTCAATATATATATGTGTGTATATATATATATATATATACATGTTAAAAAGATTGCTTTTATATATATATATAAAAAATCTGTCCTGGAGAAGATTCTGGCTACAAAGCAAAGTTGAAGTACATAAATTTTCCTAGTTAAATAGATGGATATTAGGAAATGCCTCTGTTGCCTTAACCCACTTTTTAAATGGTGTAACTGGGGGGTGAGTGGGTGGAGGTGTATGAAGAATTTGCTTTAAAGGGAATGAGGTTTTTACAGATAGGAATTAATTCCTGACTTATATGAAGCAGAGATGCAAAGGTAATAGGAAATAACTAGGAAAAGAATTGTAGGTAAATAACCAGGATGAAGGGAAAAAAAAAAAAAAAAAAAAAGCTTTCATCTGTTCAGTATTACTCAAGATAACAGATTAGATTCAGTAACTTTGGTTCTGGTATGGTGCTCATTTGAAAATGAGTCTTCCCAATTACTTCAGTGGAAACCAGTCTGGAATTTTATTTATTTATTTTATTAATAAACTGAAAAATGCCAGAGATCGGAAGAAGATAAGCTGAGTGTTTTTATCTTCAAAGGGACTTTTGCTTGGTTTGGGGCCCTACCTTAGGGCTGGTTTATGCAGAGGTGATAAAAAATTGAGCTCAGTGTCAGTGGACTATTGCAGTTTCACAGTCCTGTATTTATTCACCCGAAGGCACGCAAACCTGTGCTTAACTGAGGTGTTCAAGTTGCCATTATACTTCAGTGGCAGCCAAGTAAATTAAGTCAACAGAGTCTGGGGTGCTCATGCCTGACAAAATGTCTACCCCAAGGCTTGGTGAAAGGTGTTTTGTTATCTAACTGTTTCCACTGCCTGTAGTGTGAATTCAGATTCTTCAGTCAGAAAGACTTATTTTGGGAGAAAAATGGGAATATACTAAGGGGCAAGAGGAGAGCATGACAGGATGGGATTCAGCTGAAGACTCAAGTTCCATCTTCATCAGATTACTACACATGAATAAGGTATGGTAATAATATTCCTCACCATCTTTTATTTACTTTCCACTAAATTATTAATCCAGTCTCATATATAACTTAATATAGCTCATAATAAATAGTGTTGTCTAAAACATAATTTGTGTTTTGGTCAACAGTCTCAGAACTACTTCATGAGTTTTTTAGCTTACTTTCATAAAAATATGAGACCCAGACAGTTTTAAAGTATTATATGGCTATCTTGCATTTGAAGACCTCTGATTAGCCAAACATGGTACTACATCAGTGTCTTATGTGCTATTTGGAGTCCATCTTTTTATTGAATATGATAGAAAATCAGTTTTACTATATATATATATATATATATATATATTGAACTTGGCTATAGCTTTAGTAGTTTTTACTTTGTCTTATGAAATAGCAAAATACTAGCTTCCTGTACTCAGAATTAGGAATGGTTTGAGTGCATAAGGGTTGAGTAACACTGGAAAGACAGGAGGGATAGTGATATTTCCTGTGTATCTGTAAAATGTGAAGTCTTCACTTGTAGAAGCCATGGACAAGCACCATGAGAGAAGCTAAAAGAGTTAGGACTCACCACTGTCCTGCTGAGGATGTGGCTCTATCTTGTTGCTCTTCAGCGTAAGCCTTCAGTGGAGGGGCAAGCTCCAGATGTTAAGTCTCTAATTTGGCTTCAGAGGCAGCATCAAAGGCAGAAAAATGCAGTCAAATTCTTAAGCAGCAGATGGAATTGAATGTCATACTGCTAAGTGTGAATATGAACAGGTCAATATCAAATACAGCAAATTTGTATGGCATTGGTGATGATCAATAGTGTAGTGTCTATGTGGTTTATCAGGATTTTGAGTCATTTGGGTTAATAGTGTAGAGAACTACAAAGGTAAACAATAAAATACTGCAATGTGTGTGGGGCTAAGAAGGAGTAGGAAAGGAGGTCTTGTGCTTGTGAAGCAAAAGAATCTTCACCATGCCTGAAATGACTAACACTGTGTTAGAGTTGGTGTGAAATTGTAAAACATTGGGTAGTAAGAAAAATCTAGATCGCTGCAAAACAAATACTCATGCCATTCTGTGAGTTAGGGACTACATCATTTTGATCCACTTCCTTCTGCTTTAAAGAGATAAGAAAGTTGTATTGTAATCTACTGGATACCTCAGAAGATTCTGTTAGGCCTTCAGTATTTCCTAGAAAACAAATGTGAAATCATCTGGTGAGATGAAGCAGAAATAAGAGTGAAAGAAAAACATGCAAATAAAATCCACAATAAGAATTTATTTCATGTAAAGTGTTTTCAGTTTTTTTTTTTTTTTTTTTTTTTTTTTTTTCATTTGGTTTCTTTAGTCTTGTAGTTTTCCATATTATCTTATGTCCTCAGCTACTTGCTGGACAAGAAACAGTGTGTTATGCCAGCTGCAGCTGATGTTTGATTAGAGCACACTTCTATGTTCATTGGCCAGCTGAGCAGATGCCTTGAGTACATGTCTGACAGTTCTCTGTGTGGGTGTCTCTGCCTTACCCAGCCACTCTCTCACTGTCTCTTCCTCCCCTCTCTCCCTCCCCCTTAAGAAAACAAGCAAAAAAAAACAAAAAAACAAAAAAACTAAAAAGCCCCACCTCAAGGCAAACATATGATCGAACTTAAGGCAACGAGAAGCCAAATTTGGTGGGAGATTTGGGCTATGATGCTTATTAGGATGGAGAAAGTGATACGGAACTGATGAGGCAATTTCATTAAAAAACAAACAAAAAACAATGAAACAAAGAAACATAAATTAGATTGCACTCTGCATGCTACTTATCTGCTATGCAATACAAATCAACTTTACTAGGGAATGGAATATCTGGATTCTCACTTTCTGCAGTATGAAGAAACAGAACTTGATGCCTAAAAATAAACTTGATTTTGAATTGTGTGTGACTTGAGAAAATTGGAGCTTTTAAATCACTTTTACATGATTCTTATCATATCCTTGAAAGTGCCTTGCTGCTGCTTTGAAGTGTTTCCAGGCAGAATTTGGTGCAAAGCACTTAGCTTTCCTCTTAGCTCTCTAATTTCATGTAGAAGTTTCATGGTTGTGATATTTTCAGTTGCTTGGTACATAAAGACTCAATCCTGTATTTCAAGGAGGAAAATATGTATATATATTTGATGGAGGCCTTTCCACATTGCTGAAATCTGCAGGGTGCATCTCCTAAGCCTTAAATGCATAGGAAAATGGTGTCAGTATGAGTGATTTCAGAAAGACTAGGATAGATACAAAGTGGATGCTGCTGGCTCGCCTTGTTTGAACTATTGTAGGCTGTCTTGAATTTGGCTGCTTAAGGAAATGTCAGCAAGCAGTTAAATATATGAATGACAGGTGGAATAGAGGGGGAAAGCTTTATCTTCTGTCTTCTCCTCTTAGGACAGATGGACTTTGTTCTTTGGTTCAAGTTCTGGGAGCAAAGAGGAGGAACAAAGGAGGAAAAATATTAGGCTTAATTTGTTCTTTATAGCCTGCAAAAAATGGTAAAGGCTTGGGCTTTATTTAAAAGGGAAAAAAAGTCAGATGAAAGTAGAGAAGCTTTTAAACTCAAAGTATAAAAAAACTTCAAAACAGTTGCACTCCGTTTTTTTGTAACAATATAGCAAACAAGTTTCTTTGCTCCTCCCCTCCACTGCTAGCAAGTAAAATGAAGAGCATTTCCTCTCTAGCTTCCTAGTCAAACAGGTAGGACAGAAGCACACAGAAACTCCTCATTCTTCTAAAGAACAAACAAGCTCCTTCAGCGGTCAGGGATTAGGTGAGAAAAGGTGATTTATTTAGAAACAACAAAAAACCGTTCACGCACCCAAAGTGTTTTGACATTATAGCTAGGCTGCTTTTGAGTAACAACAGCAGAAAAAAATATACAAAAAATGTTTTAACAGAAGTTGTAATAATTCTCATATAAGAAAAATATTTTCTTTCTTCTTCTATTTCATAGGCTTTGCAGTTACTTTATGGAGATCTTACAACATACATCAGACTTCATGAACCTATGCAGGCATTTAAAACTCTGATCCCACAGTTGAATTTTAGTGGAAGATCACCTTTTCTTTTAGAGACCTGCTTATTAGAAATGATTCTAGGAAGCAGTCTATCAGTACTCTTCTGGACATGGAAGGAGACAGCTTAGAGCCTGCATCTTTACAATAATGCAGAAACACTGGTGGGACAGGGTGAGACAGCAATTACTGCCAGAAAGAGCAGAGGTTTCCACTTTTCAAATCCTTCTTGAATGTCTCAGTAAAGTGACTTCTTTTTCCTTGAAGCAGATAGACTAACAAGTTCAGTATTGTAACCGTAACCTTTCAGTGGTGAACTTATTTGGCAGGTCTGCCAAAGAAATGAACTTGCACATTAATATAACAAATGCTGTACTAAACAAGTTCACTTTTTGCTGTTCATAATATAACGAGGACTACTTTCTTAGTTTCTGCTTTTAAAGCTAAAAGCACTTGCAGAGGGTCCTCAATAAACCCTCAGACTAGAGCAGAACAACAGGAACAAGGCTGGGCATTGTAGCCTCTCGGCCACACTTCTGTTCCCTTGCCAAGTGCTCTGAAGCCCACTGTGCATGCTGCGAGGTTTATTTACTGCACCTTTGCATGCAGTGGGTGTCTCTTACTCCCTTCCTTGTTGACCTCATATTAAAATAAAGTCCTGCTGTCCAGCTCTTTGCTGTCTCTCAGCTGAATGTGGCTACTAATGTAAAACCATAAAGATTAAAGTTCAGGAGTCTCCTGTTATAATAAAGCACTGGTGTGCTCCTTTAAGGCATGAGAAGAGCTCTAGGGTTAAGCTGCAGGTGTGGAAACAGCATTTGGTGGTTGCCCTGAGATAATCTTCTGCCTTAAAGTTTGAAGTCTTCCCCATTGGTGATATGTCTGTCAGCTGGTCACTAGCAGCAAAGGCACACAGTAGGACCTGTAGTGTCTGTTCAGTTCAGGGATTGTTACTGTATTGGTCATCCATGCTGTACTGTATAACAGTGTGATTAAATCCAGGTGTAAAAGTAGGCTGTCCTTGAAGAAAAAAATGAAAATATTTAGCAGTATATTGATAGTAATGAAATGGTAAGTGTCTGTGGTGGGTTAACCTTGCCCAGCACAGCAGCTGGACACCCAGTCACCTACCCCCCCAACTGGAAATGGGGAGAAAATAGGATGGAAAAATGCATAGGTTGAGCTAAAGATAGGGAGATCACTTACCAGTTACCATCATGGGCAAAACAGACTTGGAGAAAATTCTCTTTTTCTCCAATTGAAATTAATTTGGATGTTGAGAAACAGAGGAAAAAAAAAAAAAAAAAAAAAAAAAAAAAAATTAAGACACCCCCCCCTTCCTGACCTCACTTCTTCATTCCTGGCCTTCCCCTCAGCTCCCAGCAGTGCAGAGGGATGGGGAACGTGCATTGTGGTCAGCAGTCCATAACGGCTCCTCTCTGCCACTCCTTCCTCCTCCTGTTTTGCCCCTGCACCACTGTGGGACCTGTCCATGGCTTCAGCCCTTCAGGAAAGGCTGGGAGCCTGTCTCGCCAGGCTCTCCCTCTCCACAGCCCAAGGGGAATCTCCACTCCCGCACCTGGAGCACCTCATCCCCTCCTTTTTCTTTCACCTGGGTGTTCACAGGGCTGCTTCTTGCCCCTTTTTCCTCAGTCATGTCTTATCCAGTGTCTTTTGCCCTTTCTCACATAGGCTGTATCTGGCATGGGGCAGCCCTGGCCTCTCCTCATGGAGGAGCCCTGCAGTCACCTTGCCATGGATGCTCCATCCAACGTCCAGTTTTTAATTAGCTGAGAGGGGTGTATAGACTCCTAAATTGCAGTGTGGCTTTTTGGAAAGGGAAAAACAACAAAAAGTGTCTGCTTGGAAAGGTAAACTTGAGCTCTTTTTTTTTTTTATTTTTTAGACTTCTCCCTTCTCCCTCTGTGCAGAACAAAGGGTTTCTTTCAGTCCTGCCTACCAACTTTGCAGGTCCTCTTATATGGCTCTGATTGCTGCTGGCACTGGGTTGCAGTGGTGGAAAGTGGGAAAGTTGAGAAAATTTCTCTCTTCAGGGGAAAACACGAAGGCTTTGCATTCAGACTGCATTTTTTATTCAGGAAAGGGGAAATGCAAACTTCAGGCAAGCATTGGATCCATCATTTCTTTTAGGGCTGTCCCTGTTATCATCACATTTGTTTTGTCCTCCCATGTCATCTTGACTATCCTCCCTTGGCTATCAAAGTAAATACAGTCAGTGTTTAAACACAATATGTAATTTGATTAGCTTTGTATTAATACAATATGCAAGCAGCATCCATCTAAAAGCATTTAGCTCCTCAGTGATTGCTCTTAGATCTGTGGGCATGCAGAGGCTTTGTTAAGTGGCTGATTAAATCCAAGCTGAGAACATAAACCTGAAATCTGCTGTTTCTGTGCTACCTGTGGTGCCTGTAAAGGGCTTCAGTAAACGTGTTCAAGGCCTGGTGGAAATGTAAGGTTAAGTCAGTGCGGTGTGCTTTATCACAAAAGAACAGTGTGTGTTTTGCTAGATAACGTAGGGTGGTGTTCAGATAAGCAGTCAAATAATATAAATACAGCTTTGTTCTTAAAGTGATGAAGGGACATCTTGTATTAGAGCAGCTCCCTCCCCTATTCAGTCTAGTAGACACTAGATACTTTATATTACCTATGGACTTTATAGCTCTGAATCTCTATTTTTTGCCAGTTGTTGAACAGTAGCTGCTGGGTAGATTTTCACATCCCATGATTTTTCATCTGTGATCAGAGAAATCCTGCTCATGAAACCTGTGAAGGTGCTGGGTAGAGTTGGGTTGGCAAAACTTTGATTTTTTTAAAAATGACCAAGTGGAATTATTTTCATACTTTTTATGGACATGAGCATCTAAGTAAACCCTGTAAAAAACACAGTGATGTGTGCAGTCTAATTCGTATGCAGCTATAATGACAAATATTTTTGGTCTGATATCTTGAGAAATTACTGGGGGAGCTCTTCGGCATCTCAGCTTCCAGTTGAATCCCCTCCTTGTTGACTGCATGTTTAGGACCAACAGCTGAGGCAGGTTCCCACCTGGCAGGCGTTTCATCTGTCCTCTTTCACTACCCATGTCATTCTTTCTGTCAATTGGAAGCTTTCTGATTGTGCTGCCTGGAATCACGGTGTAAGACACACACAAGGTTTTTGTCCAATGAGGTTTTGATAGATGCCTGGAAGTTCCAAGAGTGACAGCAAGGTGTGTGTGTGTGTGTGTGCTTTCAGCAGCTGATGTTCCTGGCTCTTTCATCTCTTCCCCAACACTGATTTCAAGCTTTGAAATAGAAGCTCTTGCTCTGAAGGCAAAACTCTGCTTGTTTTGAGAGGGCCAGTACTATGTCAGTAATTAGCTGTTTTTACTGCTTATGCCACTACTACTGAGCTGTTAGCTGCATGAATCATGATTTCAGCTTCCAGTTAGGTTCCTTTGAGAACTGCAGAATCCAAAGTGCTGTATTCTTGTACATTTTAACTTAACAAGTGATTTGTAAAAGTTTAACTACCATTTACTTTATTCTTATGACAATATCAGGTCTTGGGATTTGACAGCTCCTATAGGTGCAGGTCCTTTTTATTCCCCCTGGAAAGCATGGTAAATCAAAACCCTGCAAAAACAAATCTCAAGGAATATAATTAAAAAACAGTGGGTGATTACTTCCTCCATTAAGTATTTTCCTTTGTTGTCCAAAGCTTTTTTTTTTCCCATATAAAGAATCTTCTACATTCTGAAGCTGGCACATAGAGAGAATAAGGCTGTAAAGAAAACAAACAAAACATATTTTTTAAATCCTTGTGTAGTACGTAAGTTTTCTCCTAAATATTCATATGGCTTTTTGTTTGCTGGATTAAACAGTAGAATATTTAATAAAATGGGTAAAATTATACAAATATCTTTTTCTTAGAGTGACAGCTCCTTTATTGTAAATTTCCTGATTATGAAAGATGTAATTTAAAGGCTGGGGGGAATCCTAATTTCTGTGTGGCAAGTGTGCATATCTTAGGTTTTATCAAGGTGAGGCTATTAGTGAAGCTTGCTTATCATAAGCAATTTTTAACTGCTTGGGAATCCACAGCAGACAATTGGTGTAGCTATATGTTTACAACACAGGACTCGTGGGGGAAAAAAAAAGTTGCCTGCAAGATGATCCTTTGTTTCTGGTAAAATACTTGTTACAGTCAACGTTCATTACAGCTGCATCACCACAATTTGATCTTCATTTCCTACCTATATTGATTAGGTACAAGAAAACAAACAAACAAACAAAATGCTAGTGCTGCCTATCGTTCTTTACCAGTATCCGACTCTTACTGTAATCAGATACTTGCCACTGGAAGTAAGCCTTGTATCTCTTACATCCTGTATTGCACCTTCGTGCTACTTAAGAACACTCAATATTACACCAGGATATTATTACGTGACATATGTCTGTTATTACCTAATGTGTCTCTTTGAAGTTCTGCCTTAAAATTAGCCTCCTACTTACCTATTTATCCACTTAAACTAGCGACTGATTTCTGGAAGTGACAAGCACTCAGCCTTGATGCTTTTGAGATTTTTTTTTTTTACTTGAAAGACTATAATTCTTTGGTCTGCATTCATACCTAAAAAGTTCAATCCTGTCAGTCCAGCAACTTTTAACAGATTTTGTTTTGCATTCCTGTAATTAGCTGAATTGGTAGGTAACGCTTTTTTGTAAGCTCTTACTTCAGTATGTCCTTAACATGGATTAATTTCTAATGGGTGCTGGAATTACCTTCCTCTTGTCATCTTAGTACAAAAAAAAAAGCACAAATTTTAAATCTGCTGTGTGGTAGCATTTTTTACCATATATATGAAAATGTTACTGAGCCTCCCAATTTCCTTGCACCAATGCTGTTTTCTTCTGGAACCCCTATCCACTATGGTCAGCCCCAGTAGAGGCATCATCTAAACAAACTAGCCTAACAATCATTATGAAGCTGCTACCAAGCGAAAGTGATATTTTCTCAATTACTGCATGCAGGTGAGTGATTTTGAATAGCTGTTTATATGCAATGCATCTTTGAAGCAGTCATGCAGGCCAAACAAGGATTGTGATAAGCATAAGACTCTTGGAGTAAAATAGGTCCTGTTATATGTATTCACTGCTTGGGGAAAGAAAGCATGTTTAAGATTATAAATTAAACAAAGAAAAATGAACTCTCTGCTCTGCACAGAGTGAAATACAGGTTATCTGTCTAAGGTAGTAGGTGTATAGAAGCTCCTTTTATATCACCTCATAGACTCTTCAAAAAGGCTGCAGTAGTTTTAGGATGATGTAAAGCTGAGCATCCGAGTCTGAGCCAGTCATTCCCAGTGTTGCCATGAAGGGAAATAGGCTATAAAAAATCTCTTTACAAAGAATTATGTTGAACTGTCTATGTAGAGAAGCTTCAGCTTGGCAGGATGCAACTCTACAGAAGGCTGCTCTCACATACCACTTTGAAATGATTTACATACCAAGTACTGGATTTGGAAGCAAATATCTGTTCTTATGTTTTTCTGTTTTTTTTTTTTTTTTATCATGATCAGATTTTTTTTTTTTCATTACATTAATATACACCGTAAAACTTTTATAATGGACTCCTCATTTAGAGGACAAAAAAATCCTACTTGGGTCAACTTAATTTCTGTTCATCTGAAGATATAAAGATGTTAGTATATTCAGCTTTAGTTACTTCTGTTTATATAACATCTGCAAATCCCTATGAACTAAGCTCCATCTTGGTCTGTGAATTTAATTGAGCTTCTAAAATAAATTCTACTTTTTTTTTTTTTTTTTTTTTTTTTTTTTCATATTTTAGCTAGCTGACTGTCCATGTGCATTTCTGAACTTTTATCGTTCTAATAAAACCCTTTTGGAAAGCTGTGAATCTCTTACTCCTCCTTCATTGCAAAATTCTGTTTTGAAGTTACCTAGCTTATGCAAGATGTTAATTTTTCTGAGCAAAAACACAGAAATATGTCGACTTGCATACTAGGCTAACTTCAGCTCCCTGAGAACTCACAAACGGTACAGCACCTGTGACTATGCCAAATGTAATTACAAAACTCCCTGGGGAATAATAAATCTTACTAGTGTTGACAATTTCTTTCATATTTGGTATAAGCTTTGTAGTGGAGATTTCTTTTGTTCCTCTCTGAAGTGCATCAGTGTCTACTGTATAGAAATATGTGGAATTGTTTTGGAAGCCCTTACAGGTGGCCCAGCTGGAATGGGAAGGCATGCATGCAGATCCCACTACAGAAGAGACTGAAGCTTGATGAGTAAGATGCAGCTTGTCTTCTTAGATATGATGGTGGGTAGCACAGAACAGATATGTTTTGAGATGCTCTCACTTTTAGTGAGACAACTGTCATGTCTCCTCTCCGGCTTTGCAAAACAAGCTTCAGCCTTGGCTTCAGTGAGAACAGGACATCCAGACGTGACCAAGAATAAATTCCAATGTAGATAATTCCCAGATAGGGGAAGCTCCCCCAGGGGAGGGGGAAGAGATGAGGGGAAGGGGGAGGAATGAAGTTCACTCCTCAGGGGAGCAATAAGCTATTCCTATTCCTGTTAATAGTCTAATGTTCACTGCTAACTCTCATCAGCAAAATGACTTACAGTTGCAAAAAGAAGTATTTCATAATCTAGACCATCTTAAGAAAAAAATTATTAGTTTCAGCTGCTGAACGATGAAACTGGATAAAAGGGGTTTTAAATGCATCCATCCACAGAAAAGTGTCTTTTTAGGAAAGAAGAACTCACACCCATACTTCTTAAACTTGAAGTTACTTGAAGCCTACTCTTGTTTTGATTACAGCTGAACATGAGGAGAAATATTCCTAGCTGAAACAATTTAAGAAACTCCAGTGGTATTCTGAATTGAATGGGTTTCATATTATCCTTTAAAACAACTTATTAAATGTCCTGAGAATGCTGTTGGGTCAGTGGCAACAGCACTCCTCCCTTCTCATTCCTCCCCATGCCAGTCCAAAAATGGGTGTTTAGATTTTAGATTTTAGAAACAGCCACGGTACAGAAATTGCCATGTTATATCTAAGTATGCTTTTACCAAGCCCTAGACACTGGGGCTCTGCTGCCCCTCTCCTGTACGTGCAGGGAATATACCATAATATATAGGTACCCAAGTAAGATGTGCTAGTAACACTAGGAAGACGAAGATGCTGTCACAGGAGGAAAAGCAGCATGGGCTTTGGTGTGCTTTTATTATCAGCAGCAATTAGTGAAGCACTACAAATGCTACTTTACCTGAGGTATATGCAAATATTTGCCTAGAAACAGAGCCCCAAACCCTGCCCCAGGTCCTTTCTATCTGTCTTTATTCTCTGTATTGATCACCTGTTTTGTTTTCTTCCTTACCTAGGGACTGCCTTTATGCTGTCTCTTTCCTGATAGTTTTACTGAATCTGGTTTATAAAATAAAGCAAAACACTCTCTCACAATCTTTTGAGGAATATATGCAAATGCTCTCCTGGGTCTTTATCCCCTTAGATTATTCAGCATGTATTACTACTGGAGCGAGAGTCTTGCCTTACTGTCTCTTCACTTCATCGACTTGTCTTGGAGCTTTCTGGGAAAGCATCTTTTCTATTACTCCTGAGCCTGGTGAACTGGGCTTTTATTTATTTATTTATTTATTTATTAATTATTAATGGTAACTCCGTAGCTATTTTGGAATTCCTCCACGTGGAAAATATAAAACAAGTGCTTGCAGCTATTAAATGTGAGCTACTTATCCATTTGACTGTCTGGATGGATTTAATTTTGAACGCCTTATCTAACTGTGTTGAACTCTTTTCACAGCTAATATAAGCAGCTGATGAAATCGTAGTATTGTAACAGCTAGAGATGGACAAGATTACACTCGTGACTCCCAGTGAGAGCAGCACTTGGCATTTTGTGGCATTAGCTGTGCCTTCAGGCCCGATGCTCCCTCAGTCTTTGCCTCCCCCAGGCAAAGCAGCGATCCAAGATGGTGTTGCTGAAGGAAGGCAGGTTGAGTGAAGCTTTCTGCTCTGCCAGGATCCTGGTCTCCAAGTAACTGGGAATTTGGCCCCTGGGTCAGTAGGGCTTCCGAAGTCCCTTTTGCTATGTTTAAGCTAGGGACGTTTGCTGGCTCTTATGTGGGAAAAGTTAATTGTGCTACTGGTTGCATAGGTGGTTGATACTGAGGCAAGATAATGTAGTTGCTCTTGTAAACTGTGAGATCACCAGGCAAGCTGGGACTTGCACAGGTAGGTATTTCTAAACTACTAGAAACTAATGAACTTTACTTGGCAAGAGTAGAGAAACTGTTGAAAGGCGGTTAGGTTCCAGTCCATTTATTTATTTATTTATTTATTCTACCAGGTGCACGCTGGCTGATAAACAGTGTACATCTGCTTTCATGGTTTCTGAGTGAATGATCTTTCCAGCAAAGGAGCCTTGAATCAACAGTAACTTCTTGTTCTGTATCTGTGCTGCAGTGTCACCTGCTGCTTGACGCTGTTTTCTATGTCCACCTTTCTATAAGGATAGCCCTTTTCAAGAAAGGTTTGTAGTTTGAAACCTCCTAGGATTACAGTCAAGACTAGCTGGGAAAACATCAAGTGGGAACAAAACAAAACAAAACCAAAACCAACCAACCAACCAAACCTAATTCATTGGTTTTGTGTCATTTAGGAATTTTTAACATCAGTAAGGGGATTAGTTCCTATTATTGCAGTACCTGACCATGTCCTGGGCTAGATATTTAGGCGCCTGCCAGCTCTCCTAATTCTCCCCAGAGTCAAGATGAGTTACTAAACCTTTTTTTCTTTCTGTGATTCTGTGATTCAGTGACAGAAGGCGGCATCTATCAGAAAATAAGTTACAAAGGTCATGTTGAATCCCTGGAAGTCAGATGCAGGTGGTGTTCAACCCAACGTGGGCTGATACTCTAGAAGTCACTGTAGTATGCCATGCATGTTCTCTTGTTAGCTTCATAGTCAATCAATGTTAGTTCATCTCTTTAAATACAAGTCTTGACAGTTTCTGTCTAAATTACTGAACTAAAAAATTCTGCTGCCTCCTTAAACATGGAGCACATGGTTTTCTTAGCACTTGCACCTTAAATCTGCTAAATTGAAATTCCTTAGCTTCTGATCTGCATTTGAAGAGTGGCCATAAATGGGCAAAATGCTTCAATGAGCTGTCCAACTGTAGCTTTTTATTTTTATTTTTTATTTTTATTTTTTAAGGAAATGAACGCAAAGAATGCATTAATTGTTTGGGATGTCCATGTGACCATCTTATCTTCTCTGACAAGCTCTTTTAAAAATAGGCTATGCACTAAAAACAATAGAGATCTTAAAATACAAAACAAACAAACAAACAAAAAAAAAAAACAAAAAAAAAACCACCAACAACAAAAAAAAAAAACCCACACATCATCATCTTTAATAAACCTCTTTCTAGAAAATGAAGTCCCAAATTAAGTTCAAAATGCAGTTTCAGGAGTAAATCTGCTATTCATATCCTAATTTTTGCTTTCATAATTTTGAGAAACTTGGGATAAATCATTTGGAAAGTTTTAAGGTGAATTAATGTTGCAAGCAAACTGTACTTTGCTAAATCTTTCACTGGGAACTACCTCCTGAACTTGAAAACAAACCCAAGAGTACTTCCGTATGTTTAAAGTGTATAACTGCTAGATGAATCGAGACTTACTATTCTACATATTCAGAGAGCATAAGGATCGTCACAGCTGTGCTTTTCTGTCCTGACACTACTTCAGGCTGTGAAATTATTCAAGCAGGGTGTATGTGAGCTGTATCTGAAAGGTGGAAAAGTTTGACTGGCCTAAGTGCAGGAACAAAATACTGAATGCAAGAGCCTTGCACTGTGCTGTCACTGCCTTCTAGTAAGGTCTTTGATATACCATGGTGGAGTGTTAACATGCAAGTACAAAAAAAGGCATCTGTTGTCTGCTCAGGCATCCAGACAATCTTGTACCTCTTACACATTCTTTCCTGTTAAGCAACTAGATCCCCCTTCTATTGGTATCCTGCCTATTTAAATTTGGATACTTGGCAAAGAGCATCTTGTGTGCATGTAGCACGCAGAATGTGTTAGGTGATCCACAAGTTCCAAGAAGCAAATTAGGTAATGCGGTGGGTTCTCTGAGCATAAGCCTTGCAACTGCTGTAGACTTTTTCTGCCCAGCGACTGCCCCAAGACTAAATAGTGCAAGTAATTCCTGGGTTGACCTCAAGTAAGATTTTTAAATATATATATATATACTTTTATCTTGCCTATCTAAAAATCTCTTTGCATTAAGGCTTATATAGCTGTGGTCTCCAGCTCTGCCTTCAGCAGGAACATACAATGTCCCCAGAATATGGCATGAGGTTGAATATTGGAGTAAAATAACTGCATTGCTTTATAGTAGTTCTTTAGAAGCAAACCTATTTTGTTTCTGAATGGTCTCCTGGAAAAAAAAGTATAGGTCAGGCAAGTAGGGGGTGGGCTGTGTTTCTTGAAAACAGAACTTTATTATGTGCAATCCATAATGGTTTTCTTGGCTTATTCCCCACGCCTTGCTGTAGGTCTCGGCTACACTCATGAACCTGTAGAGAAGAGCAGACACATGAAAGCAGAGGCTGCCAGGGGTGACTGTCAGCTTGAAGATCCAAAAACAGCCTCCACTGGGACTTTCTTTGCCCTTCCTGTTCTAGCTTCCTTGCTACTGGGCTTGTTTCATGTTAGCACAGACTTGCAGCAGAGTGAATCAGAGTTGAAGGCAGATGTTTATTACTGCCTGCTGAGAACTTGACTTAGTGTTTTATAAACTGTATTTTTAGAAGTACACTAAGTGCAGGTGGGTTAGAGACATGCTAAGCAACTCATCTGTTATTCTTTTCATTTATGATAGTATTTCTCTTGGCTGTGAATCCTTGTTTCAGTAAAACTGAAGAGAGTTGGAATTCCCTCAGCACAAAGTCAGCTGATGGAGACTAATTCTTCTGTTCCAGTTTCTAGATATTTCTAGTGTAAACAAAGTCAACAAATCGATTGTGTGACTGCGTAAATTGAATCTCTCTGAGTTGTTTTTTTCTCTTTTTATGAGAGAGATGCATTTTTAATAGTGAATACTTCTGGCGCGTTGCCATCAGTGTGTGATTTTAGATGTACAGAAGGTCTGGATGATCAGTGCTTGTACTAACTGGATGGGGCTAAAAACACATCAGTGAAATTAGCAGTTAAGAGGTTTTCTTCTCTCTCTCACTCCTCTTTCTGGTTGAGAAAAGTTATGGATATATGAAACTTGGCTGGTATTTGGATGTGCTTTTACAGAAGATAAGAACTTTGCCTCAGCGTTGAATGCTTGATATGTAGCAGGATATGATATGTGGCTTATTTTGTCTCTGTGTTTCACTGTAGTGGCTCAGTTCTCTTCTGTCTTGTAGATGTTCAACTTAACACTGGCTGGAAGGGGAGTGATGTTTGTATGATTGCTGTACGAAAACTCCTATTTTTTTTTTTTTTTTCCTCTCACAGCACTGTTTTCTGATCAGTAGATGTTGAACTTCCAATGAAAAGCAAAACACGGAGTATGGATTTGTAGATAGGGTCTTGTCTCTCTTTACTCCTCTCTCTCATTTCTATTTGTTTTCAAATACACGGAGACAGAGCGTTAGTGGGACTGTAGCTATTCAAACCCGAGCTTCCCGCCCCAAGTCAGGAAATGCCTGGCTTCAGAAGCACAACGGCTCTGCGCCGATCCCTGCCTGTGCTGCTGCCTTCCCACAAAGAGAGCCTGAGGAAATGCCCTGAATTCACCACCAGCGGATTTTTCTCCTTGCACTTCTCACAGGAATCTGTTCTCAAGCGCTCGTGCTCATTGCTCCACACTTCAGTAGCAGTGTTGCTTGAACATGCCTCTGCTTCTGAGCTGGAACCCACGCCAGAAGGTACCAACGACTCAGTGCACGCGGGGTGCTCACTCTTCTCCTTTCTCGTGGTGTGTCGGAAATGGTCTGGCATGAGGGCAAGCTGGGCAGTTGGTGCTGAGCTGCTTCGCTGCTTTGAAAATAATCGTCTTACTAGAACTGCTGTCATTAAGGAGCTGGAGTTATTAGGCATGTTTATTAGATTAGGCCTTCACAGCCACGCTGATGGTTTTCAGCCTCGCACTAAGAAGAGGGGCTCTGCTTTGTTGATAAACTCCAGGCAGAAATTTGCCATGTAGAAATTAGAAGCAAACTAAAAAGAGTTGCAGCATAATTAAGTTCCCTCTAGCTGTGGATATGAAAATATCCAGCAAGTGAATTTTTTTTTTTTCTTTGCAATATTCACAGCGTTAAAGATTTAAGTTTCACTTTAAATTGAAAGCACTGCTGGGCAGCTATTGCTGGGTGTGTTTGTACGTTAGTCCTTCAGCAAAAACAAGGAGCTCCACCTTTGTTCAGTGAAGGCTGTTGTAAATTCAAAGGAAGTATATTTTTTAATGCTTTAACTTCTGTCACTGCTATTCAAGACAGCGTGCAGTATCACCATGGAGATACTCTGCCTAGAGTTGTGACAAAGAAAAAAGCACAGAAGAAAGCTGCTAAGTGCTGCAGCATGCATGAATTGATAGGCTTGATAGACTCTCTATTTTACAACTTCAAGGTATGGATGACAAACACCTAATAAAGTTTCTTGTTCTTTTTAAAGGAGGGTTGATAAAGTTGGAATTTATTTTAGCAAAAATCTAGTTGCATGATGTGAGAAGACTTGATAAGAAAGTTTCAATTTGGTGTTAAATATTTTCCTGTGGTCTTTTACTGACTTTGGTTCTATAAAGTCAGACGAAAAAGCTTGCATCATTTCTATCAATTTAACTGATGTTTCCAACACAAAAATACATTTCTGTATTGAACATAGTTATGCTTCTTGATGTATAGCGAAATGTTTTTTGGCTGTACTGTATTCATACGCACTTTGAACAGTGTACTGTTTATGCTTGAGGAAGGTATTTGTTCTCCTTCCATGACCCACTTGTAGGCCTAGTCACAAGGGACAGGATAGGGTGGAGCTCATGAACTGCAGAGGTAGAATTATAGGAAAATATATATTAATATAGGATATATTAATATATATATATTTCCAGGGTTAAGTGTTGCAGCATTATTCCAATCTAGCTGGTCAAATAGCTGATGCCATGCAGTAGCTCTAAGGTCTATAACCAATGTTGTGGGTGCAAGGTACAAATGGGATAGATTGGAGGACCTTTTGGCTATAATTGATGCCATTACTAGTTTCATCTTACCAAAACTCTACAGCCTAGTAAATAGAGTTAAACTCCTATCACTCTTTAATTCTTATGTTCAGAGCTGAATCTTACTGTAGGTGATGCAGAACTCGACTAGTGACATCCATTATGATTGGAGCACAGCTGACATCCCTTATTGAATCACCACATATTGAATCAGATCTAACTAGGTAAAGAATGATTCATACAATTTTAGTCTACTCAAATATGCCTGATAACCGATTTAATTAGGATTCCCAAGTGTCTTTTTCCCTAATTAGACTTATCAGATCTATCGTGTTTCCCTAGAGTGAAATGTTGCCTCCTTAATGTCATTATGGAGCTCTTCTTACTTGCCTCTCACCTTAGTCTTTGTTTTTGCTGAACCAGGTTTTGGAGGCAGTGCTGCTCACACTGAAAACTTTTGCAGGGCTTCTGGTACAGGTCCTGAAGAAGGACTTCTGCTCTTCTCTGTTCTTTTGGCTCTAAAATATTGCTGAAGAGTCACTCAACTGTTAGCCTTGGAAAACATCTCAGTGCCTCAGATATAATCTCAATAATTCCACTAAATTACTGAGACTTAAAATTAATAACTATGAGCACTCTTTCAAGACTGTTAGAGTTCAAGTGCTACTGCTGTCTCCTGACAGATGTGTACATCTCTCAGCATCCTGGAAGGGAGGAAATCTCATCTGATGCTCACACGTCCATTTTGCCTGGTATCAGTTTATTAGTACTTGATAAGAGTTTAGTGTGCCTTCAGCTATTTAAACATGAGGTCACTGCTGTGGCAGAGAAAGCTCTGTGTGTGTTGCTGTTACAACATATGTGAATAAATGTTTTGTCTAGTTCCTTCATCTAGATAATACACCATATCTATCTAGCTCTTTATGAAGCTTGTCAGAACTTCTGTTTGTTTTCTGGATTATTTTCTCTTTTTTAATTGCTTGGTGATGTGTGTGCTCCCAAGCTTCTTGCTCTTTTTAAGGACCTTTTATCTTCTGTTTCAGGAGCTCTTCCTCTTCTTCTCTTAACTTTTTAAAGTGAAAAGTTAACGATTTTTTTTACATTCTGTGGTCAATAAATACTGTGTATTGTACAATTAACATTTACAATGTCAGTTTAATGTTAATTTGCATTGACTGAGAATGTCTATCTTTAACAAGCTTTCATTGTATTCTTACTGTAGTTTTTATTATTATTATTATTGTCTTCTTCTACTTCATGTAGTAGTCTGTTACTCCTCATCAGTCTAGGGAAACTTCCTGAATGGTAAATACAGGCATGTTGCTTTTGGTTCCTCCTTCTGGCTTGAGAATCACTGTCCCAGCAAGGTGCTGTCAAGCCATCAGCTCCTACCTTTCAGCCTGACTCCCTCTGGGATGTAGTCATCTTCTCCTTCTCTGCCTAGCAATATTTGGAAAAAGGTGACAGGCCCTGAGACTGTGGGACTTGTAGAGAATCAACTCTTGCATTTTTTCCAGGACTAGCTCCACTGGATTTGTTGGGTCTGGAAGTATGCCTTTCACCCTGCAAATACACTGTCTATCCTCTTCTACACCAGTCTCCCAGCTTGAAGCAACTTTCCTCAAGGTTTAATGACAAAAATTCTGAGTATGTTAGATTAGTTAAGTATTTTAAACATTTATTTTGTTTGTATACTGCTAAATGCCAAAAAACTATTTATGTGATAACTTGTTTAAACTTTTTGCTCCGGAGGAACTTTTTGCAGGAGGAACTGCAATGACCCCGTGGGCTTAAGGAGTAAGAATCCCATTTCTCCCCTTTGCCTGCCTAATTTCATGGGTCTGCTGCAGGGAATTACTAGAACTTGGAAACATGTTAATAAGTTTTGAAAATTTTAGTAATCTATCTTCTAGATGTTACCAATCTGATTTCTAAAAATATTTAAGCAGTTTCATCCTGTTAATTCACTATTTTTACTGTCCATTCTGCTTACTCACTTGTCTAACTTTGCCCTGCAATTTCAACATTAACAGCTAATAAGCTAATATCTAAATCCAAAAAAAGTTACACAACTTTGATGCTGTAACTCTTGTGACTGAGGTTTCTTGATATGCAGAGGAGCAAAATGTCAAAAGCAAGCAAACAAACAAACAAAAAAACCAACCCTATACTGAATAAATAATTAAAAAGCCATGTTGGGGTGGTTGCCATCCCTGATAATTTTGTAACTTCTCCTGTATTTTGCATTTCAGGAAAACACAAATGTAAACTCTTGTTTAGATTCCACCTGCTTGCAGTTACAGTTGTTTTCCCAAAGTCAAAACATACAATGAAAATGTTTTAATCTGATAAGGTGCAAGTGTCAGCAAATGGCAGTGACACTTGGTTCTTGATAGGTAACATGGTCCTGGAATGGAAGAAGGTCAGATCTAACAATATAACCTGGCACATCAATCATTGGGCACATCAGCATTGGGATACTGTTATTCTTTTACTTTGAAGACAATAAAATCCATGTGTATAAATACAGTATGATCTGAAACTTCTGCACTAATGCTAGGATCCCTCTGTGTTGAAATGAAAATACTGTAGCTGTTCATGTGGTAGGCGGAAGCAAAAGCAATAGAGGGAGCAGGTATCATGAAATAATAATTATGGCTCAAATACTAATGATTTGTAGGAGTGTTGCCAGCAGATCAAGAGAGGTGATCCTGCCCTGCTACTCAGCCCTGGTGAGGCCAAACGTGGAGTAATATGTGCAGTTCTGGGCTCCCCAGAACAAGAGGGACATGTAGCTACTGGAGCGAGTCCAGGACGTCTACTAAAATGATTAGAAAACTGGACCATCTGGTGTACAAGGACAGGCTGAGAGCTGGGCCTGTTTAGCCTGGAAAAGAGAAGACTGAGGGGAGACCTCATTAATGTGTATAAATATCTGAGGGGAAGTGTGTTGAGAGGATGGAGCCAGTCTCTTTTCTCTTGCAGGATCTTATCTCATATTATCATCTTATGCAGGATGAGAGGTAATGGACACAAACTGAAGCAGAGGAGTTTCTGGCTGAATATGAGGGGGCATTTCATTACTGCGAGTGTGACAGAGCACTGGCACATGCTGCCCAGAGAGGTTGTGGAGTCTCCTTCTCTGGATATATTCAAAACCTGCCTGGATGCCATCCTGCACAATGTTCTCTAGGTGATCCAGTTCGGCTGGGGCGGGGGTTGGACTAGATGGTCTTCAGAGGTCTAATCTCAGTTGTGATTCCAACCTCATTCTGTGATTGAAGAGTATGCATGGCCTGGAAAAGACAGAAATAAAACCAAGTGGTACATAGCAGGATGCTAGGTTTGTTAGTTCGTTTATTTTTATTTTTATTTTTTATTTTTTTTTAAATAGGATTATAACTATGTAAAACTCCATGTGTGTATCTGAGCGGGAGATCTCCAGGAAGGGAAGGAATAGGGAATCCTACTGTGGTATAGATGGAAGTCTCTTGTCCGCAGCCTTTTGGACATTTGTTGCCAGAAGAGGAAGGGATAGGATGCATAAGGAGGCTCTCAGGTATTATTTGGAAGACTTCAGAATTTCTTCTCCAGTCTCTATTGTGGAATTTACGAGCAAGTGACAAAATCCATTTATTGGAGTGGTTGTCATGCCATGCTTTTTTAAAATCCAAATAGCTGAATAAAGAGCTGGCATTGCTTAATCCAGTTGACTGCAGGGAAGATTTGTTTTTGAATAGAATTATTGTTTGTCACTATACTTTGAATAAAATATAAGTGAATTGTACTGTATCACATTTTGGATTTTAAAAAGGGAAATTTAATTAAAATTCAACTAGCTTGTGAACTTCGCTAAAATCAAGAGCTAAGGGATTTAAACTCTACAGTGTCTTTAAGCACAAACCATTGAAAGAATGAGAAGAAAAATGATCATTGAAAAAGATGTATCTCAGAAGATAAATCAGCATGAGATTTGTTCACGTCCAGCTGAGCTGGACAATGGTAAATGGTAATGCTGGACAGTGGGCAACGGTAAAGCAGCCATTAGTGAGAATGAGTAAAAAGATTAAGTACAGTCTACTGCCTGCACCATATCAAGCCTAACTTTTGGCCTCATTGAAAACTGAGATGATGATGTCTATAGGGACAAAAGCCAAATGGTCAGTAGAACATAGAGTAATTGAACTTTATTTTGAAGCAAATGAAGTGGAAGTAGGTTTGAGTTGAGGAGAAGTATGTAATGGGATATGGGGGTTAAGAAGAGGTAATTTTCTACTATGACTTGCAAAAGTATTGGCTTATAAGATCACTGCCTTATTAGCAAGTTCCAGATGGTATCAAGACTGGAAGATAGAGATACTGTAGGGCACATGGTTTATTTACTAAGGTATCTTCGGAGTTATCTTCTCTCTTTTTTTTTTTTTTTTCTTTTCCAAAACTTTAGAAGACACTTTCAAATATCACACAAGTGAGGGAAAGCTGTATGATACACTATTTATTGATTGTGTTGGATTAGGTGAGCGTTGAGAACTGACTTCTTTTGTAGTGAAACTAGCGTTGATATCATCCCTTGATCTGGTTGTAGCTAGCAGTCTTCCAAATGTGTGTGCCATGATGTCATTCATTATTTTGCCTGCCAGAGGTGAGACCTGGGTTAAGCAGAGGAGGGTACGGTTGAAAGAGGAACTAGAATCACTCTTGAGACCTATCAGTAGCCTTGGATGAGTCTTGGCTTTTTTCATTGAAGGCAAAATGGAAAAGGAGCTTGCATATTAAATATGCTGATACTGAAGGCAAACATCTTCCGAAGTGATTGGGATAAAATGGAAGAAGAGCCACGTAGCCTTAAAAGACTGGGTGATACAGGTCTAAAATGGAAAGTTTCTGCTACAGTGATGTGCACTTTGGCCTCCAGGGCTCTCTCAGTTGTATGTGGTACTACTGTAACATTTCCATATGCTTGCTGTCTGTATTCCAAAATTGCCAGTTGAAACTGATGGACATTACTGGTCTCTTTCCATGCACAAAATGTGGTTTCCACAGCTGTCCTAAGAACAGAATGTCTGGCTCTGCTATATGAAAGTAAAGAAACAATAATGGCCCTCTGCAAAACACGTCAGCAAGAGACATGATGTGGGAAGAGGGCTGCAAAAGAGAGAAGGCAGTATAAGTAAAAGGGAAAAAAATATGTAGACGTTTGTCAGTAGACTGTAAGCTCATTGCTCTGGTAGTTTAAAACCTTACATTATAAAACAATTTCTAGTATTTTTACTGAAACTTTTTTGCTTTGCTTCCCCCTTCATTCTAAATTCTATGCAGGAAATTTCTGTATTATGTTTATATTGTCAGCCAAGAAGTTAGTGCACTGTGCTGAAGAAATAACCTGTGAGAATATTTACAGTAACATTTTTTTGGGGGGGGGATACCACTGTCTATTATCTCATTTGTGTCTGCTAAAGGGATCATTTAATCTATCCCTTAGGTTCCTGATGTCATCAGCAGCATAAGACAAGTCTCCAAAGCAGCACTGAAAGAAGATGCCAAGCCAAGTAAAGACAGTGAAGATGCCTTCTATAACTCTCAAAAATTTGAGGTCTTGTACTGTGGAAAGGTGACGGTGGCTCACAAGAAGGCTCCCTCATCATTAATTGATGATTGCATTGAGAAATTCAGCCTTCATGAGCGTCAGCGCCTGAAACTATTAAATGAACAGCGGAATAATGGGTCGAGTTTGGACTTACCCCTGTGTGAAGGAAATGTGCCAGCTTCTCCATTGGATAGCCCATTTGAGGAGCTGGAGAGCCCAAATAACACCACAGGACATGCTGCGATGTTTACAATTGGCAGCCAGACCAACTTGACCAACCTGGCCAGCACACGTAGCTCCTTTCCAGAGCGAATTTTAGAGGATTCTGGCTTTGATGAGCAGCAGGAGTTTCGTTCCCGGTGCAGCAGTGTCACTGCAGTTATGCAAAGAAGGGTTCATGATGCAAACCTGAAAATACAGCCACGCAGAAGACATGCAAGTGCACCCAGTCATGTTCAGCCCTCTGATTCTGAGAAGAACAGGACAATGTTGTTTCAGGTGTGTCCTGGGATGAGCGAATTCATGTTGGTTTTGTACAATATCTTCACCTGTGCAGTTTGAAGCTGAGACAAGTTTTGTAAGACTTATCTTACACAGATTATTTTACATCTTATTTTATCATGGATTCAGTATAGTTTCATGATTTGTCAGAAATATTTGTGTGTATGTTCATAAATGTTTGGAAAACAAGTAGCTTGACTTTAAGGAAACCAGTATGACTCATGAGCACAGGTAAATTTTAAGAAAAATGAATGGACAACAAGAGCAGAGTTTCAAGAGGCAGAGCTCACTATTTCATATGTGATTCTGGTTCATCTGTGCTGGTGAGATCTAGGACTTAGCTGAAAAAAGTATTTTATTCAAAAAGATAATCTACCAAGATTTCCTTATGAACAAATCATCTCTCTGTATCATTAAAAAGAAGCCCCTAAGTTCACAGCATTATGTTTGAGCCAGCTCCTTTATAATTTGTACTGATGTCAAACTGTTCTCATCTGTCTTTCCCAGATGAGTAGTCAAATGTCTCTGCTTGCACTGAAGGTTTCTTGCTTCAGACCTCAAAGTTCTTTCTTCTCTTGCCTGAAGTGTATTTGACATCTTCAGAGCTTGTACTGAGAAAACAAAAGGACACTTAGAGGAGGTGACCCATAAAAGGAAAAATCTTTGGAACTTAAAATAACAGGGAGCTAAATGCTTGAGTTTTGTCATTCGATTTGCATTAAAGATCATTCTTGCCTTTTATTCTCTTGGGGAAATGCTAACTGAAGTGAGAATGCATTGCCCTTTGGAAAGCCACAGCTATCCCTGGTAATGAAAAGGATTTAGCTATAAAACTCCTGAAGCTCTGTGGAGTAAGTTCCATACACTTGCAAAGCAGTTTGGGAAAGCTTGAAGGATTTGTTGCAGAACCTCCACTTGCTCTTTCAGACTTGTTTCAGAAATTTAAAGTATCACCTTAAGATCAGCATAGTTTCTCAGTTGATCTATGGAACAGCTGTTATGGTGGTGGGTTTGTTTTAAATCAAAACCACCCACAGATTCTGTAGTTTTGCTGATTTCTGTATTGGACTTTATAATTTAGCCACACTGTTTGGTAAAGGTTTTGGTATTATCTGTCAAGCATGATCTTTTGACAAAAATAACTCAAAATGATAAAGGAAAAAACAAAAACAAAACAAATAATAATAATAATAATAAAATAATAATTAAAAAAAAAAAAAAGAAACCCAAAGCCTCTTTCCAAGTCTTTTTTCTATTGAATTGAGTGTATTGTTCTTGCAGAAATACTCTTGCTCAATCGAGGCTAAATTATGGCACTCTTATTCCTGCTGAGTAAGCTGGTATGCTGGAGGTACTTTATGTAAACAAGAAAGGGCTAGATTTTGACATTTTTGTTGCTGCTTACACTGTGCCCTGTGCCTCTAAGACAGTCATAAAATAGACTTTCTTATTTTTCTCCTTTTTTTTTTTTCTTTCAAGGTTGGAAGATTTGAAGTTAACCTCATCAGTCCAGACACCAAATCTGTTGTGCTTGAAAAGAACTTTAAAGATATCTCCTCATGTTCTCAGGTAAGCATTAATAAGAAGCAGCGTATAGATTATCAGAAGAAAAGGAATTGATTTGTTCTTCAGCTTGAATGCCTTGCTAACATATAGGAAAAAAAAGAAATGTGGAGGTTTTTTTTAGCATTCTGTTCTGCTCTTGTCCTGCTCTCCTTTATTCAGTCTCAAAGGTTACTTTTAAATAGTTTATCCTCTTTGTCTAAATCACAATAAAATTAAATAGATAGATTGCTGATTTACCCCATTTGCATCATGTTTGACAGCAAAATGTTACTGAGTTCTTTGGGCAATACAGCAGAAGAAATTGTATATTAAATTATGATTGCTTCATAAGCAGCTGCAGCAGACTTGAAGTAGTGATGGCAAAAATTATAATAGTGAGAGCTGTTATTCAAATCAGGATTGCACTCATCTGGTAGCATTTTCAAGTAGATATTGCACAAAAATTATGCAATGTCATTCTCAAAGAGCTTAAATACAGAAAAGATGAGCACAGAATAATCAATGTGAGATGCAGTAGTGGTGACTTTGATCGTTGGTCAGAAAGCAAAGTATAAACTTCTGCTTTGTGAGAGCATTGGATTTAATTTGGAAATAGCTTAATCTCAATTTAGGATGCTCTGGGAGTGCTGTCTCTGAATTGCTGATCTGAAAGGCTCTGGAGTGGAGGGAGGAGAGCATCAGATCAGTCCTCCAGAAAAACAGCAGTTTACCTACATCATTTCTTCTGGAATATATGGTAATAGATGAACCTAACTTTCTCTAGTATAAATGTGTCTCATAAAAAGTGAAACATCAGGGCAGAGGGATTTTTCTTTCTGTCTTGTTGTTCAGCAGCTGTTACTTCTGGTACTTTCTGTTTTGAGGTCTTTTTTTTTTTTTTTTTTTTTTTAAACCTTTTTATTTTGGTATTTTTTTTTTTTTGGTTTTTTTTTTTTTTTTTTTTTTTTTTTAAACCTTCTGCCATTCCCTATGCATGTGCATCACCTTAAACATTATTATTCTAGTTTAAAGTATGCTTTCAGGCATACTCTAAACCTGCCTTTCACCCCCAAGTGCTTTCATTTTAATGCTAATAACAAATCTGCTCTTGCATAACTGTGCTACAAATGCTAATACAAATTAAGAACTGGTCAGTATTTCTGAATCAAGTGGAGCCTTAAACTATTAACTATAGGCCCAGGTCCTTATGTAGGGTCTACAACTCGTGTTGCTGCTGAGAGTGGAGAAAGGCATGTGCAAATACGGAATGGAACAATGATCAAACAATTGCCTACTAATAACTTTATTATAAATACAGATAGATTCTCACAGCAGTGGTATGGAAAGCAAAAGTTGCAGATGGTTGAGTCTTCCTTCCACCTGCCCCCCCTTTGTGGGTGTACTGAGCTCAATAAAAGTGACATTTCAATTTTACATGCTTGTAACTGGCAAACAAAAGTCCTAAGTGCAGAAACATTTTTCAGCTCAGTGTGATGGAGACCAGCAAGACCATTGCAGACCTTTAGTTTTCCTTCAGTAAAATAACTGTATGCAGTCAATAGTGGCAGGTAATGCTGCATGTTGGGTTTTGGAGGTGGAAGATTTCACTTTCATTTGAAGCAAAGCTTTTGTTATTTTGCATGCTTGAATAACTCACACAGGCACTGACAATACTGTGGGTTTCTCATTTAATGCAAGAGATGCTTTAGAGAAGTCTTTTTTTTTTCTTTCTCCTTCTATGTTCAATAGAAATGAAACATTTAATTTGTTCAAGGCTAAGGATTTGGTTGCTCATCAGTCTTTCTTTTAAGAATTCAGTGCTAGCCACAGGGCTTCTCTGCTGTGGATTTATGGGGAAGTGATTTACTGCATATTGTGAGACTGCAGCATAACAATGTTTGTTCTTCTGAGCTTCAAGAATGATGAAAAAGAGATGTTCTCTTCAGCTTGCATTCTGGATTCTTTTAGTCTGGCCTAATAAATTTATTTTATTCTATAACTTAAGTATGGTTGATTGGCTGCATTCAATTCATTATCCACACTTTTGCATAATTGTCAAGGCAGGAGAATGGATGATAAACCCCTGTGTGTGCTGGCGAATCTCAGCTATCAAACAGCTGTAGAAATATTCTTGTTTCAGCCTTGCTGACCTTGAGAGAACTGAGAAAAATGAGAAAAGTCCATGTTCTTTTGGCATGATGAGCCAGGCCATCCCCCCCTCTTAAAGAAAAAGTGGTGGAGTTAATGTTACTTACAGCTTCAGTGGTGCAAGTGTCAAGTCCTTCTCCCCACCACATGTTCTCCTGTGCAGCCTGACAAATCTGACAGCAGGAAATATGTTCAGGCACTGTCAGCAACGAGGGAACCAGCATCTCTCCCATCCGTCTTAAGTAAATACAGTTTTCTTGCAAAACAAGGCAACAGTTCACCCTGACAGAGATGAACATATGTGTATACATCTGTTCTTTTTCATTTTATGCCTTTGAAGGTTTTGCATGTTAGAGGAAAATGGGTTCAGTTAAAACAGAATTGATGTGGACTACAGTAAAGTAATGGCATTTGTGCCATCATAGGTGGTCTCTGCATTTAAGTTTCGCCTAAGCAGCACAAATGTAACCTCTGGAATTTAGTTTTTAGTTTTAAAATCTACTGGGACTAGTGACAATATGTTCAGTCTGTCACGTAGTATGTTACCAATTTTGTCTAGAGTGTTTTCTATACACACAGGCAAGTTGTTTTGCCTCCTCCCCTCTTTTACGATATAGGTGTTTTCTTTGGAGGTAGATCCAAGCAGCTGAGTTCTGCTTTCTGTTGTATTTGAACTTGAGGAATTAGGCTTTCTTTTGGAGAGAATCTGCTATTACCATACTTAGATGATAAAAACATTGGCAAGAGCTTTAACAATAGTGAGTCATGTTCCATGAATCTAGACTGGAAATATAGTGCTTCTTAGGAAGCAGCTCTCTTTGATCTTCTCAGTGCTGTTTTTAGCAAGGCAACATTCCTTCTCAAGCAGTTAGACTAGCAGTTAGATTTTGAAATAAAACATTGGTAGTAATGAGTAGTAATTCTTGAAATTTCTGGTATGTAACTCAGTCTCGAAACAAAGAATTTAAGAATCCAGTTGTAATTCTACATGCCACTGCTCATTCTGTGCTCCTTTTGGTGTAGTCCAGGTTTGCATTACAGGAAAGAGAAGTCACTACTTTGATGCTCCTCCAGTCCCATGTTTCAGTGTGGGCTCACTGCATCCAGCTTTCACTGCAGAGGCAATTCCAGATACAGCCCAGGACTGTTTTGTTGGCTGCCCTGAAAATTCCGTTTTCCTAATAGAGGACATTCAGATCCAGATTTATTGCTGTATGACTTTTGTTTACATCATGTAAGGAGTTCTATGTACCTTCTTAATGCAAAAAAACAATTAGTGAAAAAATAACAGTTGTAGTTGTGTACTAGATCATTAGGAGGATGTATTTTTAGTTTCTCAAATTTTTGTGTGGGCAAGTGTTGTAGTCTGGTTACTATTTTTGTCTTCACTTTGGAAACCAATGTGTTTGTAAAGTAGTTCATTAGTGTTGTTTTTAAACTCTTTTAAACTCATATTTTAACTTTTTTTTTAGGGTATAAAACATGTTGATCACTTTGGCTTCATTTGCCGGGAATCTGTTGAACCTGGGTTAAGCCAGTATGTTTGCTATGTGTTCCAGTGTGCAAGTGAGTCTTTGGTGAGTATAAAAGTTAGCTATCCTAACTTTTCTAACGAAGCGTGTCTAAAGCATTTCCTAAGCTATAGGAGTCTCCGCTCTGCTCTGTCAGCTGAGCCTCAGTGCTCACATGTTCTAAGGTGTGAGATCTCAGCTATGAATTTGAAAATAAGGAAAAGAAAACACATACGTTCTGTTCATATATAGCCTTATCCTGGTACTCTGTTGACGTGTTTATTAGTAACAAATGGAAAAAAGTCCAGATGGATAGTTCACATGCAGGCTGCAAGCATATTTGGACTTTGTCTTTGATTGTAACTCTTTCATTTCTGATTGTTGATACACTTGGTTCCCCATTAAATACACAATTACATGTATTGAATTGGTAACAAAGCTGATGATAAAACCCAAACAGACTTATCAGGGTAGTGTTTCTACTACTGGGCTGCTCCTGCATGTGGCTTCTGTATTTTCTCTGTAGTCTCTCTTGTTCCTCAGGAGAGGAAAATAACAGCATCTGGTCAAAGAATCAGAAAACCGAAGTTCACACATGTTACATGTGGATGTATACAACTGAAAAGTCCAATGGGCATTTGATGAAGTAAATATCAATGAGTTGAGGATTGCAGTGACAGTGATTTAACTGATAGATAATAATTTATTTTTATAATAAGTTTAATAATGTGAGAGACACAGGAAATTATTTTGGCTACTACATTTTTATTTTGAACTCTGACACTTAAAAAGAAGTTGCTTTCTGTTCTGAAACATATTTGCTACTTATAGCTGTGCTAACAGCTGTTAACTCTTTCAACTGAACTTAAAAATCACCATTCTACCTAGCTGCAAATGTGATTTCTAAATCCAATAGCCAACGTGAGAGTTGATAGATTTATGTCAGTAAAGCTTCTAACAAGCAATGTCCCTACGTGTACAATGGTAGCTGAGGCTGTGCTTTTATCAGGATAAGAGTTTGTTATGAGATCAGCTGACTCTTTGTACTAACATGAAATATTACAATCTGTAAATCTGACCGTGTATAATTTAATTCAAAGATGCTTAAAATATGCTATATAAAGAAACCACATATCTATGAATCCTTTTACATAGTCAGCTACTGCTGTATGTAGGTATGTCCACATTGCAATACAAAATGAACAAATTCTTTGATACTAGCAGCAGTACAGAGCTGCAAAATACAAGTGCTGTCTGGATTCTACACTGCCAGACTATGTTAGTAGTCTTGTGTGTATTGGCTCTAAGCCTACCTACAGTCTGTGCTACAGTTCTCATGATTTCAGTGCGGTTGGAATCTATATGCTTAGCACTGTTCTTTGTATCTTCCGTTCAATATATCTGTGCTAACTTACATTTAAATATTATATATCAGCATTACAAGGTGGACATTCATATTTCAATGGCATGCCCGATTACAGGAGAACACTCCGGAACTACTTGTAGTGCCTTAAACTTTTAAAAAATCATGAATCACACCACATTTAATTCAAGTTACCACATTCAGGTGCATTTATTATATTTTATTTTTGCAAGTGACAGACCTTCAGAAAAGGTTGTATATTTTCAGTGTTAAACTGCATGATTTTTTCTCACATATTTCAGCTTTCTTCAACCTTTTTATACAGTGCAACAGGTAAGATCAAGGGCATGATTCTAAAGTAGAATACTTATTTATTTTCAAAGGTTGTTTTCAATCTTGCCTCCTTCTTTCCATGCTAATGCAAAGACATGGGTAAACAGCTTTTAATAAGGATTGTGTTGCCCTAAAATACAAACACGGAAACTCCAAGTGCTTTGTAGTGTATTTGAATGGGTGAGGAGAAATCCTGTCAACTTTTGACCTTTCTATGTGTGGGAACGTAGCACTACTATATTTATGGTAGTGGAAGAGCAGACTGCAAGCTAAGTCAGCAGCACTTATAGATGAGTTATTGGTTGCAGTGAAGCTGGTGGCCAGTCTGGTAGTCTTTTGGTCTGGAGAAAAATTAACTGCTGTGGGAAGCTCCTGGCTGCCAGCAGGAGAGATCTTTGGGGTTTTGTGCTAAAATAGTTGAGAAGGAGTAAGTGCAGTTTACAGGAGAAACTCAAAGGTAAAGAAAAGAAAAGAAAGGTTTTTTTTTTTTTTTTTTTTTTTTATCAGTAACCTTGGGTTGCTGCAGTATGATTGACAAAATCACACTTTCTAAATGAACTTTTGTTCATTTATGGTGAGCATCCATACAACTCATATTTCAGTGCAGACTATGGAAATGCAGCTTCTCAGAGAACCTTTTTTTCATGCCAAAGAGTTGGTGCAGTTGAACAGAAGAATCTTGGCAACGTAGTCTGAGATCCTTGCACAATGGGTACATGATAAACTGCTTTCCAAAACTGTGGTTTTATTATCATTTTTGTTATTAATGGAAATTTACTGTACAACTCTAAACCTCTTTTCAAGTATACTGACGGATGAGTTTCTAGGCACCTTTTTTCTTTAGGAAATGCAGAGTTTGGACATATCCCAGATGCAATGGGAGCTAGATATGGAGGCCCTTCTAAATACAGATTTCTGTCTTCCATTCTTATATGTCCGTTTACCTTTTGAAGTTCTTTACATTGATAAGGCCTCTATAAGCACAGTAGTTGGAAGTTTCAGAAAACACATGAAAAAAATCCAGTTAACACCTTTTTGCCTTTGTCTTCAACAAACAGTTTTCTTTGATTGCAAAACACCTGTCTCCGATATGATTTATAAACCTTATTTGATGTATATAGCGTGGATTTTTGTTTATATGCTGTCTTTTTGCTCCTTCCCCTTTAGGTTGATGAGGTAATGCTTACCCTGAAACAAGCCTTTAGCACTGCTGCAGCTCTTCAGAATGCCAAGACTCAGGTTAAACTGTGTGAGGCCTGCCCTATGCATTCATTGCACAAACTTTGTGAAAGAATTGAAGGTAAGAGCTGAGTTTATTTTTTTTATTCTTTTTTTTTTTTTTTAAATCTGTTTATTCTAGAATTATCATGTTATCATCATAGTATCATACTATCATCATTATCATGTTCAATTTAGTTATGTCAATTGTGCGCTTTCAACTTATGTAAGAACAGGGGGAAAATTATCCCAATAAGGAGCTCTTACCATCTCTTTCCACTCTGTACAATTAAATGGAGGTGACTGTACTAATGCTATTGCAACTGTTTGTAATATTGTTTATGTTATATATACATACTATTTAATTGCCATGCTTCTCTTAAACTTTGAGAGTCAAAAAAAAAAACAACAGCTCATCCTTTTGTTATTCTGAAGATGCATTCTTTCAAAGTGGATCATAAAAAGACAGCAGTGATCAATAAATAGTCTTTCTTTCTCATGTCTTCCTTCCTTCCTCTGTGTTGATTTTTTTCACCTTTTTTTAACTTAAAAACTTTTTTGTTTTCATTCTCTTATATACTTCAAAGCCTGATTTCCTTTCTATTATAGGAAATAAATTAAGATAGAAGATTAATATCTAAAAAAATCAAGGCAAACTACTTGATTTCAAATATGAATCCACAACCCTTTTTGATTTCTGTGGAAGTGAGGTATGCTGGAACCTCTGCAAAATATATTACAAGATAGAATTCCAAAAATGTTAATTGCAGGATCCTAGTTTTTGTAGTCTGATATGTCTCCTTCGAAAGGAGAAAAAAAACAAAACAACAAAGAAAAAAAAAACGAGGGGGGGGCAAGTATGTTACAATAGTCTTGTATCTTCTGGTCTGGTTGCAATGATGATGATAATTACCAGCTCTCCCATTCATCAAAAGTCAATATTGCTTCTTATCTCCCTCTGGTGGATGAAAAACTAACTATAAAATTATAGTGGAGAGGCATTCTTCTAAGTTTGTGACTTATGTTTTCTGGGTTCAGCAACAGGCATTCAGAAGTGATGAACTTTAACTGGGAAAGTCTTCTGTAAATGGAAAACTACAAGGGCTGCTGTATAAGGCAGCATAAGTATCTCGAATAGGGGCACTTTCAAGACAAGGTTAAGTATCTGGCATCAAAATAAAATCTTTTTTAGGGTAACAAGTTGAATAACATAACAGAAATTTCTTAGACTTTGTACTTAGTGACTGCAAGACTTTAGTCTCCTTTTCATTTTATTTTTCTTCTTGGTTTAGAATCTAGAAATTTATCATAATGAAACCCAGGACTTCATGACTTTTGAAAATCTTTATCTGTTCTAATTGCAATTGCATATGAATGATATCTACTGTGGAAAAGCATATATTTTCATCTGATTTGCTGGGGTTGTTTTGCCCTTTTTTTTTTTTTTTTTCTTGAGATTCCTAGAATAAGGTCTGTAAGAAAATGTAGACTTTATCAAATATACAAATTTCTTTCATTTTTTAAAATATATATATATATTTTTAATGTATTGCTTGTGTTCTGCTCCTGCTTTTAAAGCTGATGTCTTCTGTTCTTTGGTATGATCTGCACCCTTTTCTTTCCTTGTCTAGAAATTCATATAAACTTTCAATTAAAAGCCTCTGAAAGCTTCTTAGTATCTTGTGCAATGAGTACCTTTCAAGTTATATCCCTGATCTGTTTCTGTCTTCCTCCTGTCCCATACAGATGTCAGACTTCTGTCATAGTGATCTCTTGGTACTAGGATGGCAGATGTCAGTGGGGTAGAGACCGCAACCAGCTGCTTAGCTGCTGTTAGTTCTATTTTTACTGCTAAAGAAATAATAAAACACATGGTTTAGCAAAATCTGAAGTATCTTGTATTAAGTACAGCACAGATATCCAAATATAATACATCAAACTTCTTTGAAATTAAATGCAAGTTTATACCTATTAATTAACATTTTTTTCCCAAAAGTGATTTGAGAGATCATTTGGGAGTCTACAAGCTTGACTTTTCTTTTCTCTTCTCAGGGCTTTATCCACCAAGAGCCAAGCTAGTAATCCAGAGACATCTGTCATCACTAACTGATAATGAGCAAGCAGACATTTTTGAACGTGTTCAGGTAATAAACTGGAAGCTGTTGTTTCAAATCTGAAGAAGACGATGATAAAATGAAAAAAACTTTTTTTTTTTTTTTTTTTTTTTTTGGGCTGTTGATCTAGAATTTACTACTGTTCCACCAAACACCATACTGATATAGCATAATCCAACCTAACCTAATGTATGGTACACTGCTTTCAGAAAAGTTTTGGTTTCCAAATCTGCTGAAAATTTCTGTGTTCATACACAGATATTTTTATTTTTATTTTTTCCCTGATCTTAGTTCTTCATCTCTAAATATTTTTTTTCCTACCTGAAAGTGTTGTGGAAATGAGTTGAGTGTAGGTGAGACATGAAGGTATCAGGCAGGTGGTGGGCATTTTCAGAAGCTCTCATTTGACTTAAATTCTGAGGCAAAATGGTGTATACAGATGTACTCAGGTGGATGAACTACACAATAATTTAGGCTTCCAAAGGCTATACTGTTTTCTAGTGGCTTCTAGAAGGGAATGCCTGTGATTTATGTAGGTTCTTTATTCCATTTATAAGCTTAGACAGTGATAGACAACCTTTGAAAATAAAATGTGTAGTCATAAGGCTCCCTTCCCTCCACATACCTTCTCCATATGGAAAGTTTTTGGTCTCTTTTGCTTAGGAGTATGAAGGCACACAAATTATTGTGTAATACAACACATTAATTGTGCACTCTGGCATCTGGTGTGTCAATATATTAACTTCAAAGAATACATACATGTGGAAATGAAAATAAGCAAATCATGACTTGAAAGACACCTTTTTTGTTTTCTTTGCTGTTCTTGACAGAAAATGAAGCCTGACAATGACCAGGAAGAAAATGAACTTGTGATTCTACATCTACGCCAACTCTGTGAAACTAAGCAGAAAACACATGTTCACATTGGTGAAGCACCATCGGTAAAGCTGAATTTTGTATTATTCCTCTCCCTCTTCCACGTCCTATTCAAATGCAACCTTGAATACCAGCAGGAACACTGCTAGAGTTCATCAGGGACAGCTGAAGCTGGGTATTGTAATTGAGAGAACTGCAAAAGAGAAGTGATTTGGTTTGATTTACTGTGGCCTTTTTTTTTTTTTTTTTTTTTTTTTTAAGTTTGGGGGCAGAAAGGGAGAGAAAAAGATAAGCAATTATTTTTAGATCTCAGTTTCTTTACAGTGTGAGGATGCTGCTTTTTCTCTCCTTTTCCTTCCTCCCCAGTCCCTAGTCTTAAACAGTCATTCCTAGGGACAATAAAATAAGAATGAAGAGGGCAATGGCTTTAGTTTAAACTACAAGCTTATCTAGCAAAGGAAATGGATAACAATGTTGTTAAATTGATATGCTTTTTGATGATAGTCTTTAGGGATTAAATGTTCCTTTAACTACTTTTTTTAATAAAGGCCAAGGATGTGTTGTTTATTATGTAACTTGGTGCAGCTCTAGCCTTTGGAGGTCTGCAACTGCAAAAAGAATTGCCAAAGCTGAATAGTGTCCTTGTTCATTTCAACAGATTACTTCTAACAGTGCAATTCCAGAAAACACCACCAGTGGTGGCAGGTTTAAACTTGACGTTCTGAAAAACAAGGCCAAGAAATCCTTGACTAGCTCACTGGAAAATATCTTCTCAAGGGTAAGATTAACAATTCATTGTCAGCAGTTCTCCCTGATATCCTTGACAGTAAAATCCTATCAGATTTTTTCTTTTTTTCCTCAGTCTAAATACTTTATGAAGCTAGATCACTGTTTTGAAATCTGAGGGTTACAGCTGGGCTGATGGTGCCTTAACAATGCTAAAAAGCTTTTGGTAAGGTCACACACACACACAAAGGATAAAGGCAACTTTCTGAAAAAATAAGCATTCATTGTATGTGGCAAGTGAATTAGCTGAGCATTATCAGATGTTTTGCTTCAGGAAAAAAAATTACTCAGGATGGTTTCATGATCCCATAAAGGGATATGTTACCTATTTTTGAGAGTGAATAAATGTCTTTACATAAACTGGAGATTTTTGTTGTTCTGAGAATTAACATTGCCTTTTATATCTAAAAGATCATGTTGGTCATCTGTAATTTTTGGACAGTAGTAGCAAAGTAGTCCTGCAGGAAAAAAAAAAAAGTACAGTATGTTTTAAAAAAAAAGTGAGTTGCTCCTCTTATCAGTGCTGCTAACTAGGTGTGGTGTGGATAATTGCTGGGAATCTCTCATATGAATTAGCCTTTTAAAAAAGAAATCTGAATTGCAGGTTTTGCTTATTGTCCCTTGCTTAGGAGGGAGAATCCTAAAAGCAGAGCAGAGGCTTATAGAGGAGTAACTGAAGAAGCCTGGGTTACTGGGATCCTGTATGGTGTTACAGAGAAGGTGCAATGAGCTGTGATATTAATTGACAATATCCAAGTATAGTTCAAGCAGTGAAGTTAAGCTGCTTCTGCTAGTAATTTTAAAAATACCATATTAAATCAAGGCTTAAGTTGCACTTTTCCTGCAGCTTGTATGGGCATGTCATAAAGTAACCTGCAATCTTGAGATGCCACAGATGTTCCCTGTAAAAGAGGCAAAACACTATGTGCCAGGGACAATCCTTAGAACAGCTTGTACTTAAGGTTAAGGGTGAATTTAACCTAGGGCTAAAGCTCACCTGGTCAAACTGGGCTTATCTTTTGTGGCAAATTTTGCACACTGGGAACTAGATTTGAGTATGGAGAGAGAGCAAATGAGAGAAGTTGGGCAGAAGATATGGATAATTTCAGCAGTCTGAAATATCATCCAATGATGACAGCTAAAGTCATGCTTCTACTGAGTCTGATTTCCTTTCCATGTCTAAAGGACATGTGACTGGAAAGTGATCTAGCTCTGGTGGTGGGGCACTAACCCTGCAGTCATTGTGGAAAAGGTGAACATCACTGGGAGCACCCCAGTAAAGCAGCCCTGCTGTATATGGACACAGTTCTGTGATCATGTGAAGGAAAAATCATTTAGAAGAAATTCACTGCTTAAGTTGAAGTCTCTCTAAAGGGAGACAGCTTATCTATTGTTTTTGATATAGTTTGTTCCTTTCTCACTCACAGGATCTGTGCCATGCTACATGTTACAGTTCTACTTAGTCTGTGATCTAGTTTAAGACGACACTCAAATCTGCACTCGGGCAGTTTTAAGTTTGCCTGTTTACTCACTGAAGCAAACTTGCTGCAGTGAGAAAGATTGTCTCATCTTTTGCTAGAGATCAGGAACAGCAGTATATGGCAGTGAATCATGATGCATGCAGGGGTCATCACTGCAGATCCATTTAAAGGTTACACAATACAAGAACTAGAAAAACAATTTACAGTGTAGATCAGACACTATTAATTTGGTTAGATCAGGTATATATGATTGTTTCTATACAGTGTCACTGTGTATGCACTGTGTGCATTCTGTTTTTGCTATGTGCATACATGTGTTGTCCAGTGACTGTTTTGGTAAGTCTTACTCTTCTACAGACTGCTATAACATGCCTAATAGATCATGGTTAATTTCTGAAGGTATTTAGGAACCAAATACCCATTGGTTTAGTGGTCCCTCCCCTTAAGTCAGCTGCAAATTGCATGGTATTCATGTAAGGGAATGCTAATTGTGCATGACTTTGGATCTTTATTATTAAAGTATAATTAGTAATAGAGAGTCTAGGAAAGAAAATATATATATATTTTTTATAAAATTGGCATATGGCATCTTACTGCAGATAAAAAAAAAAAAAAGAGAAATAAAAGTCAACAAATGTGGGGGGAGAATTAAACAGCCTCAATCTTAGCAATATAAGTATGCAGTAACAAGATATCTAGGAGCACTTTAAATGGATGTCTTTCTAGCTAGATAAATAACATCAAGTGACATTTTAAGCTACTTGAAAAAGTAGCTGCTCATTGCTGACCATAGGGAAACATGCTGGGTTTTGTGCTCTGGCTTCTTACTCCCACAGGAATGTCACTTTTTCACTTGTTTGTTTCTGCTGGAATGGTCTTATTTTTGTCAGGTTTGAACTGGAAACAGGCTGTGGTTTTCTAACGAGATACCTCAGAAAAAATAAATATTACCTCTGTTTGACCTCCTGAACACGTTTCTACTAGCCCATGTTGCACTAGCCTTTGTGTTTTTTCTGAATCAAAAAGCTTTTCTTACATTGCCAAAAGCATGTGTTTTTAAAGCTAGTAAGAAACTTCCGGGTTACCCTTTGTTTGTTTTATTGTGAGAGGGTCAGTGAAGAGATTCTTCAGGGAGAGTATTCATTGGTAATGAGCTTAAATGGGATAATGTACTTAAGAGGCACTGCAAGTCTTGAAAATGAAAATAAACCTCACCAGGAAAAAGTAGGCTATATAAATGTTGCTGATGTTGATAAAACTCTGCCCTCTAGTTGCAAGCATACCAAGAAGAGCCCTTGGTCTATCAATTGTTTTCCTAAAACCCATGTTTTTTTTCTCCCTGTTAAAGTATTGAAACCAACTTACTTAGCAGTTGGTAATGCCCAGAAGTATATGTCACCCATGTTTTGTGGGAGTTAAAGACCGGGGCTGAAGGTAGTAAAAAGCATTGCTAATCTATCACCTCTTTCTGTGAAACCAGATGACTGAACAGGTTTGACAAAGATCTACTAACACTCAATTTTTCCTCAGCATTGTCATTGAAAAGGTTTGCCTGGATCCAACCTTATTTGGTTGGACTTCCAGCATAAGAGCACTTGTCTCAGTTTTAGTGCTTTCTTTGCTTTTGCCCCATAAGGGGGGAAAAAAAAATGTCTGAAATCTCTGGATATGTAGTAAGGTCTCTACAATTGCAGCATATCGAGTGCATCTGATAGCTGCAGTGCAGGCACAGTATGGAACTCTGGAGATTTTCTAACTTGACTGTGTAAGCTAACTCAGCTATTTTGCCTCAAATGGATGAAGAAATACTTGGTTGCTTAAGACAAGAGCTGTAGGGTTAAAACTCCTGGGAGTGGGGGGAGAAGATACGGTTCTGCCAGCTAAAGATAGTACTGCTTGCAAAATCCAGTGCTTGCCCTATTATGTGTGGTCTTCTGTCAAACATATTGCATGCCTGAACTGTCCTGTGTTCACCTGCACAGCTGTTGTCATCTTTGTTTAACCTTCGGAAAAAGGAGAAAAAGCCTGGATTAAATTATTCACTTTTCATGTAGGGAGCCAACAGAATGAGAGGCCGCCTGGGAAGTGTGGACAGCTTTGAGCGCTGCAACAGCCTTGCTTCTGACAAAGTATGTAAGGAGCTTAGTTAAAATTGGCACGCGTTCATGCATGGGTGGTAATGAAGCATAAATATGCCTCTTTTCGGTTTGAAGGAAGTAGCACAAAGCACACAAATTTACAAAACTCAAATAAGAGTTTCCACTGAGAGGCGGAGGTTGTAGGAAAGCTGGAATATATGGTGACTTGGAGCTTCAGCATCAATCTATTGTTTGATTGTCAGTCCGTTGGCTTTTTTGTTTTGTTTTTCTTCTACATTTCCCTTGCTTTTATAAAAAGCAAAGAATTTCTGGTCAGCTTCTACCTTGTTTTGCTGAAGCAATTGAAAATGGTCCTATCTCAATAAAAGGAAATGCTCTGAAGGTGAAGAATCCTTTCTGTAAGTAATAGTTGCTTTAGGGAAGTTAAAATATTGACCTAAAACCAGCTGTTGGGCATGCTGTACAGTGACAAGGGAGCGGAATCCTGTTCACTTTCATTTTACTTCCTGTTTTCAATGTTTTTCCTCTTACCTCATGAGAGGATTGGTTGCTGTTTTTCCCAGGAGATGGAGATTCTGTTATGGTTTTCCTGCCACAGTTACTCACAAACTGGCTGTGTAATAACAGCCTCTTTTCCAGGATATCGCTTTGACGGTACAGGAAGCATGCTCGTGATATGTCGAGGAAACTAGCTAAAAGCGGTTTCCCTAGTCTATTCAGTCGCTGTGTTCTCCCGAAAGAGTCAGAAGTCTGGTAGTTGGAATGCTGATCTTTGTAAGAGGATGCCAGAGTAATTAGTATCGTTTTGTATTGTATAGAAATTTTGATTCCTCCTTTCTCTTTCTGTTTTTTTTTTTTTTCCCCAAGAAGGATGATGCTGTCTTAGCGTAAGTTATCAGAGGATGTCTGGTTTGGGTGATAATTAGCATACAATAGGCCATGACCAAGAGGGAGGAGAGGCTTTGGTGCCCTGATGCGGCACAGGGCTGGTGGGATTAGGCGAGCTCTTGCAGGCCTCACTCCTTCAGGACTTCCTTCCAGGACGCTTCGCCGAGCGATTCTCCACCGGCCACTCCTCCGGCGTCACCCGTATCCTCAGCCTGGCAGCCGTTTCCCGAAGAGGACTCGGACTCCCCCCAGTTCAGGAGGCGTGCGCACACCTTCAGCCACCCGCCCTCCAGTGCCCGGCGGAGGATAACCTTCCAGAACGGGAGGTCCCAGAGCGCCCGGTCCCCGCTCCTGCGGCAAAGCTGTGTTGAGCCACCGAGGTGAGTTGGGGCTTGACGTGCCACCTTTTCCCGCCTGACATTTCAGTACACTAACTTATTATGTAGGTGTATTATGTTTCTGCACTGCTCTGTATTTATTTTCATCCTGTCTTCTTCACCTCCGAGTAGTTTCGTGCTTTGCAGTAACTCGCTAATCCCCAAATTAGTGGTAGAGGGAAAGCAACAATCCATCGAATTGATTGGCAGGCTGGATGCCAAATTGGTTGGTTGTTTAGTGGCCAACTTTGAGATGGGCCTTTTTGGCTGTGCTTTTTGGAGGCTGTCAGGCGTTTCGGAGAAGATATCACCACCACTTCTAACTGCAGAGACAGTAATCTTCAGGGTTTGCACTGGGATGAAAAAAGGCACTGTCAGCTTCCAATGTCAGCTGCTGCGTTTGCCAAGCTCCTGGAGAGTATGTCCAGAATTAAAACTACTGAAGAGTCTCACAAAACGACTTAAGGATTAAACACCTACTGTGAACTGTGAGGCATGTGATTTCACTGTTTGGCTTTCTCAGGAGCTTCCCTCTGTAACTCCTTTCCCCTTCCCTTTTGGAGGCTCTCCAACTAAACGTCATGTGGGATACGACTTCAGGAGCGCAGCATAGTTCCTTCGCTTGGTCAGGAGAGGTCCCCATAGTTCACTGTGGACCTGCTTGGATGTGCTTAATTTTGTCTGCATCCTGTCTGTCTGTAGTAAGTCACCAGGCAAACTCCAAAACCTTTACAAGTCTCAGGATTAATTTTCTATGCTGGAGAAGCACTTTCTCCAAATTAATCATCTGGTAAAGTTCATGGCTGCAACTTATGCTTTTTGATGACTCTTTCTAAAAATGGCCTTAAGTAATATATCATGTGCTTGGTGTCTACATTAAAATATGAGTATGAATGCCATGCTGGCTTGTAGAGAAAGACAAAGAATTTTATTATTTTTTTAAGAGAATGGAATGGGGGGTGAAGAGTAAGCTTTGAAATAACTTTGTTACATTGTGTTTCTGAAGAGATAATTTTTTTTTATTTTTTTTATTTTTTTTAACTGAGGTAAACTTTGGTTATTTTTTTTTCCACTTTCCATGTTGTATGCAAACAGGAAACCCTGGCCGTTCAAACTGAAGGACTTGCTGACTTCACTTCTTTGTAATAACTTTAAAGAAGTCGCTGATTAATTCACATCATCAGCAGATTTTCAGTCAAAACAGCTATGTAACAACTTGGTTCTTGGCTGGGATTTCCAGTCTTCCCTTTCCTATTGGGGATTATCAAAAATGTTAAGTAGAAGAAACGGAATTGACTTTAATGTCCCCCCAGCACAGATTTTCTCTAAGTAATGGTTAAACATATAGTAGGACTGTCTTCCTTGATTAAAATACTCAGCAAATAAAATCAAAAAATAATTCCAAAATAGTGCATTTAAATAATCTCTACTTTGTATAATGTGTTCTAGGAATCCATTTTAATTATTTTTAAAAGCAAGAAACAAGGGGAAAAAAGCAACAAGGTGGTCTATGTTATTGGAAGCAAGTTTCTAAGGATTTATTTTATTTTTTATCATTTCAGAAAGTATTTGTGAATTTGCTTTGAGAATAAATAAGGCCAAAAATTATGGTCATCTGTCTGTTCTTAAATGCCATCAAAATAATTCTTAAAAGAAATCAACTATAACAATAAAATCAATGTTTATCAGGGAAACTGCCCAGTAGTGCATTTGGTATACTCTATCTTCTGGAAAATTGAGTTACTGTAAGCCAAAATGAGGTACTTGGCCAGTATATTTAATTCAGATATTTTGTTGTATCTGATTCCATGCTGACACATCTATGTTCTCTTATTGCCTGCACAGCCCAATTGTTGGGGTTCGACGCTTTTTCAGTGAGAGTGAATCTACATCACCTGGTCTCCCTTCCTCTGTCTCTGCCCCTTCTTTCTTGAAAACCCTTTACCAGGGCTCAGGAAGGTTACTCCAGCACTCTGAAAATGACCTCTCCAAGAGGTGAGAGCGTTGTCTCCTGACTAGTTCTTCAATGCCACCAACTTAACAACACGTTTGCCAGTGCAATGCCACACACGGGATCTCTCCCATCCTGCCTTGTGCTTCTGCATTTCTAACAGACTTTCTAAATACTTGATGCAAATCAGCAAACAGGCTTTTGGCCAAAAAAGCCTGTTAAAAATAGAGGCTTATCTGCTGACATCTAGTGACTGCGTCCTATTTCTGTTGCAGTGTTTCATATCTGCATTGGTTTGTCGCTTGAAACACAGTGTTTTTCAGGAGTGTTATGCCACTGTGATGCTTTCTGTGCTGAATGCAAACCCGCATGTGTTGCTGTGATTGTTGGCATATGAAAATGAGAGAAGAGCAAAGTGAGAAGACTACAGTACTAATGTGGCATGTCTGTACACAGGGAAGGGAAAATGCCAAGTTAGCTGAGTGATACTAACTATGAGATGTTTAGAGGGAATTGCCAAGTGACTTCCAATTAAAGATGAGCGGGGAAGAAGCCAAGATGCAAGAAGGGCTTTTCTGACATCAGCATTAAAGACTGAGTATCTGGATGGAAGTTACACTTTTTAATATAAGAATAAGCTCTCCTTCAGGGTAGTGCCTGAGGAAACTGCTTATGGGTTATTCGTCTGAAGTATGGCTCCTCCTTATTCACGATGGACCTTGTTTTGAACTTCATGATTTTTATATTTTTTTTTATTTTTTTTATTTTTATTTTTTTACCAGTTGCAAGCCTCTCTGTTTGTCTTATGTCAATGACAACTTCAGTCTGGACTTGTACACAGAACTATTCTGAGGTTTCTGCTACTCATCTCTGAAGGAAAGTAACAATAGTTTGCATGTGTAACACAAACAGATGATAATGAAATCTTGTTTTGGGGTGTGTCAGGACTCTACTACATGGGGATTTCAGTTCTCAGATGTGTGTGGTACTTCTTCAGGGGTGCCTAAAGACATTTTTTTCTACCTTGTGGAATGCAGTTTCATTAAACTTGCTCACGTTATTATGTCATCTCCATTTTAGGATAGACCATAAGAAATTAAGTAAATACACAAATTAATGTGACAGGCAGTTGATTTAAAGGTGGCTTTAAGGTACAGTTTGGGTTAGTCATCTCTAATAATATATAGGTTAGAGTAACTAAATACAAAGTGTGTGTCATCCCTAAAAGCCCACCATATCCCACCTTGATTTTACTGACATTTAAAGTGTCTCTTCCCAGCCTCTAATCTCTAACTAATGTACAGCATGCAGACAAAAACTGTAATGTGGAAATGACTATGAAACACATAGTGAGAAGATTCTACAGTAAAAGTCTTTCCAGTATAATAAGCTGGCGTGCAAGTGCGATAAGGTGAGATGTCCTTACAGGAAGGTGACCGTGTAGCCTTTGTGTCAGGACTCTTGCTCACTTCCTTCATGCCCCTAATTCCACAGCTTTTAAAAAGTAAATGGTAAATTATCTAGATTCCCCTTCTAATATTGGGGTAATATAAATCAATCATTTCTTATTTTTGAGAGGAATTTCAAGACCAACCTTAGAAATGTTTCACAGCTTTGAAGATGCAATAACTTTCTAACTGATCCCACCCAAGCACAAATGAATAAGCAGTAAGCAGTGTATATATTTGAAATTTGAGAGGATAAATTGTCATCTCATACACTAAAAGTAGGCCTTTAAATTAATATCACCTGTTCTAAATCTTGTATCCAGTAATAGTCACTATGTAAGTGAATCAGATGCCTAGATCTTTATTTCCTTACTAGACTGAAGTAATACTAGACTAAGCAGCAAGTTAGTGAGTTATTATATTAGGAATAAAAGAAACTGATGGTTGTACACTGGGATGTGCAGAGATATGGGTGGAAAAATAACCTCTTACAGACAACCTTAACCTCTTTTTTGTGTGTGTGTGTGTGTGTGTGTTCTAGTCCAACTTTGTTTCTGTGATCCCTTCAGTTAGCAGTCTTGGTTCAATCTGAACCAGCTCCTGGATTACTTTTCATGGGCAGCTGGATCCATTAAACATAGTGTTCTGAATCTGGGGAATGTAGGTATTGACTAAGACTGTACTTAATGCCAGGTAGTTTCAAGATGAAGTGTCTGAGGTACTACTTTTCCTGGTTTTGGCTATGCATGCTAGTGAAGGTATTAAGTTTTATTATAAGTGTTTTGAACTGCAAGACGGGGAGATCTTCAAATTAGAAGTAATTTCCAAAGGAAATTCTGCCTAAGTTTTGTAGTATACAGGTTTCTGATAACATTTAAACTTGAATTTGTGTAAAAACTGTGAAAATGGCATCTCATTAGTTATGGATCTTGCTGGGAGCAACTGGACCTCTAAACTGTTGTGGTAAGGAAACTGCAGTAGCCAAGGGCAAAGCCCTGGCAACTAGTTGGGTTTATTTTAGTGAAGTATATATGAAAAATACATCCAAAACACCATGATGAACAAATAATCCCCAAATGGTGTGAGTCAGGTAATCCAATTGTCATTTTAATTGGTTTATGGAAAATGACATATTTTCCAACTCATGTTTGTTCATCTCTTTAAATTTTCCCAGATTTAGCTTGAAAGTGTGTTGACAAAAGCACCTTGTCATTCCATCAGGTCTATGCATGAGAGGAAGTTCAAATCTTTCATGGTGTTCTTTTTTTCCTTTGGCTCTCTTCTGCTGAGAGGGCTGTCTGCTATCCTGACAGAGTATCAGGCTCAACATGAGGTGTTCCTACTATTCTTGTGTGACTGTAAGTTGGAATAGAGTGCAGTGTGGCAGCCCCTACAAGATGAAGAACGGTAAGGTGTTAGGAGCCCTAATTAAAACTTCAGTGCAAATTTTGATTTTTCCTCTCAAAGAATAATCACAGTTCATGAAGTGTATCCTATCCATGTTGCACTGGAAGAAAATTCTTGACAATCTGATTTCCCGTATTGCATAGCTTTGAGGTAACAGATACTACAGCAGGCAGCTTTTCTTGGTATTCTGGTGAACTTCAATGTGCAGGAGCAGAGCCAGTTTCAGTCAGAATTCATTTTGAAAAGATGTTTGATTTGTAGTAGTTAGATGGGTTTATGCAAATAGCATCAAGTCAGGGTAAGCTGGTGAGCAGGGTGTTAAAAAGCATCTCTGCTTATTATATTTTTGTCTCCATGTATTGGCTGCTCTAGAGAAGATGTTTCCAATGCACATTAGCATCACATTAAGCATATGGTCACAAGCTCAGAAACTGCTAGTAGGGGAAACTGCTACTAGTGTATTGGAGATACAGGGTACAGTGGCTTTTGCCTGACTGTAGAGATCTCCATCTCAGCTAATCAACTGAGAGAAGTAAACATTTCTGTGGCACAATTGCTTTCATCCTAATGTGATCATCTTGTATTATTCTGACATTTACAGAGCTGACCCTGCCTATGTATCTACCTTTCTTTCTGAGTACTAATACAGCCACTTGTGCCAGTCACAGGGAACTTCTCCATTTAGAAAGGATGAATCACAACCCAAATGTCTCTTGACCTTCATTAAAGAACAAGCCCCAGTTGGCTAAGATTTAAATAGTTATTATTTAAATGTCTCTCTAATGGGAGACTCCTAAACACAGGAGAAAAAAATGTTATTTTCCAGAGAATTTCACTGTGGGAAAAGGCATGTCTTTTTTGTACTGTTTGTGAGCATGGTGAGATTTTTGTTTTTAATTCTAATAATCATTGCTGTAATGCTTTATGTACAAGAGAGATGTTTTCTGCTGTAAGGACTGAACAGTATAGTAAAGTTGGGCAGTAACACAATATTAATAGGTGCCTTCAGAATGTCTTTACTGCAATGTCAATTCATTTGTCTAGAGAGAAATCTAGAACTGAAGTAGTACACACAATTTTTCTTTAATTTTGACAAATGTGCAGTATTTAAGACTGAACATAAACAAGCTCAAGGATCTTTTTAAAAAAATCTTCCCAACATGGAGGTAAAGAAACAAACTTGTGAGCATAATCTGCTTTTAAACTTCAGTTTCTGTAATTTCTGGGTTTTGTCCTCCATTAACTGTTGAAAGACCATTGGAAGAATCTGTGTCTTTCTGATTGTTTGTTTCTTTTTAACAGAAAAATAAACACATTTTTTTTAAGAATGGGACAACCTTCCAGCATAGGTTTGACTTGCACTCACTTTCTCTGTTCTTTGTGTTGTTATACAATACAATACAGTAAGTTAACTTATTGACACTCAGATTTGAGCAGATTGCCTTTTCAAAACAGATTCTTTTCTCATGCAGGAAGTAAAATACTTCATAATATTCTTTAACCAAAATAGCAGAAAATAATTATTCAGAGTTATGATAAATGACAGGAGTGAGAACCAATAGAGGTGTATACTGATTGGAACTAGTTTTTCATCTTCTCTGAAGGGAGGAATACTCCATGTTTTCAGATTACATATAGGCTTTTGTCATCTGAAGTCTGGGAACTAAAATATTACTTGTCTTTTTATACTTGACCTGGGGAATTTTGTACCATCTTAGCCCCCAAATTGCAAATTAAGTTGAGTTGAATCAGTTGCTACCTAGGGCAATCAAAATCAGAATTTGAAATGAAAGGCAATAGGGAAAACTTTGGCACGAGTAGCAACAGTATTTTACTCTTGAGATAGTTGGCTTGCATGGATTCAAATGCAAGCTAATTAGGTAAGTTTTGCATAATGAGTTCATGTGTATTCGAGTATTATATTTATTTATTTATTTATTTATGGTTTACCAGTCTGTGGGAACACTTCAAAGAACAGCTTTTGGAAGAGATTTATGTAATTGAAACAAAGCAATAAGCATGTTTGCAATAAGATTTTTGTTGTTGTTGTTTTTTCATCTTTTTTTTTTTTTTTCCAACCTTTTTGTCTCATCTTTATACAACGCATTATCTGATAGAATAGTGAATAGGATGATGCATTGGTGAAATTGCATTTTTATCTCAGATAACTGCAACTCATAGATGATCTATACTCTTAATCCTGAGTATTTGGGTTATCATCTGTGACTGCTTAAGGATGAAAGTAAAAACTAAAATGTTTGAGGCATTACATTTACTTTTTATAACATACAAGACAATTTATGCATTTTGGTTTCTGTGTTTGGTCAGTAGACAGGCTAAGTAACCTTATGGAGGGAGAACTACTGTTCTTCAGACTGAACTGTGATGCATTTGTCTTAAATATAGAGTACTACTGTGTTGTCATTTTCCAAAACTCCACGTCAGAGGTACGTCAAGTGATTTAAACAGTAACAGTATGTAAGTAAATATATATATATATATATATATATATATATTTTTTTTTTTTCTGGGAATTTTCTTGAATTATTTGGCTTGGCCTTTCATATATCTGTTTTATCAAGCTGAAATATTTTATGTAGAAGCTCTACCATAATGTAGTTGTCATTTACTTAAAATAAATAAACAAATCCACTCTTGCAAATCATGTCCTAGTTTGCAGTTCAGTTCTTAAATATCTCTTCTGTAGTTCATTAAAATTTTATATACTGTCATCTTTTTATTTGTGGTACTTCAACTGTGATGCATTTAAACTTGTTCAGTTGTGTGTAGGTTGCAGTAGGACAGAAACTACTTGTAGAATGTAGTTGAGTGCTTTTTTTTTTAATTTGTTTGTTGTTGGTGTTGGTTGTTTGTTTCTCCTTGTTGGTGCCTATGTCAGTGCATAACCAAAGAAATATTCATCCAATATTCTGCCTTGTCCTGGTGTCTAGGCTCTATGATCTATAGTTTACACAGCAGTTATACAATTCCTTGAGTCTGAGGTTGAGGAAAAAAGTCATTAAAAACTGGAATTAATGATTGGATTATTTCTGCCAGATAACCCTGTGAAATGTGTCCCATGTAGATGTTTAACCCTGTAAGTTGTGTCCCTGTTCTGACAGGGACTTCATGGCCTTTTCTTAAGAGTTTTCCCTGTGAGTGTTTGAGGTTGAGTATCACTGCCCTGACAGGAACATTGTGAGTCTCTCTCTTTCCCTGCACTGGGAGGCAGTGAAAACTCTGCTCTGCTTTCTGGTAGCAATGACTGAACTCCATTTGGTGTTGATGTCATTGTTTTGGAGCTGCCCTTGCTTTTAGTCTCTCTGGTCGCGTTAATAAACCTCTACATTTTGCAGGGAGCTGGTAGTGAATGCTCAGATAGATATACCCTCCCGCCTCCATTTAGAAGTACTCACAGAGCTGTTGCTGGCCTGTCTGAGCAGAGCACCTACCTGCCTGTGTTTTAAAATCCACAGCTACCTTAAAACCCTAAGTAACCTAATTTCTTGCAAATTTGATGAAGAGGGAAGCCAGCCAATTAAATTTAAGTATGGGAGATAGGAAAATCTAGGGATAAGTATTATGCAACTCCTGTTTTCAAGCTGGGAAATGTGTAACCAATTTAACTCACAAGCTTTTTGCACCACCTTTCTGAAATACTTCATCACAGGATAGGTGATATTACCATTTTATTCTGACTTCATCCTGATTTTATTCTGTATTGTTTCATACCTTCAGATCTTATATTAAGCTATGACTTTTCTTTTTATTTCTTACTTTCAAAATATCACTAAGGAAACTTTGCTCTCTTTTTATCTTCTGTTTCTTACACCTTAGTGTTTTCACGGGTGCTCCTTGCCCTCTGTTGAATATGGCAAGGGGTGTACATGAGACTTTGAAAAAATTTCCTCTAATTACTCATCAGACAGCTCTTTGAAAGAGGAGATGATTTAATGGTAGTTGCTCAAAATGCCAGGGGAATTTTAGTAGGGATGGTGTAACAATAGAAATACAAGGCCTAAGAATGGTATGATTTGCACACTTCATGAGGTAGCACATAATGATTAATCCATCCCACTGTAAATTCTGGGACGTGAACTAAAGAGCTTAGTTCCATAGCCTAAAATAGCCAACCTCTTATTCAGACTTTCCTGTAAATTTTACTACTGTAAGTTAAACACTATTCCCAAGACTGTCTGTTTAGGGGGCACACTAGCCATGTGTAGATTTTTGTACATGGCAGCAGAAATCAAGTTTTCATTCCCTTGTTGCATAACTTCTGTTTGAAGCCCTGGAATGACTTAGTTTTTGTGTTCTAACATATAATCTGTAGGACTTGAACTAGCGAGTAATAGTTTCATTAGTTATTTATAAATAACATGAGTTGTTTTGGTTAATATATCCAAACAAATACATTTCCAGGAATTGTTGGACTGAAATACCTTTTGAAAACAGCAGCTCTAGATTCAAACTTGGTTTTGTAGTCACTACTTAGGCAGTACAAACAGGGGTTCCTTCCTCCCACCTTCACCCTCCCAGGCTGTGTGTAAAAGTTGGCTTAGGAAGACTGCCACTAGGTTTTCTGTTGTTCTTTTGGTTGATGCAACATGGGACTCTATTGAGACCACCCACCAACAGTATTAAGAATAGGGAACTGAAGTACTACAGATACTGTGTCAGGAATAGCAAATAATTTGGACTATCTGTTACCTCTATAGGCTGTCAGCCCTGGATGTTTTTAGGGGAAGGCGGGGATGCTTGCTTAAGTTTGGGCATGTGAGCTTGAGGACACGATTATTTCTCTAAGATGTGGAAATGGTTTCTAGTACCTGTGTGTAATGGTAAGCTCAGTTTGCTCGCTGAGGCTTATGGACATCCAGGAACTGTTGTAGATCACTAGCATAGGGACAGCATTGATCCACCAAAAAGGCCTGTCCTAGCTACATAGGTTATCATTCAGCACAGAGTATTCAATGTGAAACATGCTGCTTGGGATGGTGTAGCTGAAATTTCTAGAAGACATGGTCATGCCTCCATTGCAGGTCTCCCCTTTTGTGCAAACCCAATGTGGAGAGACTGGCTGCGGCTGGAAAACTGTGGTCATCTGCGACTGACATACCACTAAAAGCATAGCAAACACCCAACTTACTGGGCTTCCTTTCATCTAACTGTTTTTAGGGACATAGTTCTGTAACATGGAAATTCTTCACAGGCTGAAGGTTTGACTGCAGCTGCTGTTGATACGATACAGCAGTTACACCAGCGATGAAGATGAAGCTGCAGACAAATCTCCCAGTATTTAATGGTGTCTTCCTCAAAAGCTCATGGTTGTATGTAACACGTAAAGCCAGCAAGGAAGCTGTGCTACAAGAAAACAGTTGGATACTTCTGTATTCGAGGTGAAGCTGCCACACAGCACTCTACCTCTAAAACCTTCCAGCAAATGCTTCTGCAGGTTTTGTTGTACATTAGACAGTTTTAATAAAGACTTTTTTTTTTTTTTTTTTTTCCTCCTCCAAAGATGACTTGCTTTGATCACCCAATCTGCTTCCTTTTTCCTTCAGTGATGGTGAGGGAAAGAAAAGAACATCAACTGTCTGCAGCAGCGAATCTCTAAATGCTGTGGGGGCCACGCTCACACCTCGCCGCATCTCCTGGCGGCAGAGAATATTCTTGCGGGTAGCTTCACCTATGAACAAATCTCCTTCGAAAATGCAGCGTCCAGGTTTGTGTGGACTTTTAAATAAACAGTTGTTACTGAATAGTTTGTACTGCAATATGTGAAGATATGAAAGGAAAAAGGGGGTCAGTTTGACGCAATGCTTTTGGTAGAGCCTCAGTAGGAAGACGTTGAGCTCAGTTGATTTTGATCTTGGTTGCTTTGAACAGAGGATTCCGTCATCAGAAATGAAACAGATTGCAGCCTGCCCTGTCTGCCCTGGTAGCAAGGAACTAAGAACTGCCTCTTGCTGACAAAGATATCTTCTTTAACAGCCAACAAATTTTTGCTCTAGCCTGTTTATATAATAGCAGCTTTGGCAGAAAATGGTAATTTTTCTGCTTTGTCCTTGTACTGCACATAGCACCTGATGAGTGTGCTAATAATTCTTATAGTTTTAGGTCATTTAATGTATAAACCTGAAATCTGTGATGTAGTCCTGTTGGCAGAATTTACAGTTGGAGATTAATGACAGACTCTTTATATTCTGTGACCATACAGTACAGTAAGCCTATACTGCAGCTTAACAGATAGAGTAAATTGCTTCTATTACAGAGCCTGTGGTAAATCACAGCAGTAAACAAATTCAACAGTAAAGGAGACTTTATGGATAAATGTCTCTTTGTAACTTTAAAAGAAACTAGCAGGGGAACATGTTGAAATACTGGGTAACCCTAACACTTTATTTGAAAAAAGAAAAAAGTTCTCTACTGTTGAAATGCCTTTTTTCTGGCTTTGGAATCAGTGTCTTACTGGTGAATATGAAAGACAGCTATTTTAATTCTGCCCTGACATAAATTTTCATGGTATGTCAAACAATCTGATTTTCCTGTAATAGCCTTCTGATTCTTTGCAGATGGTCACGACGGAAGTGAATTGTTACCATTATCTCCTCTTGCTCCACCCTTGGAGGAGGACCCTCTCATTTTAGCATTGCAAAATGAGGATGGTACAGATAAAATTGGAGAGAGGAAAAACTCGGAAGAGCTACAAAGTCTGTGGAGAAAAGCCATCCATCAACAAATTCTGTTGCTTCGAATGGAGAAAGAAAACCAGAAGCTGGAAGGTTAGCTATTTAGAAAATGCCCTTTAAATTGCTACAAATTCTGCTACCTCACACTGAAAATTGTACTGGAATTGGGTGCCTCAAATATTGTTGTGTTTCTGTATCTTCTGGGTTAACAGTACTATCATGAAATGTTTGCCCAGTCCAGTGTCAATGTAATGGGTTTTCTGTCCACCTGCCAACTCGCTAAGTCTTCAGTTAAAGAAGAAAATGATTTTTTTTTTTTCCATCTTTGTAGTGCATGTTAGACAAAAATTGCTACAGTCTGTGTGCTAGCTGACTTAAGTCCAAAAATTTTAATGCGAAGTGGCATCAGGAGAATGGATGCTATAAGAACTTTAAGTCTGGTAAACCTTGCCATCTATATCTCACTTTAGTCCTTTGCAGTTTTCTGACCAGGCTTTCTGTCTCTCATTAACCATATCATGATGGTAATGTAAACATTTGAGTCCAACTAGAATTTTTGAGCAACTAACTATTGAGGTATATCAGAAAGTTCAGACTATGAGCACCGTACACTGAAAATTAAGCCTGCTTACAGTAGGATCTGAAGGAGGCCATACTTATATGTCAGTGGTCAGAACTCCTGGCTAAAATATTTTATTATGACTGGTCAGGACTTGCACAAATAAACAGTAGGATGTAGTGTCTATCCTAGAATATAAAACAGTGTGACCAGCAGGGCTAGGGAGGTGATCGTCCCCCTGTACTCGGCTCTGGTGAGGCCGCACCTCAAATACTGTGTTCAGTTTTGGGCCCCTCGCTACAAGAAGGACATCGAGGTGCTTGAGCGAGTTCAGAGAAGAGCGACGAAGCTGGTGAGGGGCCTGGAGAACAAGCCCTACGAGGAGCGGCTGAGGGAGCTGGGATTGTTCAGCCTGGAGAAAAGGAGGCTCAGGTGTGATCTTATCGCTCTCTACAGGTACCTCAAAGGAGGCTGTAGCGAGGTGGGGGTTGGTCTGTTCTCCCACGTGCCTGGTGACAGGACGAGGGGGAATGGGCTTAAGTTGCGCCAGGGGAATTTTAGGTTGGATCTTAGGAAGAACTTCTTTACCGAAAGGGTTGTTAGACATTGGAACGGGCTGCCCAGGGAAGTGGTGGAGTCCCCATCCCTGGAGGTCTTTAAAAGACGTTTAGATGTAGAGCTTAGGGATATGGTTTAGTGGGGACTGTTAGTGTTAGGTCAGAGGTTGGACTCGATGATCTTGAGGTCTCTTCCAACCTAGAAATTCTGTGATTCTGTGAATAGCTTTCAATGTGAGTTAAAATTTTAAAATGTCCTCTCTGCAATTGCTGCCCTCATCTTCTCCTGTATGAAGCATAACCTCATTGTAAAGGTCAGTTAATTCTTTTGTCTTCTCTAGTTATCCTTACTGAGAAGACAAGGAAGGGAAAGTAAAACAGCAGGACAGAAATCTTTCCATGTCCCTACAGGCATACATACTTGAATATATTTCTTACATGTGTAGCATATTATTCTGTGTGCTTTCTCTATGGCTTTTCTCCCTGTTGGCACACACTTCTCTGGAAGCTCCTAGATTCACAGGGATCATGTAGAGAGGTGTCTATTTCAACTTAAGCCAAAATCTTTGTTATTTTGTCAAATGGCCATTTTAACTTTGTGGGGTGGTAAAGCTGGATGTCTGCTGTAGTGACTGATCTCACGTTATTCCTTATGGTAGTATGAGCTGCAGAAGGACAAACTCTTTTTCCATACCATCCCTACATGGCTGGAGGTACTAAAACCAGTTAAGTCAGTCCAGTTCTGCCTGCCTAATTGCTCACGGTAAAAAACAATTAACCTACAATTAAATGTACACCTGGGGCATGAAAAATGTAGTAACAAAACACAGCTATTTTTCTACTTGCCACCAGGTTCCTAGCTGTGAATTTATTCACTGTATATGACTGGTTTAAGACTGGAATTGCTGTGGAATGGTTTTCAGTGGTTTTCTGTTAAATTTTTGTTGGTTTTATTTACAAAATGTTAATAGAACCTTTTTTCCCTGTTCCTTTTGCTGTCGAGGAGACTTGAATACTATTAGCTCTTTGCTTTGCAGAAGGTAAGTTCTGTGAATTGCACAAACTTGTTTATTGTTGTTTTCATCTCTGAACAGCTAAAAGCTTCTTTTCCTAGTCGATCACCTAGAAATGTAAGTGCTACAAGAAGTAGCAGACCACTTAGCAATGTGCAGGAAGCGCATTAACAAGGTCGGTTTTAAGTAACCAAGGTTGGCACAGTGGGTAATGTGGACAATTACATTCAACAGGCAACCTTGTCAATTTTCTGTAGGGTTAAAACTGCAGAGCCAAAGTACAGTGAATGATAACCAGTGCACTTAATTCTGGAATTCCTTGTTGCCCAGAAATTTGTTACTTTTGTCTTGAGCCTGCCACAGATTTCCATACTGCTTGTAATAATGGGCCTTCTCAAATGAAATAATAGAGCAATAAGGTAGCATTTAAAATAATAAATGGACAGCAAGTTCTTTTGGTGAGACTGCATTCCTGTTTTTACAGAAGAGTATTGCACCTTGCAGAATAGTTGCCTCTTCAAGGTCCCCTGTAGTCTTCAGCAGATAGGGTCTCACTTGTGTAACATACGGCCTTTGAAAATATTTTATCACCTACCACTTTTGAATGGGCTAGGCAATGAGTTTACAGATTCATCAGTATTGGCTGTATCCAAAGGTGATTAGGTGAAGGAACTGACTGTGTTGCTTTGCAGGTTGTATAATGATGTGAGAGTTTGCTTTAACCTAGAAATGATGGTTGGGGAGAATGGTTCATCTGTAGGGGAAGGAATCTTCTGCAAGGAGTGAGTACTGCACACAAATCAAGGCAAATCTGGGGGGATAAATTAAGTTGCAGGTTTCAGAGATTATATTTTGAAAGGCACGGTTCAGTCCAATTATAAATAAACATAACTTTGTAAATTAAGAGAGATTCAGAAATAGACTCCAGTTCTTGATACCAGCGGTGTGTAGAAATACCGTGTTTTACTGCGTGCATGTCATATATAATAAATAACTACAGTTAATTTCTTAGTAATGGAAATAGAAGCTACTCCTCCATGAAATGTCAGACTAATCTCATGGTTTTATGTCAGAAATAGTCCTCTGGAGAAAATATCTTGCCACAGGTAGTCATGCAGCAAATCTGTTAAGTGTACAGTAATATATGTTCTGCGCTGAGGCACAGATGTCCCTTTTTGAATATGGTTCACATTGGATACCTCATTTTATTTACTTCTAATTAGCCAGATAGCAGTGCCAGCAGCTCTTATGACTCTCTTAAGGGACATGTAAAAATTGGGCCCAGTGTGACAGACTTCACTTTAGAAGATTTGCCTAGCTTCTTTGCCTAAATCTCTAATCTAAACATTAATGTTTGAGATTTTCTATACTAAAACCATTCTGATATTAAGTATAAATGAGAACAATCATCAAAGGTGTTTTTGCAGTTGAAAGCAGGCGCAAATGTGGTGAAGTTCAATGTGTTGAGTGGGTTTTTGTTCTTGTCCCAAGCCTTAAAAAATGTTTTGATGTACTTCATGAATTACTAATGTTCGTGGCCCAGTGACAGAAGTCAAATTGCTACCTGCAGCATCTTAGGATAGAGGACTGGGCCCATCTCAACTTTTAATTGAAGAATTGTAGATTTTTATTTTAATTTTTTATCCCTAGTCAGGTTGTCAGATAAGTTTAGCTAACTCAAATGCTTTCTGCATATTTGATATTTTGTGTAGTTTCTTGATGTTATAGTTTTCTTGTTTTCTCTTCCTTTATGTTCTATGCTGTAGCAAGCAGAGATGAGCTCCAATCAAGAAAAGTCAAACTGGACTATGATGAAGTTGGTACATGTCAGAAAGATGTCATAAATGTTTGGGATAAGAAGTTACTTAACTGCAGAGCCAAAATTCGATGTGACATGGAAGATATTCATGGCACTTTGAAAGAAGGTATTTACATAGGGTGACTTTTAACTATGAAGTTTCTTCTTTGTTATTTTTGCCATTGCCTTCTAATACCAAAGGAAATCCGCCACTAGTACCCTCTTTGCAATAGCAGAAAATCATGGAAAAAATTGCCTTTTTTGCATATATCTTCATCTCCTACTGCCAAACTGAAAATACCTGCTGTTGTGGCTTTAACTTGCAGCATCAGCAATGTAGAAACCTGTATAGTCATACTTCTAAAAGTAGGATCTCATCCTGTTCTGCATGTAATTGCGCGTTTCTTCCTGCTGAAGGCTAACAGCTCAGAGGTGGCAAACCAGGTGACACCTGTATCTCGGATGCCTAATGTAATTGCTCATTTTAATTACAACCAAGGTGTAGTTAATGTTCAGTTAGTGGGACTGAGCTGAGTGTATACATAGTAGACAACTTCTGAAGCTGTCTTGCTCCACCCTGGTTAAGCCAAGACTTCACAAAGAAAATTCTTGCATGTTATAGCACTAAAAATATGCCCCTGCTTAGGTCTTTTGTATTGTGACTGAACTGCAGGCGTACCAAAAAGTCGTCGGGGAGAAATTTGGCAATTTTTGGCTGTGCAACATCGAGTCAGACACAGATTGCCAAACAAGCAGCAGCCTCCTGATGTTTCTTACAAAGAACTTCTGAAACAACTGACGGCACAGCAGCACGCCATCCTTGTGGATCTAGGTATGTCCATTTGTAGCTGGGAGATTTTTCTGAGGTGTTCCATGTGTCTGAGTGGAAACACACCAGTCTTAATGGAACCTCTTGCTGGAGATGGATGCTACTGTATAAGCACCATTTTCTGTATCATGAGAATATGTTCTACCTATGCCACGTTGTGCCATAGGAGAAGAAAATATGAAATAAGTTCAGTGGATACAATCTGAAGTCGTTGGTAAAATATGGATTGATCTAAAATCAACCTGCATATGAAAGCAAAGGGAAAAGGCCTATGGGAAGAGAGACGGGCTGTTTATCTGATGGATCTGTTTTTTTTAGAGGAACTGAATATCAACTATTCCTCTCTTTACATCAGGACGAACATTCCCTACACATCCTTACTTTTCTACCCAGCTGGGAGCAGGACAGCTATCGCTCTTTAATCTCCTGAAAGCATACTCTTTGCTGGACAAGGAAGTGGGTTATTGTCAAGGTATAAGCTTTGTAGCTGGAGTGCTGCTTCTACACATGAGTGAGGAGCAGGCATTTGAAATGCTGAAGTTCCTCATGTATGACCTTGGCTTCCGTAAACAGTACAGGCCAGACATGATGTCACTACAGGTAAGTCAGTCCTGCTGTTAGAGCAAACCAAAGTTTTGTTTGAGTTGTGAGCAATTAGAGGTTGCTGAAGTTCTCCAGGGGCTTATGAAACTTCTTACACTGTTTTGGAGATTGTAAGGTCCAAAAAATGTAACCGTTAAACCCCTTTCCAACTCTGAATTTGCAAACAAAGAGGTTTAGAAATTGCAGACTTTTCCTGTCACACATCCCCATGATCTCCTGTTTGCAAACTCTGCTTTCTCTGCTGTTTTGCTCTTCCTTTTCTCTTCCTCACTTCTCCCTCTTCCTTATTCGAAAAAAACTATCTGCTTGCATCAGTACATGCAGTTTAAAAATAAAATTTTGCTTTTCTTCTGTTCATACTTAGATTTTTCCCTTTGTAACTCAAAGTCAAACCAATAGTGACACCCAGTGGCCAATCAATGTACTCTGCAGGCCTCTCTTATATGATCTCTCATCTTTTGCCCCTTTTCTCACATTCTTGTCTTTTTCTACTGCCAACCCCAGCACAGAGGAAAAACAGACAAATTATCAATCATTTAGTTTAGTTATGAAATTATGCTTGTTCTTCAGTATTGGTCTCTAATAGCTACCTACAAATACTTAAGGCTGGTTAAGAAGGAGACAGGAACTCTTTCAGCATAAGCTTTTTATTTTTATTTTTTTTCCATAGGAGATGCCCTGTTAAAGCTTGTATGTTCTGCTGCAGTTGTAGACTTTGAATAACATATGATGCTTTGAGAGTATTCACATGTTTAGGATTTCACTTTCTGATTTAAATGAGTCTGAAACTTTCCTCATCAGAAGCAATTAGGAAGAATTTTTTCCAAAGTTTGAGAAGGTTTATCACATGTAGACCTGTTTGCCTTTAATTGACATGAGCTCTCTGCCCCCCCAAATTTGCTCCTGTTCTAGACAAAGTAGCAATTCTGTCTGCTGGAGACAAACTAGACTATTGACAATGACTTAGAGGATCTCACTGAATCCTTTTTTTTTTTTTTTTTTTTTTTTTTTTTTTTTTTTGCGTTTGCAGTACTAAAACACAAGCAATCTTCATGCAGAATTAGATTCTGTTCTGTAGAAGAAAAATGTTGGATGTTTCTTTAGGATAATGAAAACTTCTTACTTGACTTGCCCTTTTAATTGTTGTCAGGAAAAAGTAGTTTTCTAGATTCTTATTTCATAATGACCCCATCCAATAATTGGTTTACTGCCTCTGATATTCTTCTAATTTCCCATATAAATTTGTTTTATATCAACAAGATGCAAATTAGCATCTGCAATAATTGAAGCAAGGACTCAAATGCATGCACAAATTTAACTATCTGGCTTGAATGAGAAGTGATCTGACTGTGGACAGCGCTGACTGACAGGTAGTTTCAAGTGCAGTCAGTTTGTGGTAGGGAAAAATCATGACCACTAAAAGTAGGAAAGCAACCAGATCCAGTAAGTAAATTTCTTATTGAGCAATATATTCATATTAAGGATAAGGCACTGTTGACAGCAAAATTGTACCTGACAGGTAATCGATATATTCCTGCTTCTTACTTTCTGCTTTTTATGAGCAACTTACCGTGGAATATAAAATCAAAATTGCAAGGAAATAATTTGCCACAGAATGGTATTTTTAGCAATGGATAGCAACTTTTAACCACTGTGCTTTGCAGCCTTTGAGAGATTGTAGAGCAGTGCTTCTAGTATCAGTCTTAAATTTCTCTGGACTGCTGGCATGCAGGAGGTGTGCTAGGAAATATGTATGTGGTACATCTCTATTGACCCATCATATCTAATGTAATGTGTACAGAAGCTGTAAAAAGTGATAACTGTAGCATAAGAGTCTTAAATGCAGCAAAAATATGGCCACGATTCAAAGGATGAAAGCTGAAATATGTAAGTTTAGCCAGAAATAGTTCAACTCTAGCTAAGAGTTTTGACATGTCAATGACTTTACATTATTTGGAAAATGTGCCTTAAATTTCCTTGCTACAAGACTCAAAGTTCTGGTTTGTTGATCAAGTTAGATCAACATGTTCTCTTCTTGCCAGAAACTTGTGAATCTGAACTGAAATGAGACTTCATTAATTAATAATCAGGTTCAAACTGTTCGTTGTTATTGACTACTGTGGTGGTTTTAATTCATTAGGGCTGGGTTGTTTATATGGGGGCAGATATCACCTGAGGCTCTAGGCAGCAATTAAGCTTCATTTTACAGTGCCATCTGTACTGAAGTTAATTTCTCTTGAGTGAAACGTGAGTGGTTTGGAAAACTGAGTAAAGCTGAAATTTTCTTTCTCCACTTCCCTTCCCCTTTCCCCCTGTGCACTATAGATTCAGATGTATCAGCTGTCAAGGCTTCTTCACGATTATCACAGAGACCTCTATAATCATCTTGAAGAAAATGAAATCAGCCCCAGTCTTTATGCTGCACCGTGGTTTCTTACATTGTTTGCATCCCAGTTTCCATTAGGATTTGTAGCCAGAGTATTTGGTAAGAAAGATTATACTATTGCAATAATAAATAGAACAACATTGTCCATAACGTTTTCAAACTCAAAGGGAATAGTTTTCTGCATACTAATGATGTTTTGGATTACTGTTGTGGGTGGCAAGTAGCAATGCTCTTCATGCTGGGATGTCAGCTCCTTTTCAAAGAGGAATACCAAATGTATTCTTTGAAACATCAGACTTGGACAATTAATTATGTCTGCTGTTATTAGCCAAGATTTGACTTGTGAAGTGAGAATGGCGGAAAATTTGTTACAAATGTATTTTATGCATCAAGTGTTCAGTCTGGTCTATAGAAAAGTTTTATCTTCTTGAACTTGCAAACTGAAATTTAGCACAGTGTGTGGGGAAACAGAATGTGGTTTTAAATCAGTTTTTCAGAAATACTTTCTTTAAAGTGCTTTCTAGTAAAAATTCAAGTAAATTTAGACTTAAAGGTTGTTATAAGTATTTGTGTATGTTGAAGCGTGTCAGTATGCATTCTGTTCCATGATACTCTTCAGATGTCTGGTGCTTAATTACTGACTGTGCCTTGTACTGTTCACAGTATCAGCAAAACAAGTACTCGGTTTCGTATTCTTTTATTGTCAATAAAAACTGACAGCTTAATCAAATCACTAGTAATGCAGTATTTTATTTTATTTGTTATTTTATTATGTAAGACTTGCTATATTCAAATATATGCTTGTTGTTCTTTGGTGCATATTATATGCTTCCTCTTAAAACAGACTTTTTTTTCATTTGATTTTTTTGTTTTCATAAAAGACCTTTTGTACTTTCTTAAGAAATATACATTTTTTTGGTCTCCTGTTTTATTACTGAAAAACGTTTTTTTCCACTCTTTTAGTTGTTTGTGAGGGTTTTCTTATTTATTTGCTTGTTTTTGACCTAGTAATTTCTCCACTCCAGAGGTGTTTTTACAGCAATATTTTTTGACTACTTTTTGAGTGTTTTCTTTTTGATTTTATTCTTAGGCAAAAGTGTTTTTTTTTTTTTTTTTTCCCCAACTTCAAAGGGCTTCTAATTTGGAAAACTGATTTTTTAGGGGTATGGAGAGCCAGCATTTATTTTACTGTAAATGAGCTGAGCAAGGCATGTTTCATTTTAAAACTGAAAATTCAGTGTGCTGTTTTCTTCCTAATGCTTTGGATCCCTGCATTTTCAGTGTCTTACGAGCAATTGTCAAATACCTATAACAGGTGGTTAATGTCTACCAATCACAAATTAGATGCTTATAGAATGTCCTTATGCTGCTTGAATGCACATCTTAGAGAAGGGAGAGATTTGGGAACTGTGTATGAGAAAGATGATTGCCTCACTGGTGTCCTGGTGCTACCCTGTGATACCAGATTAGGACCAGTCATGATCTTGCTGTATCAGTATCAGAAGTTGAGGATGTCAAGAAGCATAGCCCTGCTTTTGGTGGTGTGACAGAGCCTAACAGCACAGGAGGCTTATTTGAACTGCTCATGTGCTGGGTTCATCTGTTGTTACAAGCTCACTGCTGCTGCCAAGACTGTGTTTTTAGTTACAGTGATCAAGTCTCTAGTTTATTTCAAGTCAGTTTCTGTCTAGCAGTCTGCCTCTACTGACTTCTGTAGTGCCTGGACTTTCCTCTCACATCCATGTAATTATAATATAGTTACCTCAAAGTAAAGATTTGAGGCTTAATTTATAGCCATTGTGATCACTGTGATACATTTCAAAAAAAGCGTGATTGATATTGGAAGCTTCACAATCATTTTTAAGGACTAGCTTCTGCCTGTAGAAAACAATAAAACATCAGTATGATGTGATGTGATCCACTTCCCAATTGTTTTTCAGTCATAGGTGCGTTTAAACACAGTCAGCAGTTAGCTAACAGTCTATAGCCCACAGTAGACAGTAATGAAATGTTTATTGCAGACAACCACTACAGACATAAAAAGCATACAGTACTTTCTTTAATGCACTCTTACATCTGTAAGATGACAGAAGATGCTTTTATATGTTTCAGCTTCATGCTGAAATAAGACAGATTGCACTTTTCCTGAACTGAATAAATTTGCAGTATGTTTGCTTAAAAAGAAAAAAAAAAATCTCAGCAAATGTATATTTATGCAATTGCTTTAGCTCTCATTTTCAAGGTCTTTTAATTATTTTCTTTTTTAGACATTATTTTTCTTCAAGGAACAGAAGTCATATTTAAAGTAGCACTGAGCCTACTTAGCAGTCAAGAGACATCTATAATGGGATGTGAGAGTTTTGAGAATATTGTTGATTTTCTTAAGATCACTATTCCAGACATGACTCAGCCTCAAATGGAAAAAATTATTACCCAGGTACAGTTGTTTTTCTCTTTTTTTTTTTTTTTTTTTTTTTTTCATTTAGTTTACTTTTAAAAGACCATGCCTAAGGTGTATGTAAAAGTCTTCTAAGTATGTTCCTCTTGGTATGAAATGCAAAGAAATAGTCTTCCCGTAACTGGTGTAGAAAAACAACAAGAAACACAACTGTGCAGGCGATGGAGAACTGGCACAGGTTGCCCAGAGAGGTTGTGGAGTCTCACTGCTTGGAGGTCCTCAAAAGCTGCTTGGGTCTGGTCCTGGACAACCTGCTCTAGGTGGCCCTGATTGAGTGCAGGGGCCTAGACCAGATGACACCCAGAGGTCCCTTCCAACCTAAACCATTCTGTGACTGTGCGATGATCTATTTTCAATGGCATTTGAACTACAGTTTTGGCAAGACTTTGGTTGCTACCTCAACATAAAGGATATCTAGAGTTTTTCTGTTGTTGTTGTTTTGTTGTTTGTTTGCTTGTTTGTTTTGTGCCCCAGCTATTAGGAAAACATGACTTTGCTTATACATTTCACATCATCATCAGAGTTGTAAAAGCAGCCCATCTTCCAAACCTAAACCCAGCTGTCACTCCGTGCTAGTGGGTGAGCAGTCCAATAATTTATGACAGGAAGCAGAATTTGCCATGGTGGGAAGAGGCAGCGTTACACTAATGTCTCCTCCTGATCCTTTGATCTCCTGGCTGCATAGGACTAGTTTCCACTGTAGAGACTCAACTAACACCTTCAACTTAAAATACCATGGATTAGGAGGTTTGTGAAGCCCTGCATTTGTGGTCTGTATTAAAATCAAGGTCAAGCAAACTTTTACTGTTCTGTTGCACAGGCAGATTCTGTCCTCCTGGGGATTGCTTTCAGAGTACCTTGGTACAACTTCCCCTTCTTACCTTAACTCTATTCTTGTAGGTGTCACACCTGTCAGGTGCTTGCTGATAGATGTAAAAGCTCCTCAGGAGTGACCCCTGCCTTTCTCGGGTAAGAGAAAGGAGGACTGGAATATTTCATCCATGTAATTGAAACTTGATGGCAAAGGGTAAGAATGGAAGATAAACAAAGAATTGTTTATGTTGATGTAAGGAAAGCACCTGTTGAAGTTTCCTGTGAAGTATAGACAGTGATTGGGATTTTCATCTTTTTACCTCCTCTTCCTCTGCAATGAAGCTGCAAATTGAACACGAGCCTTAGTCTAGTACTTTAACTGTGAACCCATGAGCAGCTTTCCCTGTTCAGGTGGCAAATCAGAGATAAGAGTTCTAGAAAACCATCTGCATATGCAGGAGTTCAGTTAATGCTTACACATGCCTATGGCTTTGTTAACACTTGAATGTTTCACATGCTGTCAGTTAATTCATTTGTAGGCATCATGTAAATCTTCAGTTCCTCATTGCATTGACTGTGATCACAGTGCTAAACCTGTGTCAGGCACTTTAGTGTCTATCTTTACAATTTAGTAATTCTGGCAGTGATGGAGATGGTATTCAATATTTTTGATACTGTTGGAAATTAAATATCTGATCCAGGTACTGTGTGGGTTGCAGAGCATCCACACTGTGATGAAGATGGTAAAAGTGGCTTTGTGCAGAACCATATCTGATTGAGTAAGGAACAGTTTATGTTGCCTGAGCAGAGGTGGGTGTTTTTACACATGGGTCAGCATAGCTGAAGGTCACCTGCTTGCCTATTGTATGGTGCCATGCTGATCAGCCTTCTGCATCTGCATTCACATGCCCACTGCTTACATCATATTGCTACTAGCTAGGTGGGCTGCAGGTGGCATTTGTTTGGTTTTCTCAGCATTGCCATCCCCACTACCTTTGCGATGGAAAATAATGAAAGAAAAATGCAGGTATACAGGACTGTAATATTCAGATAAAGAGTCGCCTGAGTTGGTACTTCAGAGGAAAATGGCACTTACCTAGCTTGAACACTGTATATACTTTAAAGTTCTGTCTCATTTGAATAACCTGAAGAATAATGAACATAACACAGAACCTGTATTGTTGGGAGATCTGTGTATGTCTTCTGATGTTCATTCTGAAATGTTTGTGACTTCTAAAATTAGGAGTAGAATTGATGTTGCTGTAAACATCATTCCCAGTCTACACTATTTGGTAACTTTCAGAAGCTGAGAGGCTGTGACTAGATATATAAATGATGAAGGGTCATACGGCCCCATCAGTGTGAGGTGCCAGGTCCCATAGTCTTTATTCACAATGCTTAGGTGTTTATTGCCAGAATATCCCAATAGGAAAGTAGTATGCCTAGAGACAGCACAGAGAAACCAAAACTATGAAGAGTGTTTTATAAAAGTCTATATGGGCACTTGGAATTAAGAGATCCAATTTTGAGAGAGGTGATCTGGTGATTCCTGGATTATTTTTCCTCATTTTGAGATCTTGCTCCCATCACAGACAGGTGATAGTTCAAAAATTAAAAAACTTCTTCAACTTCTTAATATTTCCATACAAAAGGTGATAAGCCTTGGTTCTATTATAAAGTTATTGGATTAAATACGACTTTGCTAATATATCTGATAGCAAGAGGTAGTATTTGGCAGCCATTCAAGTGGTGATCTAATTTATTCTGAACTCTATGATGCATTGTGGCTACAGTGAGAACTCTATACTCTATATGCCAGAATGCTCTTGCTTTAAAATCCTTTTTTTTTTTTTTTTTTTTTTTTTTTTTTTTTTTTATGAAAGGAACAGGAAAAAAAATAAGTTAATCACACAGATTTGCCTCTCCTCTTAGCAAACTTTCAAATGGAACATGATGCGTTCTCTCTCTGTAGTCAAAAATTCTTTTTTCTCTCATGACAGGTGTTTGAGATGGATATTTCAAAACAGCTCCATGCCTATGAAGTAGAGTACCATGTTCTGCAGGATGAACTCCAGGAAAATGTGAATCCCTGTGATGAAGGTGAACCTCTGGAGAAGCTGGAGAGGGCAAACAGCCATCTGAAAAGGCAAAACATGGATTTGTTGGAGAAGCTACAGGTAAATGACTTATGACCTCTCCACAAGTTTGTGATTTTTGCTATGATTCAGCTAATAGTGAATTGTTTTTTCTAAACAACACAGAAGTAGTAAGTACAAAAGTCTCTAATTGTAAAACTTTATGTAGCTAAGCATTTCTCTCTTAATACACTTATTTACTTCTGTTAGACATATTTTTAACTCCTTTGGGATTCCTTCTACTCTTCCGTCTTGTTTTAGATTTCTTTTTTTCTTGAAACATTTCTCCACTTCCCTTGAAAACTGTTGGCTAATTTTTATGTATCTTGTTCTAAAAATCAGTGTCTATCCCTTCATCACCTTGCTTCTGTGCTGAAAAATTTCAAGAAATAAGTAGCCTTGCTTTCTCCATACCATTGTAGGTGGTATTGTTCTGTTGCTATCTACTGAAGCAGATAGTCATGCTTTTGTTTTGAAAGGTGGTCTATCCAAGCAGACTTCAATATAGCTGAGTGCTCCTGAGACCTTGCTTGATTGTCGTGCTTTAAAAAGCCTTCTCTTTCTCTTTCATTCTTTACCCTGTCTCCATTTGCTTGGCCAAGATTTGTTTCAGGTTTCCCTAAATGTATTGTCTTTCATTTTCCTGGAAGATAAATTATTCTTCTTGCATCACCAGGCCATTCTTGATATAATTGTTATTTGAACAAGAGCTGTGAAGTTCTTAGCAAGTACCTTCAGCTTCAGAAACCTGAAAATAGAAGCAGAAGGAAAAAAAAAAAAAAAAAGTAAAGATCAAGTTGGCAATCACCAATAATATGAAGTTTAACGAGAGCAAGTGCTGGATTCTGCACCTGGGAAGGGGCAACCCTAACCGTGGCTGTGCATAAAGAATGGGGAATGAGAGGTTGGAGAGCAAGCAGCCCAGAGGAAAGGGATCGGGGTGGGGGGGAGCAGGGCGGTGGTTAACAGCAAGTTGAATATGAGCCAGCAGTGTGCCCTGGCAGCCAAAAGGGTCAGTTGTGTCCTGGGATGCATCAAGCACAACATTGTTAGCTGGCTGAGGGAAGTGAGTGTCCAGCTCTGTGCTGTGCTGGTGCAGCCTCACCTCTAGTACTGTGCGCAGTTTGGGGCACCACAGTATAAGAAGGACATAAAACTATTAGAGAGTGTCCAGAGTAGGGCTACGAAGATGGTGAAGGGCCTAAAGGGCAAGACGTATGATGAGCAGCTGAGGTCCCTTGGTTTGCTCAGCCCAGAGCAGAGCAGGCTGAGGGGAGGCCTCATGGCGGCCTGCAGCTCCCTCACGAGGGGAGCGGAGGGGCAGGCGCTGAGCTCTGCTCTCTGGGGACAGTGACAGGACCCGAGGGAATGGCATGGAGCTGGGACAGGGGAGGGTCAGGCTGGGTGTTAGGGAAAGGTTCTGCACCCAGAGGGTTCAAGAAGTGTTTGGACAATGCTTTCAGACTTAAGTCTTGATTTTTAGGTGGTCCTGTGTGAAGGCAGGAGCTGGACCCGAGGATTCTTGCGGATCCCTTCCAACTCAGGATTTTCTGTGATTCTGTGATTCTAAGTCATTGTTATTTTTCTGGTTATGGGCCAAGGGTGCTGTGTTCTGTTCTTTGAGTATTACTGAAAACAGGGATCGCTTTTTAATTAGCATTGGTAGTTAAATTATTATTACTATTTTTCATTGCTACCTGAACCTTTATCTCTGTTCTGAAAATGGACATAGACACACCAAGGGCATAGAATAATTATGAGTGAATAATGTTAAAAGTCTCCACTCCTCTTTTTCTCTTCATTCTTCTGTTATTCTAGACTACCATGTTAAAATGCATCTTCATCAGTTCCTTAAGCTCTTTATCTTTTTATTTGCATGGCTTCTTCATTGCTGTTCTTTGCTTTGGCCTAGAATGATCTAGGAATGATCAGCATTCCCCTACTTCTTGCAGAGATGCATTCAACACTGGTGAGGTCCAGGGTTTCTGATATCTAGTCAGCATTCTTTCCCCAGAGGAAGCTGTAGGTCTTTTGTTGGAGGGTAGGGAACACTGTCTGCTAAGTAACTGAACTTTTAGGTTCTCTTCCCCTCTCACCTCTCCATCTCGATAATTTTATTCCATGGGGTTACCATTGCTCCCTCACTGTCAGACATTTTTTTTTTTCCAGTGCTACTCCAGATGCTGATTTCCTTTTTTCCCCTGCAACTTCAGTTCATTGTTGCTCCCAAATGTTGCTTGCTTGCTGCAGCATATCTCCTTCCCTCTGCAAAGCTTTCAGAAATCCTTCATATTAATCTAGCACCTTTAAGGAGATCCTGTGTATGATGCACAGTAGGTGTTCCTCGTATCATCTGCCTACACAGATGTTTTTAGAGACATTTATGTAGCTATGCTGTGTTGTTACCAAATAACATGCCATAAGACAAAAAAAAAAAAAAAAAAAAATTTTTTCAGAGTGTCTTGTTTTATTAAAAAGATAATGTTATTGTTTATAGGTTGCTCATGCTAAAATTCAGAGTCTGGAATACAGCCTGGAGACTATATTGACTCGAGAGAGCAAAATGAAGACTGTAATTCAGTCCCTGGAACAGGAGAAGATAACATATCAAAAGACTCTTGAGCAGATAATGAAATATTTGCCAACAGAAGCATTGTCTGACTGTGAACTACTCCTGAAGGAAGTAAACTACAATCCAAATAATAAAACAAAATGAGGAATAAGCCATAAACCAAGGTTTTCTAGGCAGCATTTTGTCAAATATTAAGGGAAAGAAAAATGAGTTTGCTGCTTTCAAAGGATTTAGCAATAGGCAGTTATTATCCAAAACTAGTGCTGGGACACTCATAGCTACAGATGGGCCTTCAAATCTCAGTATGCAAATTCAGGCTATTATTTTTTTTTAATGATTATGTAAATAAATCACAAGGGGGAAATAAAGGAGTCTCACATGTAATTACGATGAGTAGATGTATATTTAGAGTTGACCTAAAGGAAAAGATAAATTTTAGTAGTCGGAGCCAAGGTAATGGTAAACTACAATTTCACTCTGGATGTGCTTGTCTTGTAGTGAAATGAAGATAGCGTGTCTTTATATATAAATGCATATATATATACATATATATATATGTTGAATAATACTTGAAGAAGAAAAAAAGAATGTAATTGCCCTTCAAAGAGCAGCATGTTTCACATCTTCTGTGGAAAATCTCTGTGAACTCATGCGTGCCTCTCTTTTAATTCTACTGACGTGTGCATAGACCAGTAATGCAGAATAACTATCAAGACCTGGTTCATACAGGCAGAACTCTAGTGCCATACACTGCCTGGGCCGTACCAGTCAGCAAAGTAATTCCTCATGCATGTTGGACCTGAAAAAAAAAAGCATCACATCGCCAAGCCTCCATAACTCTGAATTAATAAATAGGTATCTATACACACATGCAGAACTTTTAAAAGTAAGAGCTAAGAATGATACCTCCTTCCTGGCTTGCTTGTTTCTACCTGTACTGGCATTGGTCAGTGATGATGGGTGGAAGGAAGTAAAGCTATGGAGTGGTATTTATTCTGATGTTAATTTTCCACAGGATACTTGCTGTCCTAAGATTTAGGCATGTAAAAGGTTCTCATTTAACCAAAGAAATATTGCAAGAAGCCTTGTCTTATCATAATGGGAGCCAGAAAGCTAATATGAAATTTTGTTTGAAGAGAAAATTGAGGTAGGTTGCAGAAAGAAGAGCGTAAGTGCACTGAGAGAGTACCGAGCAAGTTGCAAATATTATGTACACCTTTCAGTGGATATAAATTTCAAATGGGATTCTGAAGTACAGGTGCAGTTTAATAATATATAAGGTTATTCCTGTTTTAATCTTGCTTTGTGGTCTTTTTTTTTTTTAAAAAAAAAAAAAAAAAGAAAAAAGTCATGAATTTGTGTGTTCTGAGCAGAAGGTAAGGTAAGCTCGGGTCATTTTTGTGGGGGAAAATATCTTTATAACATTATAAAAAGATGCATTTGGATTTGAAAATATTTTGAAGTGGAATTTTGGAGAAGTCTTAGACAAATTTGTAGTAGACACGTATTTTGGAGTGCATGTCTGAACTGTTAATCGAGTGTTACCGTGGCTCATGTTATCTATTACCGTTTATACTGTATTTCAGGAAACACTTTTTCTGTTTTAAAGAAAAGCAATTAAGCGAAGTGCCAAATCCAGCTGTGTCTTTATGCATAAGATTGTTCGATGTAGAAAGCAAGTACTGAAAGAGTATTACGTTTTATTTTAACATAAATAAAAGTGAGGAACAACAATGCTGATTTGCTGCACACTGCTGCGGAACTTAGGGGTTTGGGGTCTCTTGGTTTCTTTTTTTTTTTTTTTTTTTTTTTTTTACTTCCATGGTTTTACTTGATTGAAAATACTGATTTACTTAATGGTCTTTCTTTTTACAGTTGGGGTGCAAGGTCTTAACACTGTGTATAAAATTATGTGGAGTTTGTCTAGATATTTCAAGAGTATTGTATTGTACCAAGTGGGAAAATGCCAAGTGAAAAGGCAGTTCTTTGCTGTTTTGTTCAAAGTTTTAGCTGATGTGTGTATACAAAACCAATCCCAGGAACTGCAGTAGTGTGTATTACAAAGAATCAAGGTTATTCAGATGCATCTTTTTTTAAGATGCACTGAATGTGCTTTATTTTCTGTTTCACTTATCAATTTTTTCATGTAATGCCTGGAAAAATTCCAATAAATGTCATTGCTGCATTTCCCATGGCCTCAGGCTACTTTTTTTTTTTCAGACTTCAGATACCAATCTCGTTGGTAGTAGTAGTGTTTACGTGAAAGATGAAAAGGATTTGCTTACTTTCTAGTTGTGATAAAATGGGATTTATAGAAGGACATGGAGAATATAGAAATTCTTAGCAGGAAAATATTTTTCATTGTTCTTAATGAATTACAAGGTATTTTTCTTCTGTAGAAGTACATTTAGTGTGTAAGTATGTTGAGAATGGTACTTTGAACTCTACACTGTACGTCTAGCTCGGAAGGAGGAGGGACCATATCAACAAGTAGGAATAAACTACAGAAGTGAAAATACTGTGAGGTAAGTGTCTCATGACATTGGGATATTTTTGGTAGCCTTTGTGTTCTGGACACAAGTGTGGCTTGTAACTGGCTATCTCTAGGGTGTCTAGCTTGAAACCTACAATCATGCAGATATGCTGCAGACCTTCTTAAGATAAATAGCTAACAAATAACAAAAAGATCTAAAAGACTGTGCATAGGATGTGTGTGTTTGTCTCCATCTGTTAATTTTTCCCTCACTATCTTAGAGGATATTTTATGGGATTTAGTTGCAGCTGTTTTAAAGTGCAGAGGGAAGTCTAAGGTGCAATATGCCACAGAGCAACAAAAGTGTGTGACTGGGAGAAAAGATGCTTCCTGGGTTTGGTCTTTTTTTTTTTTTTTTTTTTTTTCTCCTTGTATCTTGTTTTTCTGTTAGGGGAAAATGTTTTCACAATAAAGCTATTGTTCTGCCTCAGCTAAACACAATAGCACACTTGATTTTGACAGTCAATGTGCTGAGAACTAACTTAGGAGGAAGAAGTATCCACTGTTTTCAGGAGCAGCTAATTTAAATTAGTTTCTGCTGGCAGAGGGCTTTCGTGAAAGGTCTGGGAAGAGATCCATTTTTGTAGCTAGCAAACTAGCTTGTAAATGAAGAACACTACACTGCCAGAAGTACAGTTGAAATAGGTCAGTCTGGTAAGAAGGGCTAACATGGGGAACTCTCTGGTATTCACTTCTTTTATGGATGGAAATCTTGGCTGAAAAGCTATCCCCCACCTAACCCCAAGAGAGGAATATTTATGTAGAAACGGAATAGAATAGAATAGAATAGAATAGCATAGCATAGAATCAAATAAAACATCTTGGGATGGAAGGAACCTTAAAGCTCATCTAGTTCCAACTCCCCCTGCCATGGGCTGGGATGCCACCCACTAGATCACGTTGCCCAGGGCCCCATCCAATCTGGCTTTTGACACCTCCAGAGATGGGGCATCCACAGCTTCTGTGGGCAACCTTGTGCCAGTGTCTCTCCACCTTCTGAGTGAAGAATTTCTTCTTTACATCTAATCTAACTCAACTGTTTTAGTTAAAAAGCATTCCCCCTTTTCCTATCATTATCTGCCCAAGCAAAAAGTCACTCTTTTTTTTTTTTTTTTTTTATAAGCTCCCTTTAAGTATTGAAATGCTACAATGAGGTCACCCCAGAGCCTTCTCTTCTTTAGGCTGAATGGACCCAGATCTATCAGCCTTTCTTCATAGGAGTGATGCTCCAGCCCTCTGATCATCTTTGTGGCTCTCCTCTGGACTTCACTCTAACAGCTCCACATCTTTCCTGTGCTGCGGACCCCAGACCTAACACAGCACTCCAAGTGAGGCCTCACAAGTGCAGAGCAGAGGTGGACAATCACCTCCCTCAATCTGCTGGCCACTCCTCTGCTGATGCAGCCCAGAGCGCTGTTGGCCTTCAGGGCTACAAGCACACACTTCTTGCTCATGCTGAACATTTTGTCCACCAGAACCCCCAAGTCAAGGTATGGTGCCTTTAAGTTTTTAAGTTGCATTTTTTTTCCACTATTCTGTAAAAGGCTATTAGATTTTACTGAAAAAAAATATTCTAATAAATGGTGTATTCCAGTCGAGGGTCTGACTTGAAAACACAGTCTGATATGTCTAGCTAATCTTAAGTGGGATGATTATCTCCTGTTCAGCATGACCCTGCTTAGCTTAATATCATTACTGCAAGAAAGCAAAGCAATTTGCAATTAGAGCAATTAGAGCAGTTTGTTCTAAGAATTTGATATCATTATTATGGTCCAGAGGGTCTAAATTTGGACACTTAATCAAAACCTGAAACTACATAGGTATTAGTGTAAATAGCCTTTTGTGCTTTGAGGTGACTAACCCAGGGCACTGTTAGTAGTGAATATCCACTCAATCTACGTAGTTGTTATAGATGGTTGTTGACAGGCAGTTCAGTCTGTAACATTTTAAGCTTTTTGCCAGGCTATACCATCACTTTGAAGGATGATAATTGATTCTGTATTTCCATATTTCAGCTTCTATGGTCATTGTTAGCTATTAAAAGCTTTCAATATATGCTTTGCCTTCATCAGCTTTCTAGTGACTAGAACAAAATTTAACTTTATTTCCAAAAAAAGAGAATACTTAATGTTTAGCTATATCCTTCCTCCTATATCCTACATCAGATCATTGAAAATTTAGGGATTAAAGCAGAGATTACCGCATGCCTTGAGCAGTTTATGGTTTGTGAGCTGACTGGCTTGCAATGAAGGAGAATCTGGATGGATTGGTACTTGGTGTTTTTAATTTCAATATTAACCTTAATGCTGGACCAAAGGAAGGAGATGGTAATGCTCCATTAGCAAAATGTTGTGTTGGAGGGGGGTTTTGGGTGTTTTCAGCTCCTTGTTGTTCTCTTCAGCACTCTTGCTCAGCAACTTCTTTTTAATAAGGGAACTGGGACTTGTTGGTGCTCCTAGTCTCACAATCAGAAAAACTTCTCTTTGAGCTTAGCCAAACTAGTTCTGTACTCAACTTACAAATTATTCAAGTCTCCGCTCTGTTAAAAGAAAGCTAGATGTTCTAAATACATTGGTTCTAATGTTTTATTTCTGGTTAGAGTGTGTACTCTGTACAGGGAGTGCATGCTAAGGGAAGACAGAAATGTGTTGTATTGTGTTCTGTTGGAATATTCACTCGGAGACGTATTGAGTGGGCTTGTGCTAGTAAAATGCTGTACAATGCGAGACTTAGGAAATTAGGTCTACATCTAACTTAAACAGAGACATAGTTGCACTGGCTGTGTGTACTCAGTGCTGCTACCTGCCCGAATGATTGGTTCGATCACCTGCACACCCTTAGCATTTGGAGTTGCAGATATTAAAGATGCATACAGCCATTTTGGTCTAAAAAGTTTGAGCTGCTTGTACCACCCAATTTTGAGCATGAATGAAGCTGAAGCGTTCTGTATAGTATAAGCATTCCCTTCATGCTCAGGATAGCCATCTGGCTGAAAGCCTTGTTTCAGAACAGAATTTATGCACAGCAAAGACAGAGTTGGTTTGAGCCTGTAGGTGCTTTTCCCTTGCCTGGGCAAGTCTACTTGAAATAATGGCAGTCCTAGAGAATGCAGGTAATCAGGGGTCACAGTGTGAAGTGAAGAGTAGGTCTGGCTGGCAGCAGCTGCTCCAAAACCATGTGAAGACTGGTTTACTGAATATCCATGAAGGGAGCTGGGGCTCTGCATGGCTCTGGGAGGGCTGTACCTCACCATAGCGCTGCATTTTGGGGCCTCATTCTTCAGACAACGGTAAGTCCACTCCTGTGGTCTGGGCACCTGCTTGTCCTTTGTGATCTGTATGCTCCTGAAAGATGTCTTCCAGTTCAATGTGCCAAGACTGTGCTATGATGCCGATTGGGGTTGAGTGGTAGGTTTTCTTCAAAGAGGGTGCCTGATGGTAACTAAAACCCTGCTGTAGGTGACTACGCATTGATGACCTTGTTAGGTTTCCAAAACTAGTCTCAGCAAGCAGCAAAGGGTGGTTTTCCAACGTGACAAAAAGTTTTTTCCATAAACTTTTCAGTGATCAATCTACCAAAGCTAATGCTTCAGAAGAAATCTGTTGCTAAATTTGTACCAGTGCATTGTCCACAAGATGGCACTGTTGCTTTTGTACGTGCATCTCTTACGCATGTGTACAGTTTCCTGGTTGCACTGCCCCTGTGCAATGCACAGCGTGCAAGCAGCACGCTATGGCTCTTATTTAAGAGGAGAATTAAATGATTGTGAGAATAAAATGATTCCCCTGCCTGATGAAGAATGTTGCTCTATTTGCAAATTTCTTGTAATAAAATGTGACGTTCTTGGTCAGAATTTATTGAAATTTATTGTACTTATAAGAGGACTTACTAAATGACAGATGCAGCCTTCTCGGAAATAGCTGCCTCAGTTACAGTCTTTAGCCTCTTTTGTTGTGCAAAAGAACTATGGAACCACTTTCCAACCCTACAATAGGCATATTGTGACCCAGCAATCGGATCCTGGGTGTCTCCTTTTGTGCTGCTCAGGTTGAGCAGCGTTTATTTTTTTTCTCTTGAAACCAGCACTGAGCTGATCTACCTGCATCATAATTCTACATTTACTTTTATTATTATTATTATTTTTTAAATACAGGTTACTTTCAATAAGCTTCCCTAAGTAATCTTATTGTGTTTTCAGTGATTGGAACAACAATGAAGCATTTCCTCCGATTTTATTTTATTTTATTTTATTTTATTTTATTTTATTTTTCTCAGAGGTTCAGAAAAAACATTACTTGCTAATTCCATTTTACAGGTGTTTTTTTTTTTTTTTTTTTTTTTTTTTTTTTTTTTTTTTTTTTTTTTTCCCTCCAAGATCTCCAAAATGCAGAGGACACAGTCAGGGTAATGCCCTTTCCAACCACCAAGACACAGCTATTCTCCAATAAGCCTGGACAGCACGCGCAAGGCCTGTTTACCTACTGACCGAGCCTAATGTTCAAGCCATACTCAGGTAATTATGGCATCAGCATCTCCCTGGGGACCTCTGGGCATAAACAAAGAGACCACATCTCTTCTACAATGTGTTTGCCTTCCTAAAAGCACCCAATTACAGATGGGCCTAATGGGTCGAAGGTGCTTAAAGCAGGGCTGGTGCACTTCATGTGCAATATACCATCATTTGAAAAGCTATCACGTTGTGGAAACATCATTCAAGAGCTAATTTAAATAATACTAACATCTAAAATGTAGGCATGCTCTGACATTTATAGGTTTAATGTCTATTTCTGCGCTCTACCAAAATAGATGGGCTGTGGGTGGATCTATGATTATTACCGTGCATTAGCAAGACAAAAATTGTGTAGGCAGCTGGTATTGTGCCTGGGTAAATATAGACGAGGGAGAATCTACAGAGTAATTTTTTGATGTCACATGTTTATTTAAGAAATAATTGGGAACAATGTTGTATTCAGCAGCCTTTTAGGCTCTAGAGAGTGGGAGAAGGCCTTAAAAGCTTGATAGCTGGACATATCTCCTTCCAGCATAGCTTTTGGTCCCTGTGGCAGTGATTCCCCGCTGTCCTTTGGCTGCTGAGCAGTTGTGGGGCTGTTGGGGCTGGATGCATTGCCAAGTCAGTGCCCTGACTGAGATTTGTGCTGTTCGTGTCTTCTGCCATTGTTGTAATCCTGAAAATTTGAGAAGCCTTTGATGGGCTAAAATGGGTATTCATTGCTGGCTCCTGCTATTGCACAGTGTAGAAGGAACAAAGGTAACAGTTTCTCGCTAAAACAGTTTAAAGCTGCATGATCGTTCCTACTCCAAATGGACCAGTAAAGGGAAGAGAGATGTGCCAAACCACTGAATTGCTCACAGGGGCTTAACTGCTTTTATAATAATGTGCTTATGTGTAATAAGTCAATTAGGGGGTACTTCTAACAGTTTTCTAATGGAGACGCATAAGTAAAGCTCTAGACTTGAAAGAATAATAAATCTCTCCCTCTTTAGCTCTTTTTGGCTACGAAACTAAGCTAGGTAAGATGGCTTAAACACCTATGAGGCCCTTTGTACAAAACCTTAAACATAAATGTAAAAAAAACCTGCCAGTATCTTTGGGGGGAGGGGAGGGAGAAAAAACATTTTTGTGTTTACAAGAGGTGAGGTGTGGCAGTGGGCCCTGTCTTGTGCTGTTCTCTCTTCCCTCCTTTCTCCTGTCTTTGAGCTCCACTCCACAAATATTTTGGTTCCTCTTTTCTGTGCAGGAATAAACTTGACATGGTGGTGCACTGAACTTAGCTTTGTGGTGAAGGGTTGGGTTGTTTATGTCAGTGGGTGGGGGAAACCAAAAGAGCAGCTAAACCTGAAAGCCAGTAACTAGCAGCGTAGCCCAGAGTTCAATACTTGTTACAATCCTGTACAAACATCTTCATTAATGATCTCAAAGGGTGGTGGTGGTGTGGGGCAGAGTGTGTAACCTCAGCAACTCTGCCGATGACAGAAAGCGGGGAGGAGGGGTTGATATGCCAGAGGGTCGTGCTGCCATCTAGAGGGACCTCAATAGCGGGATAGGGACTGACAGAAACCTCATGAGGTTCAACAGGGAGAATTGCAAAGTCCTGCACCAGGATGCTCGCAACCCCAGGCACCGGGACAGGCTGGGGACTGTCCAGCTGTAAAGAAGCTCGGCAGCAAAGGACCTGGTGGGCATCAAGTTGAACATGGGCCAGCAGTGTGTCGTTGTTGCTAAGGAGGCTAATGGTATTCTGGGCAGCATTAGGACAAGTATCACCAGCAGGCTGAGAGAGGTAGTCCTTTCTCTCAGCTCAGCTCTGGTGAGGCTGCACCTGGAGTGCTGGGTCTGGTTCTGGGCTCCTCAGCACAGGAGAGACATGGATGTACCGGGGAGAGTCCAGCGAAGGGCCACCAAGATGATGAAGGAACTGGAGCAGCTCTCACATGAGGAGAGGCTGAGAGAGCTGGGGCTGTCAGCCTGAAGAAGAGGAGGCTCAGGGGGAATCTCATCAAAGTGTACCAAAACCTGAAGGGAGGGTGCAAAAAGGCCAGAGACAGGCTCTTTTCAGTGGTGCCCAGTGCCAGGACCAGAGGCAATGGCACACACTGGAGCACAGGAGGGTCCTTCTGAACACCAGAAGCACTTCTGTGCTGTGTGGGTGACTGAGCACAGGATGCCCAGAGAGGTAGTGGAGTCTCCTCCTTGGGGATCTTCAAAAGCCATCTGGACATGGTCCTGGGCACCCTGCTCTGGGTGACCCTGCATGAGCAGGGGTTGGACCACATGAGCTCCAAAGGTCCCTGCCAGCCTCAGCCATGCTGTGATTCTGTGAAACATGACAGTGCAATGGATGATAGCCCAGCACTCTTCCTCTGTAGCAACTCTTTCTACAGCATGATCATGACTGCAGGTCCTCACTGACTTTCCTCAAAACAAAAAGTACAAACTAATATTAAAATTGGGTAAGTGTGCATGTATCTTTTCCCCTATTTTCACACTTTTTTCATATTTTTCTACTTCTATACTATTTCTTTTTTCTTTTTGCCTTCTTGAACATCATTTCCCCCCCCCCTTTTTTTCACTCAGAGGTTTGTTTCCAAATGTCACTGCCTCTATCCATGTTGCCTTTTTTTTTTTTTCTTTTTTTTTTCCAAATATCTTGCCTCCCAGCCAACTCCTGCTCTCCTGAACATTTGTTCTTAAATGCTCTCTTATTTTGCTGCCTCTGCAGGAAGATGGGATCCTGCTGTGTAACTTGTTTTCCTTTCAGGCCAGCTGGCTCCCACGTGTGCAGCCTTTCTGCTGCTGCTTGCATTCTTCACAAAGGGTGGGACCACCGGTCATTTCCTTGGTTTGTGTATGGTGTTCTTCTCACCTACCCAGGCCTGCTGGAGAAATGTGGCACCAAAGCTCTGTGTTCTTCGAAGACATCCATTTCCACCAGCCAGATGGGCAGTAGCATTGCTGCCCGTCACTTGAAAAGGCAGAGAGCCTCGCCTGCCAGTTCCTTGGGGTAAGCTCACGTGCTCTTGCAGAGGTTATGCACAAGCAATGCAAGAAGATGCTTTATATACCTGCTAGCTCCTTGTTAACGGTCCAGGATTTGGATGACTGTAACACACCTAGCACACAAAGGTGTTGCTTTTAACAGTGTAAGCCAGCCTGATGCAGTTAAACAGCCCTGGAGTAAACTTTTGTTTAACTGGGGAGGGCTGGAGAAGTGTAGAATGGTTTTGTGTGGGAAGGCAGGAAGAAATGGAATTATGACAGGAAATCATAAAGTGGATGTGACAGACACTTCTGCCTTTTAGTAGTGTATTTATGCCAAAGCACATGATAACATGCCAATTTTTGAGGATTTCTGGCTTCTTGACATTTGTCCTACTTACTTGTTACAGAAAATGTGTATATTTTCTTGTATCGCCTGAAATGATCGTGGCATCCTAGAGAAAAGCTACAAAAAGAGCCAAAGCACTAAAATGATGTGAAGCTGCTAAGTGGAGAACCTGCATTTTGGATACAGTATTTAGTATTTGTTTTATGGCAAAGCCTAGAGAGAGATGTGGCAACATAAATCTGGTAAGACAGCAAAAGATGTATAGTGTCCCAAGAAATAAACCTAAATCAAAGAGGTGGGAAGGAAGATGAGAGTAAGTTGCTAAAAAGAGCAGTGTGTGTCCAACACTTTCTGGATCTGTTCGGGCAGATGTGCAACTACATCATGGGTGCCTGCTTTCAGAAGTGGGGAGGCATGATTTAGTCTTCCTCAGTCTCCCCACTGACTTTATAGAGACATCTCAAAAAGGAAATCTAGTTCATCTAATTTTGATATCCACCTCTGTCTGGCTATATTGCATCATAAAATGTTTGCCCCTTCCTCTGTTATTTCTCCAGTAAAGGCATCTTGGAAAAAATGTAAATAAAGTGCAAATATGTAACGCTGATAGCCCACACAGTCTGTTTCTTTATTATTATAGATGGAGATTCAAATAGAGTGTGATTAGACCCTCAAAGGTTCTCAATTATTGACTCTCTCCCCCATTTATGGCATGTTCTGAGGGAAATTGTAATGAACATACTATTAAACAAAACATGAACCCTCGGGCTATCTAGGATATGGCAGATCCTCTGCTCCTTGGAGTGTGCATAAATCTCTCTCCCTGCTCTCCTAGGTGAATCAGGATCGTGGTAGGACTTTCTGGCCCTTCTTTCCTCCTAGACTCCAGAGCTGGGGTCTCCAGCCCCACCAGGTCAAGGTGGGGGAACAGGAAAGAGACAAGAGGGGAATGTGATGCTCACTCTCCATGCTGACACTTGAGGCACTGCTGTTCTGCAGCTGTGGTACCATCCAAGCTACTCATCTTTTCTCTTTCTTCTCTTTTCTTTCACCTCATCCCATGGGACTCGGATGCTGAAGAGATTCTCAGTCAAAACACAAATAAACTGTAGTCCATCCTGTGTGCGATAGGAAAGTAAATAGCAAAGAAACTTTGCCTGGAGCTGCAGGGGATGGTGGAGGAGAAGGATGAGCTGCTTCTACAGGTGTCTGAAGTAGATGGAGAGGGTGTTAGAGCTTGCGGCCTTGTTCAATACATCTATCATGAAATAAATGTGCACTCTACCACCATCTCTAATGTGTGCACAGCTGCTGCAAACTCCAGACAGAGCTAAAACTGTAATTCATCCAAAGGCTGGTAAGGAAAAGGAGAAACAACAGGAAAAGAAGAATCCTGTATTGCAGGAGGGAACAAGGACTGGGGTTGCACTGGCATGTGAGGAGAACAAGATGCCAATTTTCATTTGCCTGCTGAAAGTGCCTGTCACCACGAGGTCTAGAGTTCCAAATCAGGTCCATGATCTCTCTTCCAGGCTCTGCCAGCAAGCTGAAAACATGTCAAGGTGTAACTGTCAGCTCCCTTTCTCTATGACAAAGTAGGGAGGTGGAAGCACCTACAGACAAATCCTTTAGTACTGTGAGTAAAGCTCTGCCCCTCCCAAAATACCACGTTCAACTTCATTTAAACTTTTGAAATTCGGGAAAGGAAGAGGTGAGCTTTTGGGCAAACATTTCCTACATCAAAAAAAAAAAAACAAAAAACAAACAAAAACAACTACAACAAATTCCATTGGCTTTGTCTATGAACTGCAGGTGAAGAGAAACTATTCTTCTCAGAAAACAATCCAAGTACTAAGCCAGGTAGTTAGAGTATGCACGTTCCTTGTGGTTAGCTTTTTTGTAACCCTACAGGTACAACAGCATCCATCTGGTTTGTTTGTTGCTTCTCTCTCTCTGTTAAATTAGACATTCATCTGTCCATGTAAGTGATAACTTCAGTACAGTGCAGTTCAGTTCAGTGCAACTTCAGTACAGAGGGCACAAGAGCCTATAGCATATTTCCATGATTTTGCAGGGCCAATATAACTTGTGTACTGAGATACTTTCGGTATCTTTTTACAGAAGCTGTTCTTGGTTCCCTTCCTTCCACATGAAAATGCAACACAGATTCATGGCTATTATACCATGTAGGATTAACTTAAAGTGTAGCACTGAGCTTGCAAAGATTTGTGGCGTTGTGCTTTCTGCAAGTCTGCTACCTAAGTATTTAAGCACTCTTCTCATTTACATAATCTAATTGTTTCAGGCATTAACAATTATTCTCTCTTCTAAATCCTATATCTGATCTCCACTAGGCAAATTTTGTCAGGGCAATTAAATAGAAGCACATTAGATATAGACAGCAGGGAAAGAAAAAAAAAAAAAAAAAGGCAAAATATCATCACCAGTCGTAGTGGGTTTACGTGGCAAGGTTTTGGTAGGAGGGGGGCCATAGGGGTGGCTTCTGTGAGAAAGGATCTAGAAGCTGCCCCATGTTTGGTAAGGACCCCACTGCTGACCAGAGCTGAGCCAATAAGCGATGTTATTTTGCGCCTCTGTGAGAGCATATTTAAGACAGGGAAAAAACCTCTGCGCCACTCAGCAGCTGGGAGGGTGAGAGGAGTGAGAAACAGCCTTGCAGGCGCCAAGGTCAGTGAAGAAGGAGGGGGAGAGGTGCTCCAGGCGCCGGAGCAGAAGTCCCCTGCGGCTTGTGGTGAGGACCATGGTGAAGCAGGATGTCCCCCTGCAGCCCATGGAGTACCACGGTGGAGCAGGGTTCCACGCTGCAGCCCGTGGAGGAGACCACGGTGGAGCCTGTGCCCCGAAGGAGACTGCGGCCTGTGGAAGACCCCTGCCGGAGCAGATTCCGGGCCGGACCTGCAGCCCGTGGAGAGGAGACCACGCAGGAGCAGGTGACCCAGCAGGAGCTGCTGCCCGTGGGGGACCCAGGTTGGAGCAGTTTGCTCCAAAGGGATGGACCCCGTGGTACGGACCCATATATGGAGCAGTTCTTGAAGAGCTGCTGCCTGTGGACAGCCCACGCTGGATCAGTTCGGCAAGGACTGCATCCCGTGGGTGGGACCCCACAGCACAGGGGACAAGAGTGACCGAGAAGGAGCGGCAGAGAAGAAGTGCTGTAGACTCACCATAACCCCCATTCCCCCGTTCCCCTGCGCCACTCAGGGGGAGGAGGTGGAAGAGGGTGGATGGGGGGGGAAGGTGCTTTTGGTTTCTTTCCTTTGTTTCTCACTTCTCTAGCTTGTTAGTAATAAGCAATAAATCTTACTTTCTCTCTATGCTGAGTCTGTTTTGCCCGTCACGATAATTATTGCGCGATCTCCTAGTCCTTATCTCAACCCTTGAGCCCCTTTCATCGTATTTTCTCCTCGCTCCTCTTTGAGGAGGGGGAATGAGAGAGTGGTTGTGGTTGAACTCGGCTGCCCACCCGAGTAAAACCACCACACCAGTTTCTCAGCAGAGTTGTTGGCTCTTGAACCAATGTGCAAAGCTGATTTAGTTGCTGATTCTACCTCCTTCTTCAATTTTGTCCCTAATAGCCACAGAAACAAAGAACTGTCAGCAAAAGCAAATGTTCTACTCAGTTCTTTTCAGACCACAGTCTACACTGAAAGCTTTGCTATTTGCTCTCTGCTGTGTGTGCTGGAAGGAAAAGAAGGAGATAGCAAGGTAGCTCAAAGAGGACAAGGATCACTGCAGATGGAGCAGCAGGGTGCCAAGCTGAGATGGTGATGACCAAGGCAATTGAGAAGTGACATAATCTTCAGAAAAAAAAAAACAAGACCATCTCAATTCTTCCTACATCTACTCCTTAACTTCAGCCTTGAGACCTCAAGTGAAGGGGCATGGTCAGGTGGTGGTGGAGCAAGTCAGAAGCAAAAGAGAGAGCTTCGCAGAGGAGTGTGGACAGGAAAAGAAATACTGTATCTTTGAGGCTGAGGAGCAGTCCTGGCTTTCCTCTGCTCTTTCACCAGCCTCTCTGCAATCCCCCGAGGAAGGCTGAGAGAGGGCTGGGAAGAGGAAGAGGTTGCTCTAAGCAAAATGAGCCTAGGGACTAGGAGGGGTGAGTGGGGAGGAGGCTTGGGGAAGGCATTTGTCACCAGTGAAGGCAGGGAGGCAGTTGGGGACATCAAGCTGTGAGAAAGTAGAATGACTTTTCTACAGGAAAAAAAAAAAAAAAAAAGAAAAAAAAAAAAGAATGAAGGAGGTAAAAAGCAGAATTGGGGAAGTGTACATGTGGGTTGCAGAGGAGATGTCAAACAGGACAACATCAGGGCTTCCTAGATTAAGCCTTTTCAATGCCCTGATTTAAGAATGAGGTTTAGCAGGCTGTGCTAATTATATATATATATATGTAAATGTATATAAAAGAAGATGGTCATTATCTGATAGCCATCAGTAGTGTCAGGCTATGAATAGGAATGCTTGAAGGTGGTAATAAAAATGTCTCCTGCTCTTTTTGCAAAAACTCTTTAGCTTTGAGTGAACTTGGTAAAAAACAGTGAAGCTGTCATTTCTTTTTTTTATTTTATTTTATTTTTTATTTTTATTTTTTTATTACCCAAATAAAAAAAGTACAAAAAATTTCAGTCACAGAATTTCCTTCATCCCTTTAACAAAGAGAGTTGTGGGTGCTTGCAGCTAGGTTTCTGGAGAATGAAAAGAATAATGAATCTCAAATTTGGGCTCTGGGTAAATTTTCAAAATACATGTAATGCTAAACTTTTACAGATTTTTTATTTTTATTTTTTAAGATTCTATGAAGATGATGCTACTTAGTTTAACCACAATGCTGTTGGCTTTAGTGTCCCATTGTTTTCCTCCTGATTTCCAGAGAAATGCTTTCCAGAGACGCCCACTGTATGGAGATACTGTGGTGAGCCTGGATTTGCCTTGCATAGGCAAGAGCTGTCACCTCAAAAGTACCACTGAAGTTATTCACTGCAAACTGGTGACTGGGAGCTAACATTAATGAGGATTGTTTTAGAATGTTAAGCCATGAGCCAACTTTTTTAAATCCAAGGGAGATTGGATGTAGGTGAAAAATGACTGCTGTTAGAAACAGGATTGAAAGGGAAGTTTTAATATGTCTGCACTAAATATATACTTAAGTCTCTAACAAAATACTTATTAGAATACATACTTATGCTTATGCAAAAAGATAGTTTCACCTGGAAGAGTAAGGCATGGCTAAAAACCTTGTCTATGTCTTGGATGTCCTTCAAACCACCACGAAAGACAAAGTCTTGTCTCAAAGCTAAGGGACAGCAGCGGGTTGGAGGAGAGTTATCGTCCAGATTTATCCCACAACATCAGGCACTAATTTGTGTGTTTCTCTGCGCTCTCTGCAGGAGGAGATGAGTGAGAGACCTCCAGAGAGGCCATCCAGATCTTATGCTAATTTTGAAGTAATTTATTAAAATTCCAAGACTGGAATTGCTCTCTGGAGGGACCTCTCTTGTTTCACTGACTTCTGAGGAAGTGTTAAATTAATTGGGTGCACCTAACTTAGTTGAGTAAGTCTAGGCCTAAATGATGGGACTTTCCTTCTGTTGAAACGTTGAAATTCTGTTGAAATCCTTCTGATCTGACTGTCGCTCTTTGATAGTGGCTATCTTGAGGAAGATTTATGCATGTGTGGATGAAATTGGGTCAAATTTGGTGGGGGTTTTACAAGTCTCTCTCATAACCCTGGCTGTGGGTGATGCTTCCCTTCTGAAAGCCTTCTGGAGTGCTTGGCTGTCCTCAGTTTTCCTTGCTGATGGTGGATTGGGGTTTAAGTAGTTTTACCAGGCTTCTAACATTCTACAAGCTTCTAACATTAGAACATTTAGGTTTCTAAATGAAAGGATATGAATGAGAGAAGGAACAAGTCATAGCAAAACCCCACTCATCACAAATCTCTGCTGCTGTCACATGATTTCTGTTCTGCTGTGTGGCTCTAAATAGTGGCAATTACCTGTATTGTTCAACAAAGATGGAGACAACAGAGTAAATATCGCTATAAGGAAAAAGCTGATATGTTTCCCATGTGTTTTTAAGGATATCTGCTGTATTACTATAGGCTATTTAAACAAGATTTTCTTGTTTTGGAGCCTGAAAATGAAAACAGAAAAATGTTAATGTGTTTATTATTATTATTTTGTAAGTTTAATCATCTTTCTGTATTTCAGGGCTGGAAAGTAATCATAAAAGTTAACATGGCTCTTCAGATTGTTCTTTCTGTAAGCATGGCTTCATAATGGAGATTTAGTGGGCTGTAAATGGGATGTCGTATGGTGCTCTCTGTCAAAAATTAATGATGGCAATGAAGATTAAATTATTCTTCCATGAAAAAGCAGCACATATACAGAGAGATGTTTGCAAGCAGGCTTAAAATAGGCCATTCCCTGGGGACAGCCTGCAGAGTTTCTTGCCTGCCCCCCAAGTCCTGGTGAGAGCCTTGGTCTGCCACCGAGGGGAGCTGCGTTTAATCCCTGCAAAACCTGGTGGCAGCAAGGGAGGCTTTTGTTTCCCTCCCTGCCAGGTGAAAGCTGTGTGCATCCCTCGTCTGCATAATCTGATACTTGGCTACCTGCGGCATACTCCCTTTGCTCCAATTTGCACTGCTGGCCTCCTTTAGCTGCCCTTCCTTGTCAGAGCTCAGAGCATCTCTGTCTGTGGGGATTCGTTGTGAATTCAGCTGTGCATATTTGAGGGAGGAGGAGGGAGAGGGAGAAGGGATTTTCCACAAATGGAAACTGAAAACCTGCAGCATATCTACAGGAAAAAGGCTTCCACTTCATCATCTGCTTCTGATTTTTTTCCCTGGATGCGGCACGAACATGTCAGTGGGAGAAAAAAATATTATGTTTTCTGAGACAGGTTTGTTCTGATGCTGGCTGGTATGGATTGTATGGTGTGCCAAGCAAAGCTGTTTCATGTGAGGTATGGATTTCTGTAATGCAGCTCTCAGGAAGCCTGTGTGGCTGTTTTCTGTTTCATTTTTTTTTTTTTTTTTTTTGGCAGTAGGTGGCTGTCTGCCTCTGCAGAGGCTCAGCCCAGGCCAGTGTATTCCCCAGACCGCTTGCTTCTACATTCCCCAAACCTGTTTTCCATATTACCACTCAGTAAAGATGTAAATATTAAGCAGAGGATTTCATGCCTTCCACAAGGGCACAGCTTTCTCAGTGAATAATTCCTGGTACTGGGAGAGAAAATTAGGAAACTACATCTTGGAGGGAAAACATCATCATGACCTTTTATTCCCTTGTGGAAGAACTACTGCCAGTATCCCACCTCAATAATCTTTGACTTCGGAAAAGCATCAGGTCTGATGATTTTAAATTTTTGAAAATTCTTTTTAGTCTAGTGAGCTGGCTTGATTCTTTCCCCTCCATCATATCCTGTGTGTCTTCTCATGTGAATTCCCTTCTGGATAGATCTTTGTAGCTGCATAATCCTTTGAGCAGTCTAGACCTGGCAAAGTACATATTTCCCCCTTGTTTTTGAAGCTCGATGTTTAAGAAGATAACATGTTTGTGTACACTTAGAATCTATGAGCTCATTGAAGTGAAAGGCAGAAAGGGTGACTACAGGTATGGTGCTGGACCTTTGACACGTGGTTGTATAAACTGATGCACATCTGACATTTTAAGTCTCCTTTCAAGAGTCTGAAGCTCCATCTCTAGATAAAATTACCGAGTATCCATCATTTAAAAACCATCTATTCCTGTCTCTTCACAAAGATCCCTTCTACTTCAATTACTTGCATATTTTGTGGGGAAAATTGCTACCCTGATACATTTACTCTCTTAGTGAACAGTGGATGTTGTTGTTGCTTGTCTCAGAAATTAGCTAGATAATATAAATTGCATTGGTTAAGTTAATCAAACCAGTACAGTGTGTAGAGCATGTCTCCTTTTGTCCCACCTTTGTGTCATTACCAACACTGGCTTTGGGGCAGGGATGATTTTTTCTGCTGTAGGCTAGGGAAAGAGACAGGGTTTCCCAGATTTGCCTTTCAAATATGCACTCCAACTCTATACCTGTGCAGGCAAATGGCGTTTTTGATGTTGCAAGTTCTTTGACATGGGGAAAGGTGTCTTTAATGAGTTATTTTTTATTATTTTATTATTTTATTTTTTTTTATTTCCCCAAAAAAGTGGATTTTACTTTATGGGCTCAAATATGATTCCTGCTCTTCCCTTTGTACCAGAGAGAGCTGGTAACTGGGTGTTAGCCACCTAACTTGGACTCAGTAGAGTTGCATTGGTCTGGTGTGGGAGAGGAGAAGAGCTGATCCATTTGTGGATCACACCTATTGTCCAGGCCCTCTGTCTCAAGCTGTGACATACCTTCTTTCAAAAACACCTTCTGTATGCAGATAGCTGTGGTAGGACCTTTCGGTTTAAAACCCACCCACAGGTAAGTGCCTGTCCTCTACCAGAGCTGCCTACTTCTGAGTAAAATTCCAAGCTGCATGGACTGTTTGGGTAATATACTGGCAATTTTTGTAATGTCTGTCACTTGTTTTCAGTACAGATGGTGATAGCAATAGATAGGGAACGTGTCCGCATTTTCAGACAAACTCATCACTATTTCTTGCCCATTTGCTGAATTTAATCGAGCTGGGGATTCTTGCCACTGAATTCCCAAGAAAGGTCTTTAGGCCTCAAGGTGCAGGTCCACCTGAAATTTTATAAATGCTTCCTAGGTTGCATCCGCTGGCAAACTGTTCAGGAAGCACAATTTAAGTGGTAGCACATCTACCACTTACACTGGCTACAGGATGTGGATGTTTGCGTTTCCTCCTGGATTTTCTAGGTCATCAATGGCTAAGTCAGTTCTGAAACATGATTAGATCAAATAACATTTTATTTAGTAAGCCATCATCTCTCTGGAATAGGTCATTTAAGTGGTCATGTCTAGACTTGTAATGAAATGCCTTTGGAATTAGGCTAAAGAAAGGTATTGACTATAATAAAAGGCACAGACTGTGCATCTAAGCAATGTGCAACCTAGCTGAACCTACAAACACACATTTGTAGACTCCTTATTGCTTTCAAATAAACTGTGTTCTTCTTTTCATTTCTTGGACATGGTTAACAATGAAAACGAATCCTAACTACTGGTTCAAACCTGACCTACCCTGAAGGGAGAGTAGCAGAAAATATGAGATTAGCTGCCGGTAACTTAACACTTGAGACTGCAACAGAAGCAGTTCTGGAGAGACTGCCCTCCTTTACCTGCCACATGGTAAATCAGAGGTGAAAACAGCCAATAATAGATGGTCTTAATTAAATTTCTGTAAATAAACAAACAAATAAATAAATAATTGCTCTGTAATGATAACAATGTGTATAAATAAGGAATAAGGACTTGATTGCAGAGTCTGCCCAGTTATGAGTGAATTCAGAGATATGAAGTAAGACAAGAATGAATCTTCAAGTTATTGGGATTTTTGTATATATTTCTGTCATTTTTCAGATATCTTATATGATTCAGATAAGCAAGAAAAATATGGGTAGTTATCTAAATAGAGCATCCAACCTTTATCTCCCATGCTTATTTTTATTATTATTTTTTCCTAGCCATGTGATGCTGAACTTCAAGTAATTTAGTCAACATCAGAACCTATCTCAACCCTAGGAGAAAATGGTTGAGAGATTATATTCTCTTTCTCTATTGATCATTATCTCAAAGGAAAATACCATGAATAATTTCACAAGCTTCTAAGTGGACTGCAAAAACACATACAGTGGAAAACATCTTGTTGTTGTGTTGGATTGCCTTTTTTTTTTTTTTGAAAAAAAAAATCTTTGAAGTTGAACAAAAGCCATAATCTCTGTTGCTTTAACCCAATTCCTTTCCCCAGTCCAGTGAAGGACTCTTTTTTTTTTTTTTTTTTTTTCTTAGGTTCAGGTGTTAAATAGTGTAAGCCTAATGAATAAACTCAGATGCACTACAGAAATACTAAACCAGCTGGGACATCACTCACAATAACCTCCACTATTTGTATCTGTGGTGGTCTTAGAGAAGTAGAAAGGGAGATAAATATAACTCTTCTCCTCAGTACAGGTTATATTTGGAAAGTCTCATGTGATGTAAATTTCCATTGTTAAATCATTGCAGGGAAAAAAAAAATACACCCCAAAAACCTCTCAAACTTTCAACCCCTGCAACACTGATGGAAAATCTTGGTATCCCACAGTAGTTTGGGGGTCAATGTGTCCTTCAGGAAATTACAGATACCTTTGTGCAACACTACTGTGAAACCAAATCAGGGTTCTCATTCATGTTTGGGTTGCTCTTGAACCTCAGTGAGCCTGATATAATAAGCAAGTCTACAGATAGGGCAGCACAGGCTGTCAAAAGAACTAGCAAATACATGCTGTGTTAAAGCAAATTCATAACAGAAAATGTCAAAAGGAAACGGACCATAAGAGTCATGCCTCAAACATAGCTGGCTTTTGCTTGCTCCAGATTTTACTGCAAATATGAAAGCTGTGAGCTATTTTAATAAAGCTTGCTCACAAAAGGGGCATCTCCTTGTAGTGGAGACTCTCTAAAATCTCATTCCCTTTATTCTGGACCTGACAGAGAGCATGGCTTGTTCTTTGTTCTTTCTTTTAAATGCTGCAGTTTCATTCACCATCTCTTCTACTGGAAAGACCTAGATAAAGTATGATTGATTACCTGTTTGTATCTACAGCAAATTATCTCATTTAAAATGTTAATTTTGACCCATTTGTGCTCAGGTGAGAGAGTACAGTTTAAAAGACTGTTTGCTTGAGATGTGACATCATCAAGCCTCTTTTAGCTCTGAAGCTCATTATGAGCACTGAGGGTCTTTATTGAACGTGAGGTTTGCTCCCAAGTAACATACTGTCCTACCCACCCTGTCAGGTCCCTGGGTGGCTGTGACAAAGACAGTATTAAGAAAGACACATTCGTACTTGTGTGAGGCCCAGTGTGGACATGGCACTATGGTCACCACAGTCCTGATACAAAGTCCACAGAAGGCCACTTTGCTATTGGTCTTGAAATTGATTTTTTGTTGAAGTTCATTTCAGAGTAGAGCAAGGCCACAAAAAAAAAAACAAAAACAAAAACAAACAAACAAAAAAAAGAAACAGTCATCACGGTAATAGCTGTATGATTGGCCCTGCTTTGCTAGGGGTCACAAGTAAGACTTCTATTTATTGCTAAGCCATTAGTATATGTAAAATGGACCTCATCAGGCTCCATTCTGTATTTCTTTTAGGCACCAGAGTGTTTCATATCATAGTTTAGGTTACCTGATAATTCAATGTTTCCTTAAAAAGATGATTCTAAATGTAGTTCAAATTGAAGATTGCATTTGCATTTAGTGATCTCTGTACACAAACTCAACAGGGAATGCTAACTAAAAAAAAAAAAAAAAAAGGAAAACAACAAAGAGGGAGGTGACTAATGTGGAAAAGGGGAGCAGTGGGTTGGGAAGGGCTAGGAGTTGCCCAGAATAATAACCACAACTGTCTTTTAAGTACAAAAGCTTAGGCTAAACATTAAGTATCAGGAATCCTTTAAAACTGAGTTGGATCCAACCCAGAATGAGTTGAATTGCCCACTGGAGGTGTCTATCTTCTCTCCATTGACTATGAAAACAATCTTAGGGCTGGTATGAAAGAGTTAAAAATATTTTAAACATCTGAATTTCAACAAATTAATCCCACCCTAGTGTTGTGATTGCCGATCATTATAATAATATCCAGATTGTTTTGGACTGGGAAGCCTTTGTAGAGGAGGTCGGTATTGTTAGCTCTTCAAGCTGGGGTATAGCAAAGTAACTGGCCCAACATTACTCAGCCAGTGATGGAAGTGTCAAGAACAAAGACCAGATCTCCTTTATCCCAACCCAGTGAACTTCACATAGGTCAGTAAATGTCACTGTCTTAATTTCCTGAAGGGCAAAACTGACCCTAAGCAGAACGTAAAGGCACAGAACCAGTGTCCTACCTGGAGTCCTAAACCTGGGTCTCACACCTGGGTCATCACTGCCCTAGTTCAGAGTCTCTGGGGACACCTCCATTCCTCTCATTGTTCTTCCTCTGGATTTCTGCATAGGCTACTCTGTCATTTATGGAAAACAAACAAACAAACAAACAAAAACACTTGTTTTTCTCTTCTGAATTCCAACCAGACCATTATGCTCAGCTGAGCATTTCTGAGTTGAAGCAAATCCAACTGCAGTGGCCTTGCCATAGGCACACCCTAATTAAATGCAAAAAAATTCCATATGTTCCACCCACTATGCAAGCATGGCTGTTCTGTAACCTAAATGCTCTTGTTTGTCTCACGTGGGAGAGTTTTCACACTGGGAGCAACTTTGGCTTGTGTCACTGCCTACATCTGCTTACCTTTCAGGTGTTTTATCTTCTTTCCCCCCCAAGATTTTTTGTCTAATTTTAAAAGGGTTGTTTTTTTTTTTTTTTTTTTTTTTTTTTTTTTTTGCTTAACTGAGTATTTTTAACCCCACAGTCTGTTTTCTTTTTCTCCATCTCATAGTAAAGTTATAATGCTGAATTTATGACATAGCAATTATTTTTATGGCAACAGACTGTGGCATCGTAAAACAGGATTATGATGACTTCACTGCAGGATCAAGCAGAAGAAACAGCCAGGTTCTGGACAGTGAAAGGTCTTTTTATACAAAATTGTAGTATCTTCAAAAAAAATACAAGGAAAATTGTTGTTAAAGTCAAATTGCTAGTTTCACACGCAAGTTTTATCATCTTTCACCCAGTGCGTTAAGCCTCCTAGTGATGCAAAGTAAACTCAAAGAAACTCAAAAATCTTGGAAACTCTTTTAGTACTTATCTGCTGTTTATTCAGAGATTTCCATTGCTTCTATTGTGACTATTAACATTCTACTATATATATGGAACAAGAGTTGTATACTATATACATGGAACAAACTTTACAAATAAATGAAATGACAAGTTGTTGCCTCCAGCTGCCCTGAGCCATCTAAATAAAGGAGATAGCGAAGCTTGGGCTAAGCTGGAAATAAACTCTCCTGTGGTAGCCCTGTAGTTTGAACTTATAAATGTGGGCAGTTAGCCAGTTTCTCAAAACACTCATGCTCTTTTTTAAGGGTTGTCAAGCTTCTGGCAACTCATGACGTGAATTCTTCTCTTACCAGAACTGATTATTTCATCTTCTTCTTGCAAGTAATCTCAGCAGCTATTGCAGCTCCATTTTGTATCAAATTTTGCTTCAGTAGGAACATTTTCTAACCTAAGCACCACATGCCTCACTCTAGACTAGGAGCAGGCTGGGGCAGGTGTGGCAGGAGCTTGGTGAAGTCACAGAATCACATAATTGTAGAGGTTGGAAGGGACCTCAAGAGATCATCGGGTCCAGCCCCCACTGCCAAAGCAGGTTCCCTAGAGCAGGTTGCCCAGGTAGGCATTGAGACGGGAAAGTTTCTCACAGGTAGGAGTCCAGATGGGAAGTTCCTCCCTCTTTTTTTTTTTTTTTTTTTTTTTTTTTTTTTCTCTCCATATTGGAATTGTGCATTAGGGCAGCCTGTGAGGTGCCCAGACTTTTGACAGGATGTGACACATACAGCAACTCCCAAGAAAAAATAAGGCCTGATAATGTTGCTTTTGTAAACATACTACTAACACACAGTGAGCACTCCTAGAATATAAATTACATCAGAGTGGAGGACTCCTATAATTGGGCTTCTAGTGCAGAAATTTATCACTTCTATAGCTCTTGTATTCCTGACCAATATCAGCTGTTCCTGTGTAGGAGAAAATTGCAATGATACCACTATCTATCTCTATCTCCCCTTCCAGGTGCTAGTGATAGCTGCATCTGATGTACTTCATTGTGCTTGAGGATAGCATTAGTGTATGCTGACACTGCGTTATATCTTTTTGGAGTCAGTGGGAAATGCTGTGGACATCCAAGCCAGAATACTCTTTTTTAATGGAAATATTTTTTCCTGTGCAAAGTAACTACCCTAACTGGTGCTGTGGAGTGCACAAGCTGTGAGGGTTTAATGGGGTGTTTCATGAGACTCAAGCTACCCCCCTGCACAGGGCTGAATTTCACTCTGCTCATGTTTTTGTTAAACCCTATGCAAATACAATATTCAACATTTCCTTCCTCCCAGCTCCAAACCACCTATCTTTATTTTTTGCTAACTCCCCAAAGCCCTAATTTGCTGTGCTAGTATGAAAAATCTGACAGGAACATATGACAGCTCTGGCCAATCTCTCCCCTTAGATGTAAGTAAGACAGTTAATAACCTTTTTAGAAGGATGAGGCAGAAAGCCTGTATATATCATCTCTCTGTATTAATAGGCTGCATATGTGGCCCATCCGCCACATCTGTCTGGGGAAAACACAGGTTTCTGTTTTCGCTATTTTCACAATGCAGCTGAAGAAGATGGTGGTGCCATCTCAGCTGGTTATGTCAATCAGTCACCTGCAGCACCTCTGTGATCCACACTGTTCAGCCATCCCACCTCTCAGTAACTCACTGACTGTAAGCCTTGGGATTTGGATTTAAACAGGAGGTATAAAGAGGTTCTCCAGAATACAGATGTTCCAATTTTTCTGTGTATTTGGGGAAAAATAATCACCTTGATATTTAAAATAGTTATAAATGTGTGGCTTTTTAAGATCAAAACTTAGATTTACCACAGATGTTTCATAGGTATATTCTAATACGTTTAATGGCATATGTATTCAGTGACTAACACTGAAAGGCCTTTACAAGAAAGTAGGGCTGTACAGTGTTCTGTGTAAGCTGGCCAGAAGAAAGGCAGATTCTTGGGAATGTAAATCCAGAGGCATTTGACAGTGGTCTCTCCCTGGAAAAAATAAGGTAAGATGCTTGAATTTCAGCATCCCTTTAGGGCAATGCAGCAGTCAGAGGCAATGTGTATGCTGTACAGAGGTTTAGCATTAGCCGCTGAGTTGCTGTAGCCTCCTTGAAGTGCTAGTGCTGTATTCCCATCAAACTGCTGTCTTTCTTCCTTCCAAGGATCTGGCAAGAAGTGCCAGGGAATGAAAGAAAAAAATGTTTCATTCAAGCAATACAAATCCAACAGCTCACATTTAGCTGGAAATCCAAAAGCATTAGCTCATAAGCGAGGATGGAAACACTGCCTGAACAGAGTTCAAATATCTTTGGCAGCCCAGCTCGGTCCAGGGCTGCTGATACTGCAAATTAACCAAAATCAGTGTGAAAGCTTGTATGCCTGTATACTCATCATCCCCAGACCATGGTCCATGGCTGACTGGTTTGCTGCAAATCTCTCAGGGTCTCAGGTGCCTTTCCACAGGGCCATGGTGTGCGAACCAGCTGCTCTGGCTCCACCCGTGAGCAGAGCAGCAGCAGCATGCAACCTGTTATTCTGCCTGCATATCTGTGGCATAAAGAATCGCTCCATAATGATTACATTTATTTGATGCTGCAATCTGATTGTGTTATAAAAATCTATTCACTATGCGGCTGCTTGGTTTGCGAGGGCAAATGGCTTGGCACAGCCAGAGCCTGTCTGTTTGTCAGGGGTTTGCCTATCAGCTGCTAATTTTGGAAGGGCGCAGGAGGACTGCTGGGGGAAAGCTTTTTTTTTTTTTTTTTTTTTTTTTTTTTTTTTTTTTTTTAATAAGCTAATCCAGCAACATCAGCAGTGTGAGGGCATCCTCGGAACGTGAGGAACAAAGGGAGGCAGAAACAAACATCCCTATCTCAGGCAGCCGGGGAAACTGCTCGCCTGCCAATTTGCAGCGTGGCAGAGGCAGGAGGAGGAGGATGGAGGCTTCCAGGCCGGCTGTAGGCCGTTGCCATGGATATCCCCGATTCCCACTGCTGATGGCAGGCCGCCGGCAGTGCTGCGGCTGGGGGGGGCTGGCTGGGGTGAAGGATGAAGTGGAGCCCCACACGGCATGGGGTTTGGGGGCTGGAGGAGGCTTTCCTGAGAGCAAGGAGTCCCTTCTGCAGCAGATGTGGGGTGACTGTCACATTACTGAGCCTTGGGCTGAATTAGCTGTTCCCTAGGAGTGCAGAGGGTTATTGCTGAGCTGTGCCTCCAACATTTCTCTGTCTGTGTGCAAAATTTGGTGGGGACGGGCTTTGGAGCCACTGTCTCACCCTCCAGCCATGAGGCAGATGCAGAACTGGCACTCTCAATAAAATCAGTGCAAGTCTGTGTGCTTGTGTCTGGTGCCATGCTGGAGGTTTTGGTGTACTCATGCATTTTTCTTTTGTTGTTTGCCTTTTTAAATTTTTTTTTTATTATTTTTTTTTTCTTTCTTAAACAAAGAACCTGGTTATAAAACTTTGTTTTTGAGATGTTCCTGCTGATTTCAGCAGAGTGTATTTGGGCAGATACAATGATTTCTCTTACGAATGGAAGCATTGTTCTTGCCTGTACCTGTGTACTTCTTGCTTTGCTGCTCACACACTGCAGTCCTGATCCTCTTCTGGTCTCTGTCTCCCTGAAATGGTGAATGCCTGTGTGAAGAATAATAAACTGAAATTATTCTCCTGTTTTGCTGAGCTAGCAGGATTGAACTCTAAACATGCTCTTCTGCAATGATATTTAATAAAAATTTGTGACTAATATATTTCACAGCCTTGATCCTTTCAAGTCCTGTACTCATTTGGTCATCTGATGCTGTAGTAGTCAGATTCAGTGCTCCCTGTTTGATTTCCATCCCAATATGGCCCTATAAAAATAGGATTCACCTCAACCCACCAATTGACTTGAAACACAGAAAATATGTAGGTTTGAACTTGTCATCATTTCCTCTGTTGCGTACGTCCTGATGAGGTGCTGTTAAGACTGTGCTTCTGTGGGTAGAAACCATCATGGCACATGGAGGTGAAGTCTAAGTAGGCAGGGCTGGCCTTAGCTGACTTGTGACTCATTTGGCTGTGATGTACTGGTGATAAACCAGTCTTGCTGAGGACATAGGATGGATTTATTTTCATTAAAAGAAAAGAAATACATACATCATTGACTCTTTATTCACTGTGCATGGAAGCACATCAATGAAAATTTATTCCCAGAGGTATACTCATCTCTAGGCAATGTTCCTGCTTCAAGATGCTTAGGACCTAATGCATGATCCAGTGGACATGAATATGCTTAACCTTAGGCATGTGAGTAATAGGTATATTCAAGTGTCATCGAAGACAAGCATTTGCAGGATCAGGGCGTTAAAGGATGCAGTCTTGTAGAAACACTTACAAGTACTGTTTGTGATGAATAGAAGCATTTGTGAAAGGCAATATTTTATAGCTAAGGACATTTTATGATATAAAACGCTAGTGCAGCTACTGTGTAAAGTACTGAGGGGAGCAACTGCCCAGGGTATATTTTTTTTATGATTGTTTTCTAAAGAGGTGTTATGGGTTCTGGTGGATTTTCTCTGAAAGACTCTGAGGTGATCAGAAATATGATTGTCAGTTTATATTAGTGGGTACCCTTTGTCAGTGCAACATGTGTCGTAAATGTCAGTAGGCAAATTAATCCCTGGTGTAATATTGTTAATTGGTAGGATTGCGTGAACAATTAGTCCATTATAATCCACTATAAATGCATTCTAGCAACTGGACAGATTTTTTTGTTTATAGGAATAAAAAGAAGAATCATGTTTCCAATCATCTTTCATGTCTAAGTAATAAGGTTAGTATTGAATCAGTATTTTCCATATTTAATAGGAAAGACTTCTAATGCAAAGGCCAAGAAAAAGGAAGATAATCCATCTAATATGCTAATTTCCTTAAACTAAAGACACCAAAGTTATTAAAACAATTAAAACCCAGAAGTAGCTACAAGCAGATTCAGTTGAATGTTAAGCATGGGAAACTACATATTTTGGAATCTGATGTATTTAGATTGATGTAACTGAACATAGTTGAGGCTATTAAATGTAATGTGCCCCCCCCCCCCCCCCTGCAAGAAATTTTTTTTGAGTGGTTGGAGAGCTGCCAGGCAGAGAAGGACCTGGGAGTGATGGTTGACAGTCGGCTGAATATGAGCCAGCAGTGTGCTCAGGTGGCCATGAAGGCCAACAGCATCCTGGCCTGTATAAGAAACAGTGTGACCAGCAGGGCTAGGGAGGTGATCGTCCCCCTGTACTCGGCTCTGGTGAGGCCGCACCTCGAATACTGTGTTCAGTTTTGGGCCCCTCGCTACAAGAAGGACATCGAGGTGCTTGAGCGAGTCCAGAGAAGGGCGACGAAGCTGGTGAGGGGCCTGGAGAACAAGTCCTACGAGGAGCGGCTGAGGGAGCTGGGATTGTTCAGCCTGGAGAAAAGGAGGCTCAGGGGTGACCTTATCGCTCTCTACAGGTACCTGAAAGGAGGCTGTAGCGAGGTGGGGGTTGGTCTGTTCTCCCACGTGCCTGGTGACAGGACGAGGGGGAATGGGCTTAAGTTGCGCCAGGGAAGTTTTAAGTTGGATCTTAGGAAGAACTTCTTTACCGAAAGGGTTGTTAGACATTGGAACGGGCTGCCCAGGGAAGTGGTGGAGTCACCATCCCTGGAGGTCTTTAAAAGACGTTTAGATGTAGAGCTTAGGGATATGGTTTAGTGGGGACTGCTAGTGTTAGGTCAGAGGTTGGACTCGATGATCTTGAGGTCTCTTCCAACCTAGAAATTCTGTGATTCTGTGATACTGAAGAGAAAATTCTGGCAAATTTACAGCTATTCAAACTACTTTTAAAAAGGGAGAAAGTTATGTTACATCTATTAGAAAGCAAGGAACTTTGGTAAAATATAAAATTAAAGGGTTTTAAGAAGTAAATGTGAGTTCTCAACAGGCACCATCCCCATATAACACATAAGGATGAGAATGGTCCTGGCTTTGAGGGGGGGCTGCAGCTAAGATCAGAAGACCACTGGAAATCACCTAATATCTGAAGTCCCTTCCGTACATTATTGTACTACCTGTCACCATACGTGGAAAAGCAGATATTGGTCATGGGAAAATCGATTATTTTACAGCAAAGTTCACTAAAATGAACATATAATTGTTTTGGAAATGGTTCTTACTTTGGTCCTTAGGTAATGTCTGGCCTGGAGGAAAATGACATATTCATCATGACTGCAGTAGGATTACCTCCCAGTAATTTACACCCCAAATTGTTCCACAGCCTCCTGTCCTGTTCCTGTGCTGATCACTATGTCCCTATCTTTGCCGTGTTACAGCTCTTTGTTCTGCCTATCTACTCTTTGCAGTATTATATCTTATTATCCACAGGCCAGCATGCACAAAATATTTCTGCAATGATTTAAGCATTTTACATTATTCTTAATCTGTGAGGAGATCCGATATGAAGTGTGGACAAAAGGGAGATGAATCTATGCTAATCTCTTTGGCATTCTTCATCAGCTGAAGTGGACGTTTGACTCACAAGCAGTATTGTCCTTTCTCAACAGCAAGGACAAGCTAATGATCCAAAGAAGCAAATCATTTAGGTCTTCACTGCAGAAGCATGGTTTAAGAAGCATAACATTCCTTGTCCAAGAGAATAGACTTATCTAACACAGAAATCAAGAGAGACAGTGATAGCTGACAAGTAATCGTCCAATCTACAGAGCATATCGGACAATCAAAACACTGAAATCAAGTAGGTGTTTCTTTGTATATATTTTGACCAAGTAGTGTTGAAAGATCGAGTCATCTCTCCTCACAGAAAGAGATACCAGAATAGTTACAGAATAGACTCTGGCAGTTTCAGCTCCCATGCATGGCCCTGCACTATCCATAGATCCATCTTTTTGAGTAAAGGCAGCGTTCATCATTAGCCGTTTGCTGAAACCACCAGGAGTGTCACCTACGGTGATTTTTAATGTGGAGGCCAGTCCACTTTGGTCTGGACTGAGACTGTTGTGTCATTGCACTGTAGATTTAATTCTTCTTGAATTTATTAAAGGTGAAATTTTTCCCTCTGTCCCAGTGCCATTGTGTCAGTGTAACACTGAAGGACAACAAAGCTGCAGACAAACAGCAATAACTGAGTAATGGCTGGAAGTATACCCAAGAGCTCTCTCCTCAGTTCTGTTCTTCACAGAGAGAATGGTTTTGAGAAGGTATGTCCAGGTAAGTCTTTTTTTTTTTTTTTTTTTTTTTTTAAGGGAAATATGGCTACTATGTGTTTCACTCTACACAATGTCAGCATGACATAACAGCAGCATTACATTGCAGCATGCTGTTGTGAATGTTGTGACACTGATGTAGGTATCTGCGAAGTCATGTAGGGATGTGTCTCACACGACAACTACAAAGGAGCCACTGCCTTACGAGACTTGCACATGAAAGGTATAGTTTTGATAAACTGAACACTCACATGCATAATTAAGCAGCTACATGGTGTTGTGTATTGTACCAATCTGATGATCAAGATGAAATGTAATAATTTTAAAAAGTAATAAGGGAAATATAGAGCAGTAATAATATAACTGTGCAGCAGTAACAAGACAGAACTGGCATTAGTCTTTGTTAGAACAAGGGAATGCCTTTGTAGATCCACAAACAATATGATCTCAATAATTTCTGAACTTGGAAACAGATGTACAGTATATTCCCTCCAGCAGTAAGATTTTGATTTCCAGCTCATCTGCCAGAGAAATTGCAAACAATGAGAAAGTAGGTGGGAGGGGAAGGAAACAAAGAAAACCCCGTATCTCCAAGTGTCTAGCTGTGTCAGTACATTTTCAGAAGTCACATTAGCTGAGTCACTCAGTATTCTGAGACATTTTCCATTAAAAACAAAACAAGAATCTTCCTATGTATCATAACTGCTTTAATACCACAGATTGTGTAGAATACACTAAGAAATTTAAGCAGGAGGAGGAACTGGGAAGCTATTCTAATATATTCAGCTATAGGGAATACTTTGTCATAAGCAATGAAACAGCCCTCTACTTGCTGAGACAAACTTGCAGTTCATTATGGGGTAGCTTTTCAGGACTTCCTATCACTGCTGAGCACTCTTGAATATCTGGCCCTTGGTTGAGACAGCCTGCAGTAGACTATAAGCTGGTGAATCATAGAATCATAGAATGGTTTGGGTTGGAAATGACCTTAAAGATCACCTAGTCCCAACCCCCCCACCACAGGGATGCCACCCACCAGACCAGGTTGCTCAGGGCCCCATCCAACCTGGCCTTGAACACCTCCAGGGATGGGGCATCCACACCTTCTCTGGGCAGCCTGTGCCATTGCCTCACCACCCTCTGAATGAAAACAGATGCTGAGTGCACAGGGAGCATAGTACAGCGTGTTACTTGTGCCACTGGAGTGGCAGAAGAAAGACAAGGAGGGAGAGAGAGCGAAAGAGAGAAAGAGGGGCTGTTGGGCTGGGCTCCTGCATCTCCTGAAACCTGAAGGATGGAAACCTGCGGGAAAATGGTCTGGAAATGCCTGACGTGCATACAAGTACAGATGGTAAATTTCAAAGGCAAAACCATCCTCTTTTGAGAAAGAGTTCTTCTTTATAAGAACTGTTCACTACCCTGAGGAGTGAGAGAGAGTCCCTGAGGCAGGGAATCTATACTTCTCTTGTCTTTAGGCTTAATCCTCATATCAGACAAGCATTTGCTGCTGCAAAGTGCAGCTATTCATGATGAATAAGTCTATTGAACACAGCAGGGTCTATGGAAAGCAAGCAGATTGCATGTGTTGCCCTGCATTGCAAACCCTGTTCCTTTCCCCAGAGGAACAACCAGCCAATGCAGGAACTTTGTGGAAAATGGCCAGTATGTCTTTATTCCAGCTGCACGAAGTCAGCTCACTGAATATTATTCTGACATGTTTCTATGCTGCTCTTACTGGTGGCTTGCTCATGTTTCCTTCCAAACCAGCGCAAACTGTGGATATATACTGTTACATAAAACATGAATGAAGACCTGAAGCCCATAACACCACTGAAATACATTGAAATATGTTGCAATATGGAATGCCTTTCACATTTACAGGAACCTGGCAGGTAGGGCCATGAAGATCTTGTAGCTTGGCTTCATCCAGCCTGTCCTCTGCTTTGACTTGGCTCTTTTGTCTCCCCTCCTTGGCATGCTGGCATCTGGCACAAGCCAGTCCAGACCTTTCAGACAGAGAGGATGCACATGAGGGTGATGACTAGGCTGTTAAGGATTTCAGATCATTTTCTGCTGTGTGCTTGCAGTGTTTCTTGCCCCAGGTGAAGCTCTTCCCCACATGGTCATCAAGAGAGTTTTCCTCCAGGTGAGTCTGGCAGGGACCACTGGAGGGTATTTTTAACCACAGGGCTTGGACAATTTTTAAGAACTTCTGCCAGTTCTCTTTTTAAGACATGCACTGTTATTGGAGGAATCTAGGTGACTGCTGAAATTCTTGATCTCTCCTGCTTTTCTCCTTGCCCCATTATTGCTGTGCTTTTAGTCCTTTACTGTAGACTTCAAGCTTGTTACTAGATTTTAAAGATATTCTGTGATCTGGAACGGGGGTGGGGTGGTGGTGGGAGGGGGGGTGGGCATGGACTTGGAGAAAACTTACTATTAACTGCTGTGGATTCGCCTGACATAAGCTGGGTATTTAAGACAGAGACAAAAGCCTGAGCCAGTCTCCCCATAGCTCCCTTAGAAAATGGGAGTAGGAATCCTCAGAGGATGATTCATCTCACTCTGATGTAGCTGTCTAGATAGGTTAGATGTAATGCTTGTGCTCTCCACTATATATAAAATGACCTTATGGCACAGAAACAGCTAGTGAACCTTATCCTGAATGCCCATGACCTGATTTTCTATGAGTTGTATGAATTTTATTAATTCTATGAGTTCTATGAAAAATTTCTCTGAATTCTATGATTTTTTTTTCTATTTCCAATATGAATGTTCCAATTCCTATGTGTTCCAACTTTAATCACGTAGTGTATGAAGAGATTTCAGTGGACTTTTGGCTGTGGCCATTTGGTGCACTACTTACAGCACAAACAGCAGGGGAAGGAAAAAAATGGCAGTCTCCAAGGGCTTGCTGCTTTACCTTCGTACTCAAGGTTTTGCACTGCCAAGAAAGAAAAAGGAAATTAATTTTAATGAATTAGAAATAGTATTTTATTGAGGTTATCCAGATATTGGAGATATTGTTTCTGATCCACAGTACTAACAGAATGAATGAAATGAGAAAAAAATTGCCCACTCACAAGTCCTTGTTTTTAATTACTTGGAAGTTTGTGGGAAGAGGCAAGCAATGGTGTACCTTAGTTTGCAAGTAGAATGTTAACAAACAGCACAGGTGTTTACTCTTATGTATTTAAAATTTCATTTCCTGTGGGTTAGTGTCAGCTTTCTTGTGGTTCAAAATGTTGCTGGATCCCTGATTGTCTTCTTTACCCACAGATGCAGCACATCAAATGCTGACAGTGAGGTGTACCAGTGCTGATATTCAGTGGATAAACCTGAAGGCTAGCCAGGAGTGTTTCAGCTGTGCGTTCCTCCCTTTTCATAGTTTCTTTCTCAACAATATGCCAAAGCAGTTATTGGTCTGATTGGGAGAGACACAAACACGTCTACATGACTTAGTCTGTTAGTGTTTATTAGTTCTCTAATGTAAATCTAGCCTATCATACATTCCTTTCCTATTAAAAATATATTTTTTATGGCCTGCAAATAATAATAATGATGATAATCCAGTCTAAGGCTATATTTTGTGTTCATCAACCTTTTTTTTTCTGTCTGCTTTTTTTTTTTTTTTTTTCTTTTAATATCAGTCAGGGAATGCAAGGCAATTGAAAAGCACTTGGAGCTTTACAATATAGTCCAGCACTTGTCTTTAAATAATGCAGCCCTGTGTCCAAGGAATGGATAGATGTGCAGGGTTATAAAAGTGAAAAACCTGATTACCTAGCATTTATAGCCATTCTCTCCTTTATATAATAGCATGTTAAGCTTTGTTCCATTGTGTGTATTTGTGCCTCTGACAAGCATTCTGGCACATCTTTGTTGTACCACTGCTTACTTGTCTTCAGTTACTACAAAGAATATGTTCTCTCACTACATCATCCTGAAGGAAATTATTTCATATGGTGTGTGGAAAGATCCTTCCCATTAGAGGCAAAGCCTGTGTAAAGAATTGTAAAATTATTTAAGGAAGAGAGAAGAAAAATGCCTCTTAGTTCATCTAGCTTGTCATACTATCTAAGTATTTTTCCAATGAATTTTCAGTCTAATTTTAAGCAGGACTGTCAAATACAGTTTAAAAATTCTCACTGATTTATCAAACACCATATACGGCAATAGTTCTCTATCCATTATTGATGGTGGCCAGCTTTTATAAAAATGGTCCTATCTTCGTGATCAGAAAGCAAGTATTGCTATCTTGGCAGAAGACCCTTCTTTGAGAAGACGGGTCTCATCCATGTTTAGGACATATAGAGAATAACTAAGTAAGGATTTTATTCTATGAACTCCAAATCAGCATCAAGTATTTTGTTTCAGTCATATCACAGCTAGGAACTGCCTGCCAAGAGACCAATGCTTACACGCAGCACTCTCTCTTTTTAAATAAGACATGATACATTAATTTAATTTCTCACTCATGGATTTTTGTTTATCATAATTCTCCCTGTGGAGGGTGGCTCCTGCTGAAAAAATTAATCTGGGGATTCAGCTCCCAGAATACTTGTATTCCCTGAGAGGTGGTCAAAGTTGTAGGTGACCTTGCAGGAGCTCTGTGCATCCAAACAGGAGCTCCTGCTCCTTCCACTGCCTTCACAGGTGGTTGCTTTCAGCTCACCCCACCCCAGCAGAGGGGTCAGTGTGCAAGGGAAACACTAGTTATTGCTAATATTGCTTCAGAGCCACAGAAGGAGAGGAACTGATTTTCCTGCCTGAAAGAGAATCTGTGAGGCTTTTCCTAGCTTTTCCTAGCTTTAGTTAAGATGAAAAAGGAAGGGGTAGAAGGGAGGACAACATAAAAAGAAAAAAAAGATTGGTCCATTTGGAAATTCTTATTTAAAACTTTTAGGATTTCTTAAAGTAAATGAACTTTTAGGAAGAGTTATTTTCAACTCCAAAAAGTAGCCAGATCTCCAATAAAAGATAATCTCAAACTGACACATGTTAGTAATTAACATATCATTTCAAAATATTGAGAACAGCCCAGTGCTCAACAATTTGACACTTCCAAAGGAAAAAAAGAAAAAAGGAAAAAAAATGAGAGAGAAAAAAAATCTTGATCAGACATACTCAGTAGTGCTGCCCAAAGAACTCTGAGCCCCTCAGTTCACAAACACTTCTGCTGGCACAACCAGGAGAGACCCTGGGGGCAGCAGTCCCTATACCTCATCCCAGCTGCTCCCTCCTGCTCTTCACCCCCCTTTCTGCTGGGGTCCTCTAGTGCAGGAGAGCAGGAGGATGCTCCAGGGTAATGGAAGCTGTGCATGGGGTGGCTGGACATGGGGTTCATTTGCTGGTGTCCTCATGAACTAAGCCAGCTACACTGCTTGTTCGTGCTGCTCCCTTGCATCAGCAGAGAAAGCTTTGCTGATCTTGTGGTGTGCTAGCGAAGGTAATTCATCCAGCAGCAAAAGTAGCTAGTAATATAATAAAAGGAGTAATCTCCTGCTAGTTTAGGTTCCTTCGGCTAAAAACATGCTGGTGCAGTGGAGGAGGATGGACTGTGTGCCGTGGATGAGGGAAGGTCAGGACTTGCTGTGCAGCAGTCTCTTGGGTCACCTCAGATGGTTCCTAAAATCACGCTTCAAATTCAATCTGGATCAGTTCCTTTTCTGATTCATTGTTTGGCCATGCAGACATTTGTGCTGTGGGAATTAGGGGCTCAGGAAACGGAGAGAAAGGTGGAAGGGGACAGGGTGAGTACTGCAGTGCAAACAGCCCTGTGAAACTGCAAGCAGTGCAGCTGCTGGACTCTCCTCCAGAAACACCAAGCTCACAGGAGCACAAGAGTTTGAACTTGCTTATTGAAACCATTGGAAGAGCTAAAATGATGTGACAAGAACTCCCACAGCTTCATCTACTTCCAAATTATTCCCAGCCCTGCTCTTGCTGGCTCATCCCAGTGCTCAGCACCACCAGTGACTCCACTGAGCACTTCCAGCTGGGGACACACAAGCAGCATGAAGGTGGGAAGAGGAAGAGGGTATAAACTGTTGGTAGATGTGAACAGGGAGCTGAGAGGATTGCTTGGAGACATGGATATATATGTGCAGTGGGAAGATGGGGATGGGCAAGAGGTTGGTGTGGTTGGGAGAGCATATTTTGGTGGGGGTATAGACAGAGACATTTATACAGGGACAGAGAGAAATAGGATGAGCCCCTTGTTATGCCTGCTACCTACCCTTCCTCCCAGTACCAGAACTCCCCTCCCAGATCTCAGGTCTGCAGACAATGGAGTGTGTCTGTACTGGGAGCCCTGCACCCTCCAGCAGAAGCCCAGGTTGGGTGTGTGGAAGAGGTCAGGTCCTGGTCCTGCAGCACCACTGACTGACCAGCTCTTCCCTGGCCAACTGCAGGTTTACATGTTAAATAGCCCATGGAGAGAGGCAGGAACAAACCCTTAAAAGGGTGTTTATGAGTGTATGGAAAGGGAGGAGCAGCCTAAAGTTAAGCATCTGTGTCAGCTGGATGGAATCTGTAGGATGAAAATGCAGAAGTTTTCTTAAAGTCTTAATTTCCTAAGGTACAGATAGAAACTTTTTTTCACTCACCTTCATGAATGTGAGGAATTGGAATGTAGGGAAATGCCAGGGAAACAAAGGACACAGTGGAGGACGACAGTAGTTTCTTTAGTTTCCTCAGCTAAGATGTATGATAGCATCTTGTACTACTCTGTTTATTCAGATAACATTTGAGGGTTTTCTATATATTTTAACACGAGGTAGGTATAATCCACCATGTCCCATGGCTCAACATGTGTTTTAGCTATGAGAAGCAATACTGTGAACAGTACTAGACTGATCAGTGGCTTTGTCTCATTAGTTTTCCAGTTGTTTTTCTGGGGGTTTCCCAGGTGCCAAAATAACAAACTCACCTTGAGATTTGAAAGAAAGACTGTGCTCTTTTTTATTTGCGTATCATCACTGTTTTTCTTTTTTCTTTTCTTTCCTTTTTTTTTTTTTTTTTTTT
>CM021765.1:162012278-162047646 GCA_011076525.1 Nettapus auritus
TTTTTTTTTTTTTTTTTTTTTTTTTTTTTTTTTTTTTTTAAGTGTATGGCAGGCAAGTTTTTTCATTTGTGACTTTTGCTCAGCATGGTTTTCTTTAGTGTATTATCACCATAAAGATAAAACGTAGGTACTTCATCAATGGTTTTTCAAACACTTTACAGATTAGGCTACTGGGAAAACTAAGGAATGAAGAGTTGGTGTGATTAGTTTCACAGGAATGCAGCAGACCAGTAGAAGAGGCTGAGTAGAAGAAGCTATGTCTCCAGTGTCCTACATTGGTACTCTCTCATCAAGGTTAGTTTCAGCACTTTCTCACTTCAGAAAATTTGGTACTGAAGGAAAAAATAAGGAAAAAAATGTCAGTTTTCACCAGAAAAAAAAAAAAAATATATATTTCTACACAGCCAGCTTATTTATTAATATATAAAAAAAATATTTTTTTACTGTAGCACCTTTTCAAAATGGAGCCTTGCTTCATCAAAGCAAAAATTAAATAAAAATTAAACATAGATGCATTTGGTGGCTCTCATTCACTTCCTGTTCTAGTTGTTTTTTTATGTGTGCCTTAATTTGTCTAATCAAAAAGAGAAAAAAAAAAGAGAAAATACCAGAGTATTATAATAGTCGATTCTAGTTTATATTGATTTAAAAAGTTTAGTTTAGGTTGTACAATCCTGAACTGCTGGGCGGCCTGAGAAATACTCATTTTCACTGTTTAATGAAGGAAAAAAAATGACCCAACTTCTTTTATTTATTTAGTTTTTTCATGTCTTCTTTGTTCCTCTCCCTCCCATTAAGTGTGCATCTCCAAGCATGAAAAACCATCTTTGGCAAGAATTTTAATAGCACTTATTAGCAATTCTGGTGCTAATGAATAATTTCACAGGCCTCTCTGCTTTCCTGTCAATGGAGAACAATGGCTCAGCCAGGACTGGAAGCAGCTGTCTCCTCCTGAAGCCCCACCAGAGAGAGGTGGTATAACAGGCCTAGGATATATCAGGAGCTAAACACAGATCACAGGACCCTGGCTGCCCTGCAAGACCCTTCTCTCTGCTGGTCCTCATATGTTCCATGGGCTGCAGCTCTGGCCTGGGGCTTGCTCCTGTGGGGGCTCTCCATGGGCCGCAGCTTCCTCCAGGCCACATCCACCAGCTCCACCGGGGGCTCCTGCACGGGCTGCAGCGTGGAGATCTGCTCCATGTGGGACCCATGGGCTGCAGGGGGACAGCCTGCTCCACCAGGGGCCTCTCCACAGGCCGCAGGGGAACTTCTACTCCTGCCCTCCTGCTGCACTGACCTTGGGGTCTGCGGGGCTGGTTCTCACTCCTCTCTTCCAGCTGCTGTTGAGCACAGTGTATTATTATTATTATTATTATTATTATTATTATTATTATTATTATTTCTTCAATCTGCTCTCCCAGAGGTCCAACCAGCCTCGCTCACTGGCTCAGCTCTGGCTAGCTGCAGATCCCTTTTGGAGCTGGCTGGAACTGGCTCTGATCTGACATGGGACAGCTGCTGGGCTCTGCTCACAGAGGCCACCCATGCAACCTGCCCCACTACCAAAACCTTGCCAAGTAAATCCAATACTCCAGTGCAAGTAGCTCCATGTCTGAGCCCATTAAATGGTATAGCCCAAGTCCGAGTTTTCTCATGTGAACACAGGATTTTTCTTTCCAGAAAGTGAAAACAAGGGAAATCTGAATTTGAGACATTTGCTTTAGATACTCTACAGGTATACCTACTGAGATTACAAGAATCAGTCACTGTTATCATAAATCCAACTCCCCAGAGCAAAATCAGCAAAAATGATTATTAGAAAATTGTGTTGGATATTGTAAGCTTAACTATGGTAAACACTGGATATTTTCTTACTTGTAGCTCAACTGTAGCGTAGAGGATAAAATTATTTGTCTGTCAAAAGGCATTTGATGAATAACAAATTTAATTTTCTAATTAAAACTGGGTTCAAGCTAAAAAGAGACATGATGGAGTACTATCCAGTATATGTCTCATGGACATATATTCCAGGTTTTAACTTCTGTCACAACCATTTTGTTCTGTAGGATCCCGTGATCATCTGTTTGTGGTTTAAACTTTACTCGGGGCAGCAGGAAGAAGATGCCACTGTAACCTTTTGTTTTGAGACTCCAAGACAAAAAGCCTTAGGAAAGTAGAATCACTTTAATCCTGATGCTTCAGATTAGTTTACATCAGGTGAAAATCTATTGTAAAAATAATATTTGAGTTAAATTAAATTGACCTTACTGTCCTTCCCAATTCCTACATTTTTTTCAACATCAGCCTTTTGGTTATCTTATTACACCATACTTAAGACTTTGTCAACCTTACTGTGTAAGCCCAAAAAATAGCCACCTCTGCCTGCATACAGAGAGAATGAATAGAATAATATCAAACGAACATTTATGTGTAAAACATTACAAATTCAGATCTTTTTAATATTTTGAGCTAGTTTGGAGCAAAAGAAGTCTTTATTTTTAATATTTTTTATGTTTATAGATCATATTTTTATGTTTATAATCTGTGTGTGTATATTATGCATACAAATTTATTAAATAAGATATTAAATCCTTCTCCTCCCTGTATTCCCTCTTGCCTGGAAACTTTTGTGTAATAATATTAAGCCCAGCCTCTCAAAAGTGCAATAAAAGAGGTATATATTTAGGCATATGTACCAACATAGAGCTTAAGAACCTAAAGTTACCAATCTTTGCTACTCTTTGCTGCTTCATCTCATTTGAGAAGGTGCCAACACATCTTTCTTCAGTATCATAGACTGAGTAGAAGTCAGGTAGAAGTGATAAATACTTACAGGTTTACCAGTCTCAGCTATACACCATCCATGACCTCCTCAGCACTGGCTCTGCTTCTAAACTCCTGAGCAGCTTCAGACTGTAATCTGTCATTACAACTAAAACAAAATAGGTGGGTCTACTGCAAATAAGTTTCATTCATCCGTCTAAATATAGACATCTATTGACTCAGTGTGCAGGCTAGGCAAAATTTAGTTTTTGATCAGCAGTTGATTTCCATTTGGAATCTCAATAAAGCTAAAATAGGAGCTTTATCCCCCTGGAAAGGATAATTACTCAGCCATTCTGTGGACTTCAGGGAGCTATGGAAGTGCTGCATAAAAGAAACCTCTATGAACACAGAACTCTTGTGGATAAAAACAACAACAAAATTTCACCAAAATGATTTAAATTATTGAAATCAAGAGCTTTAAATTTAGGAATTGTCAATTATCCTGTTTATATTTGATCACTCTCCATTACGTAGTCATCTGCAGAACTATTCATATAATATAGGTTATGTATTTATGTGCAATTAAGTATTTATGGGTTCCCTCAGCTCACTCCAGACCCAGGGCAGAATATTATCACATAGACAATCAGTATGAGAAAGATCTGGGGTTGAATGGGAACTCAAGCTAATGTGACAGGTGAAGAATGGTATAACAAACTATTTACCTGACTGAGATGGGCCCTGATCCAGTGATTCTTCACTCGCCATCAAATGTTCAAACCATTGGGCTAGCCATTAGATTTACCGTTAATCTATATTTCATGGGTGTTTCACATGGAAACACCAACATGTTCAGCAGAAAAATGAATTTAAAGTACTTTGATGCTAACTGAAGTTCATTTAAACCATAAGGCAGAGAAACATGAACCTTTGACTGAGTACCATCACCTTGGCACTAGGTCAATCTGATTCAACTTGTTACACGTTGATATAAAACAGAAGAATCTCTTCTAATGCTAAACAAAAAATGTACTAGCATAAACTGGTCTGAGATCAGACCTGGACCTCATGGGAGTGGGATGGTTGTGAGTGTTTTTGACAGATTGTTCAATAGGTTACCCAGATCATCTCTGAGATATATACAGACAACTGAACTGGATGAATCTGGACTTGAGAAGGGAACTTTGCAGGTTTCAGCTTTGTTTGCGTGGGTTGAAAGCTATTCTCCAGGGTGCATCCACTGCTTATAACTTCTCAGCTGTAAATCTGAATGAAGGCTGGAGAAACAAAAAGCTGCCTATGTAGACAAACCACTTGGCTCCATGCCCTCTTCAGTGTTTACCCAGGCTGCAGACTGTTTTAGCAAAAGAAATCAAAGAATAAATATGCTCTAAGGTCTAAAGATTCTCTCAACTATGTAAAATCCAAAATAGGGGCTGGGAAGGGCAGCTGCTCATTTGCATTTCTGGCATCCGGTGCTAGTTACTGGAAGAAACTGTAAAAAATGCTGTTTTTTAGATGCATTAATATTTAAAGGAAAACCACACCTAACAGAACAGCACCTTTTCTTTTTTCTTTTTGATTTTGCTTTTTCATTTTTGCACTTTCTGTTTAATTGAGATGCCCCTACACCAGACATTTTCTACACAGTGTGTGTGTTTGTTTTTGTTGCAATGAGCTCTGCTTTCCTACTTGTCCCTCAGAAGACTCCTTGAGGGTAGATGTCCTGCAAAGCTAGCTCTTGCTATGGCCCAGAGTTTTCCTTTCTCAGACCCAAGTGACTTGTCCTGGATGTTCCCCCCTCATTATTCTTCCCAGTTTATGAAGACTATTCCTCTTTCCATCGTAAGGCTGGAAAAATGTAAAAATTGCACAAGTTTCATTTCAGTAAAGCATACCCTTTGAACTTTCTATCACAGCAATTTTCTGTTTCAGGTTCACAAAGCTTCTGAATGAATCTAGGTTGTATATGCCAATACTTGGAGACCATTTGTGGAAGTTTGGCTTGGGGAACTGAACATAGAATTGGAAGCATGGGGTGCTAAGCTCTCCCCATCTCTGCCTGTGATGATTTCTAACAATATTTTGCTCTAACAGGACTTGCTAACATTTATAATATCTTCCAGCATTCAGATGGGTGGAAGACAATGTTATGCATTTCACCTTTTTCAGATGGGTCCCTTAGTAAGTCACTCAAAGATGTAAAGATGAAAAGCTTTCTGGCTATGCTGACAAAAGAGAGCCAGCACCACATTTACACAAATGGCTTTGCTCTGACAGCTGCTCCATATCACAAACTATAATCCTTCCTGTATGCCTTACTAGGGCAACAAGTAGGGAAGAGGGGAACTCCCGTTCTCTGCTATTTTAGAGGAAAGTGGGAAAATTTGGTCTTTTAATAAGGAATTATTGCTCCTATTTTCTGTATGGAGGTGCTTTTGAGGTGTAATGAAAAATTCAGAGCCCAATTCTGCTTTTATATTTCCTGCCTTTTGTGCACCTGCTGTCAACACCTAAACCTATATAGAACAGGAGTGTGAGTTATCATGTGATGCAGCTATGCTTATGTTTAGCTCCTTTTCTGTATTGTTTTTGAAATCACATTTCTCTGGTCCTCTTTACTCCGTCAAGCCTCTAGTGCTGGTATGAAGACCAAGGAGATGAAATCCCAGGCCACTTGAAGATAATGCAAAAACAATCATTGATTTGAACAGAACCATAATTTAGTGCCTACTGCCATAAAGCAGACTTCAATACAGCTGATTTCCTGAATAGCATTCACTGAATTTATGGTTTATTCTAAGGATTTGTTCGGAAAGTAACCACAGTGGCTATGCTGATGCAGCAGTGCCTGCTTGTGTATCTGCATGCATCCATATCTGGGAGAAATGTCTTTCTCCTTTTATTGCTACCCGCAGAAGGACCCAGTCTCAACCACTCCAAGGTCCATGCTGCTAACACCTCCCAGCTGCATATGTGTCTCCATGTTTCTTATGTCTCCGCAAATCAATCCTTCACTTTCTGCCAAAGTTTGTCAAAATGTTTTGCCCTCTTCTCATTCCCACTGTAGCTCTGCTTCCATGTCTCAAGTGCTCAGCAGGGCAGCAAGTAGCTCCTAGTCATCAGCTTTGCCCAGCATAATGCTTCATTTTTGGTGAGGCTCGTATACTGTGCTCTAAAATCCTGATTGGTATAATAGGCATGGATATATACCACATCGATAAACTTGGCCTGATGCTCCGGGATCTTTGATCCTTGCTACTCTCTGGGTCCCTGATAGACTTCTCCACTTTTTCCCACTTTGGCTTCTTCTGGCTTCTCTTTCCTTTCCTCCATAACAATAATTTTCATCGCTTTATGTAACTAATTAACAAATTAATTTAAGGGCTTACTTGAATAAGGTATGGGATATTAATCTGTCTAAACCCACAGTGGTGCAAGTCACAAGTATTAATGTCCAATAGATTCTGAATACATTAGGAGCTGAAATTTCATAATCATAAAAATGCTCAATACCCCCAAAAGAAGGGAACAGAACTGTATTTGAAGTAGAATTGGGTTTTAGAATTAAGGAATTGAATAAAAGCAAAGCTAGAAGCCCTTGTGTCTTGCCTAAAGCATCAGGACTGATGCTGAGCTTGAGGATTTATTTTGAAGTTTTTTTGAACTTGAACTAGAACTGAATCAGGACAAAATCAGTCTCAACTAGACCCAAATCAGAACTCAGCAACAAATTCTTCTGGTTTGGTTTCCTCTGTGAAAAATCAGACTTGTGCATCTCAATCTATTGTATCAACAATACCTGAAGCTGAAGAAGCTGTGGTTAGTGTGTAGGCAGGAAGCCAATTTATGGTTAGAGTGAGGGGGGATGGAGAAAATTAGGATTTCTTTTGAAGAAGAGTAGAAGGGGCCTTTTTTGCATGCAGTAAATGGGAAGGAGGGCACAGGGAGATGAGCAACATGAGGCAGAGATGGCCTGACAGTGTTGTCAGTGGCATGTAGTAAGGGACTAGTACAAAGGAGCACCTATAGGGATCATACGGATTTCCAAAGTACACCTGTGACCCTCCAGATCCTGTATTGCACCCAAAAACTGAGAACATTTTATCCAATAACACTGGCTTTTTTATCAGTCTCCCAATGGTACATATTTAGGACATTATTGCATAATTATATATCGCAACATGTAATTACATACTGCAATATAAATACTCCACATAACACAAGATGCAGTTATCTTGCATAGTGCATAGTTCATCTAAATAACAAGAAAATCTGGTTAGGAGGCTATGGTCCCTATGCTGAATGTAAATTCATCTAATATGAATCAGTTGTAAAATCAGTATGACATGTATTCAGAGGAAAATGGGTTTTACGAACAAGGTCAATAAAATTTTTATCTGTAAATCACACAGAGTAGAACAAATACTGCTGTTTTGATCTGTACAGCCAATCAGAAAATTAACTGAATTGCCACTGAAAATCAATTAGCATTTTGGCTGAAAGCACTAATGGAGGAAACAGATTTTTTCTGAATCATAAAAACACCTGAAAGAGAAACATCTCACCTATGTCCACAAAACTGTCTAGACATGAAATGTAATGTCACAGTTAGTAAATGCATGTACCCCTTAATCAAACTACTGCAGGCAGAAACCCACAATTTAAGAAAACATCAAATAAAATTGCAGTGCAGCTTATCAACAGGCAGTCTCTGTGTATCTTTGATGATACTTATTGCTGGTTTACTTCTCTGAACTGAATCCCACTAATAGTAGTAGAGAAAATATCTATTTGCTTGATTTGTGATAGTAGTCATTTTTATATGAATTCCAGCTTCTTGACTATTGTTGAAGTTTTATTCAATGAAGCCTACTAAAAGCACTGAACGGGACCTCTTCCTTGCCTAGCAGCACATTATGATTTTTTCTCACCCACATGGCAATGTGCAGCACAGGTCCATCCAGAAAGGGGGTTGTATTTGGATTGATTTAGTGGCTTTTGTGTATGAGACAAGGTTTTATAATATTATGCTTTCGATTCCAGGCAGTGACCAGCCTTCTAGAAAGTGGATTGGAAGAAAACTGTGCTCAAAGCCAAACTACATAAGGTTTTCATGCAAACAGGTTAGGAATTTGTGCCAGATCTAAAGTTGCTTGTTGATTTATCCATCTCATTCATAGGCTATTAAAAAAGAACATATGTTTATTAGACCCTTGACTGAACTAAACACAGTAGTTTCTGGAATATATTTTGCAGTTATCCTTAAGAATGGAATGAAATAAATCCAGATGACCTGCAATTTAATTGGCTTCTTGACTTGTTTCTTCTAGTCCTACTTCATAGCCTCGAAAAAAAAAAAAAAAAAAAAAAAAAAACAGGTAAAAAAGAGAGGCAGTTGTGGATGTCTCACAATCCCACCTCTGCTCTGGCTATCAGTCAAGCATTTCCAAGTGGCTAATGGGTAGCCAGTTTCCTGAAGCACAGTGTTCCTGAAGCTTCTATGAGGCTAAAACATAACAAAGATGGCACTGACACAGAGAATCAGAATAGCTGTGAAAAACATCCTCAGACCTGTACTTCTTTGAGCCTAGCCTTGGCAGCACAGGTTCTCTGCTGACTCGAGCAGCAGCTTGGGCTGGGACTTGTAGGGAGAGTGAAATAGAAAGGCACCCCAAGAGGTGGAATTTGTTGAGCGCTGGACAGGATGGGGCTAGCCATGCCTGAACTATTTTTCTTCTGGGCTTCTGCAGTCCTCAGTTTCCTGACTAAAATTTGTCATGGTAAGGGTTGCGGTTGGCATTGTTAATGTGTCCGTCATTTATGGTTCCAGCCTGTTAAGGATGGGTTCCTCCCACTACCATGCCTCACCTCCTCTGCTCTCATATTTTATCTCATATTTTAATTTCCTTCCTTATACACTGTTTTCTCCAAAGCCCGGACCTATCTCACCTAAAATACAACACAAGGTGATCCCAGAGAAGGCCCTGCCATACAGTCCTAAACTGGACCTTATTAGATTGTCCCAGTTGCAGGCTGCTGAAGTGCAAGTTGTTTATAGTCTGGAGGAACTTTTTGATGACATATTTGAAATTTATAAGTTTTTTTTCTTTTTCTTTTTCTTTTCTTTCTTTTCTTTTTTTTTTTTTTTTTTTTTTTTTTTTTCTTTTTCCTTCCACTCGCTACATTTTAAATCATTGATGTGATTCTCTGTCATTCTTGTGCCAGCATATAAATCACTCACTTCCCACCAGCTATTTATGTGTCTGCAACAAAGTGCTTTCTGTGTGGTAATTTGAAAGGCAATGAAGGAAAATTGGTACAGATCAATAATGTAGGATTTTTGGGGTGTTTAGCACAGAAATGGAATGAAGGATATTCTTTGAGGATAAAACATCTGTTATATCCTATTACAAACAGCAGAACTGGGATTTAATGGTAAATCTGGCACGTGATACTGTTATTGTCCTGACCAAATAAAGAATATGTGTTTACAAGGAATACATTAATGCTTGATGAGGCATGGATAGCACCATAAAATTTCAGTTGCTTCATGTATTTATGAGGTGAACAGTTACTATTACCGATTTTGTAGAAAAGTCTATCTCGCGTTAAAAAGCTCACGATGAGAAGTTTTATAGACACAAAGATAAATGGCATTAAAGAAGGCAAAGCTGGATGCTGAAGGGTGCATAAGGAAATACATTCTCTGAAGAACACACTTATCATTGAGTTGTGCTAAGAACTTTTATTTATCCCCTGTGGGGCTGAGGTGAGCAGACATAAATTTGGCCTCCTTCATGCATTTCCAATAGGACTGACTGGAACAGAGGTCCTTCACCCAGGACCACATTAGCAGTTGTGACCCTTTTTGTCTCTGAACTCTACATGTGTCTCCTTGCAATCTCCATGGTACCCTGTTGTGGTTTAACCCGGCCGGCAGCTAAACACCACACAGCCATTCGCTCACCCTCCCCCCTCCCTCTCTGGGATGGGGGAGAGAAACGGAAAAATGAAACGAGAGTTGAGATAGAGACAGTTTATTAAGATAGGAAACAATAATAATAATAATAATAACAGTAATAATAATAATAGTGTATATGAAACAAGTGATGCACAATGCAATTGCTCACCACCCGCTGACCGATGCCCAGTCTATCCCGAGCAGCCGGCCCCCCCAACCCGGCTAGCTACCCCTATATATTGTTTAGCATGACGTCAGATGGTATGGAATACTCCTTTGGCCAGTTTGGGTCAGCTGTCCTGCGTCTGTCCCCTCCCAGCTGTTGCTGTACCCCAAGCCTGCCTGCTGGCAGGACAGAGCGAGGAGCTGAAAAGTCCTTGGCTTGGTACAAGCACTGCTCTGCAACAACCAAAACATCGGCATGTTATCAGCATTCTTCCCATCCTAATCCAAAACACAGCATTCCACCAGCTACTAGGAGGAAACTGTCCTAACTGAAACCAGGACATACCCCTACTGCCATCGGCAGAGCCCTGGTTAAAGACAATCAAAACTTTCATGGCTCCCTTCTGCAAGAGGTGGCCCTTGAGGTACTTCCTTGGAGCACTACAGGAATAGGTAGAGTAATTTATAGGATGTTTTTAGAGAAAGTAACCCACACTTGGAATATCTGTGCAATAGGGCAAGGGTTGTTTCTGCTGTCGGAGTGCAGTGTGATTTACTCCTAGAAAAAGAAATAAAGAGAAACATTTCTTGTATATGACAAACTGTTCTTAAATGGGGTATCAGGGAACATCAGGTTGAATCTCCACCTGACCTTCAAAGAAGATGGAAGAGGGCAGGGGATTATAGTTGTATGTGGGTGAGCATGTTACCAGCAAAAGACGGATTTTGAAGAGAATCATTTTGGCATGTTTGTTCTGTGCAACCTTTCAGCATTTTGCTTCCACAATGGTCTAACAGTTGTATATTATTATTATTATTATTATTATTATTTATTAATTTTAATTATTATTCCTATTATTATTATCTTATTTGTAGATTTATTGCAACCCTCTTCTTACTGTAAGCAATGGGTCCCCTAAACATGCATGTCATGTAGTTTCTAGAAGACTATTGAATAAGGGATACAAGATATTTTGTTTGACACTTCATATTGTTTTTGATTGCCAGCTTGAAATTACAACAGCAGTGACAGAAGCTGAATGACCACTTCTGCAGGCTTGATTCATAGGAAATAATATATTTTTTGTGCAAGGTGCCACAGCTAAATCCCCTTGAAATGTTACTCAACATGACTGGATTGCAGAGTCAGGTCCTCTTTGTATAAAAGTCTTTAAATTACAGAAGAACTGAAGGAGTATGGGGAGTATGGTTTCATCATTATAGTTAACTAGATGCCAATGAAGAAGGGATTAATTTTCCTGTCTCTTGCTGAATCCTTGAAGACTTTTATATAATTCAATGTGTTTTATGAGCTGTGTTTCCAGGAATGCTGGCAGAAAACAGAGTAGTTGCAACTTCACCATCGTGTCAGCTTTATTTTAACCAGCCCCCACTGACTGCTGGAAAATGAGGAGCAGTAGGAGCCATCCGCCAGTTCTGTCTGCCTGTTATACTTCCGCCTGGTCACGTTACCTCGCAAGCCTGACCGGTTTATTGACTTTATCGTGCACAGAGGCCCTATGAAATTACTTCATATGGGAGGAGCAGGACAAAGCGTGGAACAACTGAGTCTTTCAAGCTGAGGAAGTGGGAGCCCTCCCAGCAGCCCAGCCAGCAAAATAAGCCATTTGCAAATCTGCAGCTTGCTGCGTTTTCTGGCAAGCTGTTGTGCAGCATTGCCTTTAAAGTGTTCTCATCAAGGTGGCTGTCTGGGTTTTAAGCCCAGGGTTTTTAGCCCTGCCCCATTCCTTCCCTTCCCTCCTACACCTGCCTCATTTTATATGTTTTCATAGGATGGTGAGATAAAATAGATGATAGATTATTTTTTTTTTAGTCTGACCAGGACAGAATCTGTTATTCAGGCCATTCCAATGAGTGCTACACATGTGTACTCTGTGGATATGTATCCTGTGCTTTCTGGGAGTGGTACAGGTGTACCAACATTACTCTCCATCACCCCCTTAAATTCCGTATACAGTGAACCTGTCCCAGGTTGTTGGCAGAAAGGACCAAGGACCAAAAAAGACCTTTGCCTTGCAGACTAATTAGTCTGCATTATTCTTCCTTCTGTGTTCAGATACTTTGCAGCAGAATAGTTTTACCAGTGTTAAAGAGAATAGGCATTCTGGGTCTTAAGGCTGCTTTTTAGGTCAGCCTAGAAATCTCTGTAGGCCACTATGCTGTCTTTAATCATGACCTGTGGCAGGTGTTCCAGGAAAGGATGACAGAAAAAGGATGTGAACACAGTGACCTTGAATTTGGCATATTCCTCCCTTCCCAGGTATCAGATGCTTTGGGGCTTTGGATATGAAGGATGCATATGGGTCATCATGCTAAAACGCCATCTCTCCTCTGTTCACTCAGCTGATCATTTTCTATACCATTTTTCCTGTGGGTGATTCCCTCCACAGGCTTTCAGTGAATACCATGACATTACTCCACACCACATCAAAAAGTACCTCCTCCTGAGGTACCTCCTCCTGATTGTTAAGTCACTCTTAGTGAGTTCACTGTGAACACTTTAGCTCTGGTATTGGGAGAAATAATAAGAATCACGATCCATTTCATCCACAGTACTTAGGATTTTGCAGACCTCTGTCATATCTTCCTGCAGATGCTCCTTTCCAGGGCTAAAAATCATAGTTTACATGGGTAATCCTTAATATGGGAGCTGCTTCATCCTTCTGATTATCCCTATTTCCCTGCTCACTACCTTTCATGGCTCTGTTAGACTGATCTAGAAATGGTGTGACAAGAGCTGCAGGAGGTATCTGGAATGTGATTGTTCTATTAAATTGCACAGTGGTATAACAATGTAGTATAAGTTTACTCTTTTCTTTTTGACCATTGCTGAATGTATTCAGCCTGTGTATCTTGCCTAGTACCAGGTATCCAGCCAAACAAGTTTCAAAGACTTCAACTTTCTAGTAATTATTTAAATGATGTTAGATTTTCCATACAGAATAGAACCTGATTTTTTTTTTTTCTTATATTCTTTAGCTTATACCTAAAATAGAGCAGAGAAAAAAGAAGAAAAAAAAAAAAAAAAAAAAAAAAAAAAAAAGATTGGATTTTAAATCTGGAACCTTTCCAGAACTAAATATTACTCATCCCAGTCCTCAGAAAAGTGTAATTTTATGGAATAAAGCCCAAATTTGAAGGGATAGCTGGAAAACTTGTTGTTAAACCATTTTTTGAAACCTGCATAGAGTTTGAAACATTGAGAGGTAGTTCCAGGGAAGAAGGATTAGAGACCAGAATTCAAGAAAAGCAGTCAGATGTGAATAATAAATTTCATTTGTTACAAGACTTTGTGGTTTTTCACATGAGCACTTACATGGTATATATAAAACTATACATATGAGGTATAGTTTCCAGAACCCTTTTCTTTATTTTTTTGTACCCTTGACTTTATAGGCAGAATTAATGGCATGTGTTCCATCCACCTGAGCACATCTATATATCACAGCACAGCTCCAAGTGTTATGGATGATTTAAACTGAATATTTATAGCTAATAGGCAATGGTCACAGCCCCTGCTTGGGCTCACGTGCAGCAGTGCTGAGCAAGTAACCACCACTGCTAGTATACTGTACTGCTAGAACACTTTGCCCTGCCTGTCAGTCTGGGCAGTGGCATCAACGTTTTACTTTTTAAATTGTTCCTTGCCAGGAGCACCATCACAGGGTTCTGCTGCCTGCAGGCTGGAGTGGGGCCCATAAGTCAGGGAGTTAGTCTTCATGCCTATGAATAATAAGGCATGTCTCTGCACATTTACGAAGGTCACATTTGCAAAATATGTTTTTATTTGAATTTCCATGCCATCGGGGACTGAAGATACACATTGCAGTGGTCCCTGGTATGAAGTCTTGGAGACTGAATATAACCCAGCTGTTTCACATGGCTGGATTCTGGGGTCTTGTTGCTTAAAAGGAGTGTCAGGTAGTAGGTCTGTCCCTGGGATGTATACTTTTGGGATCCAGAGGTAAGAGACCAGTTCCAAACCTAGAGAGTCTGAAAACGTGTGGGAATTGGAAATAAGATGCAAAGCAACAGCAGTTCAAACAAGTCCACTCAAAATTTTTCTGTGAACATTATATATGCAATCGACAATTGCTTTTGGATAAGCTTAAATGAAATATCACAGAATCACACAGAATCACAGAATAGTCTAGGTTGGAAGAGACCAAGTCCAGCCTCTGACCTAACACTAACAAATCTTCCACTAAACCATATCCCTAAGCTCTACATCTAAACGTCTTTTAAAGACCTCCAGGGATGGGGACTCCACCACTTCCCTGGGCAGCCTATTCCAGTGCCTAACAACCCTTTCAGTAAAAAAGTTCTTCCTAATATCCAACCTAAACCTCCCCTGGCGCAACTTTAGCCCATTCCCCCTCGTCCTGTCACAAGGCGTGTGGGAGAACAGACCAACCCCCACCTCGCTACAGCCTCCTTTCAGGTACCTGTAGACAGCGATAAGGTCACCCCTGAGCCTCCTCTTCTCCAGGCTAAATAGTCCCAGCTCCCTCAGCCACTCCTCGTAAGACTTGTTTTCCAGACCCTTCACCTGCTTTGTAGCCCTTCTCTGGACTTGCTCAAGCACCTCCAAGTCCTTCTTGTAGTGAGGGGCCCAAAACTGAACACAGTATTCGAGCTGTGGCCTCACCAGAGCCGAGTACAGGGGGATGATCACCTCCCTAGCCCTGCTGGTCACACTGTTTCTGATGCAAGCCAGGATGCTGTTGGCCTTCATGGCCACCTGAGCACACTGCTGGCTCACATTCAGCCGACTATCAACCAATACTCCCAGGTGCTTCTCTGACAGGCAGCTTTCTAACCACACATCTCCCAGCCTGTAGCTCTGTTTGAGGTTGTTGTGCCCCAGGTGCAGAACCCAGCACTTGGCCTTGTTGAACTTCATGCAGTTGACCTCGGCCCATCAGTCCAGCCTATCCAGATCCTCCTGCAGAGCCTTCCTACCCTCGAGCAGGTTGACACACTCACCTAACTAGGTGTCATCTGCAAACTTAGTGAGGGTGCACTCGATCTCCTCATCCAGATAATCGATGAAGATGTTAAAGAGGACTGGCCCCCGTCCTGAGCCCTGGGGGACTCCACTAGTGACCGGCCTCCAACTGGATTTGACTCCATTCACTAAGACTCTTTGGGCCCGGCCATCCAGCCAGCTCTTAACCCAACGAAGTGTATGTCAGTCCAAGCCATGAGCAACCAGTTTCCTGAGGAGAATGCTGTGGGGAATGGTGTCAAATGCCTTACCGAAGTCAAGGTAGACCACATCCACAGCCTTTCCCTCGTCCGCTAAGAGTGTTACCTTGTCATAGAAGGAGATCAGGTTCGTCAAGCAGGACCTGCCCTTCATAAACCCATGCTGACTGGGCCTGATCGCCTGCTTGCCCTGCAAGTGCTGCGTGATGACTCTCAAGATAATCTGCTCCATGAGCTTCCCTGGCACTGATGTTAAACTAACAGGCCTGTAGTTTCCCAGGTCAGTCCTCCAGCCCTTCTTGTAGATGGGCGTCACATTTGCTATCTGCCAAAATATGTCAACTATCACGTGGAAACTATCAACGTGATACATTTGCTATCCACAAAATATGTCAACTATCCGTGGAAAATATTGAGGTGAATGTGAAATTCCAAACAGTTTTGTGGGGAACAGAAAGAATTTTTTGAAAAACCCTTTTAAAGAACAAGATGAAAATGATCCAACAACCAGTCCAGTTTTCTCACCAGAACTAATCCATGCACTTGGATGGCATTGGCAGGATTGTTGAGAATATCACAAATATTTTGTCCTGATTTCTCTGTTGCTCCTATAGTTTAGAACCATTTTGCTTGATACTAATTGAGCTCTTCCTGTGTAGCTGGTTTCATTTCTTTATGTATCCTTAAAGTGAATTCAGGCAAAGAGAGACCATTTTTAATGAAAATGCACGTGCGAATGTGGTCTTGACTGAAGAACAGCCATTATTTAATTTAATTTAATTAATTTTTTATTTTTATTTTTTTGCATGTCAGATCAGGATACTAAAACATATTCTCCTCAAATTCTGCATCTCCAATATTTCAGAAGAAGAGTATTTTGTTTAATTGGTTTTAGGAAATGAAGGGCACACTCAGAATTTCTATTCACATCCTGTATATATGTATTTTCAAAGGATATATCACAGACTCTTGGCCTCTTTGCAGATCCGGAGGACCTTGGATACAATAATGTAGAAATATATGGATAAAGAAAAAAAAAAAAAAAAGTCTCCTAGTTATCTGTGGGTTTTTCATATTGATTCATAAATCTTGCAGATTAAGCTACAGCTCTTTTGTTCAGGTGAAGTAAATAATTTAATACCTAATATGGTAGAAATAGGTAGAAAAATAATGTGAAAGTGATGTGAAAGTGTACCTGTTTCTTTGAGAACAAGATGTCATCAAAAAATCTGATCTATAAAAATGTCCTGAAGCTAAGGGCCTCCTTGCTCCCTACAAAAGCATGAGTCAGATGGATGAAGGAGGGAAGAGAGGAGAAATGGCAAGAACAGGTCTATGAAATAATAATTCCTGTTTTCAAGTTCATTGTATTTTTTTAATGTTTGAAAGCTTTTCCACTTGAGGTTCCTGGTGTTCTCTGGTCTCATGCATAGATACATTTCCTGATCTGTCTCTTCATGTTTCCATGTCAGTGGCAGCTACAACAGCAAGGTCAAAAGACTCAGTAAATCTTGGTCATATGACTTGTTGAAGCAGTTTTATGTGACTTTCTCAGTCTTTTTTATTACATGTTTTGTGATAGCATTCTTCAAGCCCACGGGCTCAAACTTTATGTGCTTGACAGCATGTCAGTTCCCTTATTTGGCCCATTGTATGCTGCTCTCCAAAACGTCCTGTTTTGCTCTCCAAAATGGCTTTTCAAAAATCCAAGTCCAGTGTAGATAGGACAGCAATCTTCTCTGGTGGCTCCCCAAGGTCATCCTTTGTCCCCCTCAAAGTGAGAAAAAACAACATTAAACTTGAAGATACCTCTACGTAGCTTCCACAGACAGTTGTCATTAACAGTGCAAAGAACTAAGAACCTCCAGGAGGTGACCATTGTAGTGTAAGGGTTTTACAAATGTAACCTCCCATAAATCACTGTCTTTGTATCTGCACTTCCTACAGACAGCCACTTCACAGAACACACATCTCTTTCCTAAGGGTTTACAGTTCCCTTAATCTTTGGCTTATCAAGGATAATTCACCATAAAGATGTGAGGGAGATGGGTTGCTGTGTAATGAAAAAATCGATACACAGCGTATGCATGTTCCTCTCATATAGTTATCCCTACTGCTACGCAGTCTGAAGCTGGATGACTGTAAATTAAATACAGTGAAACTCCATTGGTAATTATATTGCCATGTATAAAACTATCAAGTTTGGTTTGTATACAGGTTACTGTATACTGCTAGTTATGCTGTTCAGGCTCAGAGTTGTGAATATCTTTCAGATCTGTGGCTAAGTTTAATGAATAAATTTCTTCCTAGCAATACAAATCACAAAGTTGGTTAATTAGAAACAATGTCTGCCAACCAATGAGCCAAGCCCTCAAATGAAGAGGACCTTGCCTTGTAGTCTAGCCATAAAAAAGTCATATACCAATAAGAAATGTGAGGGACTATAGAGTAAATCACTGTGCTTTCATTAACCAGTATGAATATCAGCTCTTTAACTTCATCAGTTTTAGGACGAGAATTGATAGAGAATTCTGCAAATTATATTTATTTTAAGCTCCTGAGGATATTTCTGTTCATCGTGGTTAAGACAACTGCAGGTTTTGTGGTTACATCACTGTAGAGCTCATCAATGAATATACCATTGCTCACTTTTTTAAGACATGGATTATTTACGTACAGTATCCTAATGTTTTGGCCATTGCATTTCTTTCTGTTCCCCTTCCCTCTGGAAAGGAGTAATATAAACCAGATAAAAAGATGTAAAGACAACTCTAAAGTATTGTGTACTGATGGAGAAAGAAGATGGGGTTAGTCTTTCTGGTTTCCTTACTTGAACAATATCAACATCTTCCTGAGTGCCATGAAATGTTAATAATGCCAAAAGTCTTGCTGTGATAATTTGATTTGAAATCTGTCTATATTTTGGCCCTGACTGTGATCTGAAGCTCTGAATTCTTTAGATTAGCAAAATCCAGAGGTGGACTGCATGTGGAGACAACATCTGTTGCAACTGATGTTGTCTTTTAAAAGGTAATCTGTTATGCAAGGAGCTGAGTGGGGCTGTATTTCACTGCATCCCTTGCTGTGATTGCTGATCATGTAGACATACCTCAAGCTAGCTTTAAAGCTAGCTTGGACAGGACTAGCAGCAAAGCAGAAGATGTTTGGGTTTCATCACACAGACTAAAGCATCTGAATGTTTTTTTCCCAGTTGCTAGTAGATTTTGCTATTTTGTTTACATAAAACAAGGTTGAGCATGCCCATGTAGGTTTCAGTTATAGCAATGACCACCGTGAAAATAGATCCTGACCAGCATAATAGTCAGTAAAAAAAAATGTGAATATAAAAGTTGTCTTTATATATGCTTTTGTAGAAATAGATACTACGTGATATTCTAAATGCCCCTTTTACTACCTATCTCCTAGCAGTAGGTTAAGGATCTGTTTATTCATTCCTTTATACCACTGACAGCCGATTGGTCATGGCAATATAATTACCATTACTTACTTATCTGAGCAGGAGATAAGAACCAGGTGTCAGCCCTTTTGGCTTGTGGCTGCTTAGGGTGCATCACTTTCTAGACAGTCTTTTCTAACAGAACTTAAAAGCCAGCTCATTTAAATGAAAACAGAAAATTCACATGAAGGAGTTGAGTTACTTTTGTTGACAAATTTCTCCTACATAATTTGACCATCTGGAAAATAATATTTTTTTTGCCCCCCTTCCCTCTTCCTCCACTATCCTGTCCCATTATTATTATTATTATTATTATTATTATTATTATTATTATTATTTTCTTTTTCCACTCCGGAATCTTTAACCCAAAATACTTGCTGAGAAGCTAGGGAGCCCAGTAATGGGGAGCCCAGAACTGGACCCAGCATTCCAGGTGGGTCCAGTCTGTGCTGAGTAGAGGGGAAGGATCACCTTCTGCCATGTGCTGACCAAGATCCCTGTGCTGAATTTCAGGAAGTTTCTGTCTGACCACTCTTCCAACTTGCTGAGGTCCCTCTGAATGGCATTCCTGCCTCCCAGTGTATTGACCACTTCCCTAAGCCCCCAACTTAAGGTATCTGTTAAATCTCCTTCTGGGAGGCTTTAAGGACTTTGCTCATATGAAATTACATATACTTTTGCTGTTTTAAATCATGGTGGCCAGCTTACACAAAGGGCTTCTAAACTGGGTGTGCATTTGTGTATAGCAGTCATCATTGGGCCAGGTTAAATCCTGAGTATGCCTGGGAATTGTGTGGGAGTATTTTAGCTGTCCTGGGCCAAACCTATGCCAAAGACCCCTCCAACAATTTAGCCATGTATGTAACTGAAATCAAGCGCCCAAAGACATTGCCTGGAGATGTTTAATATAACAGACACTGTTTAATAACAGACACAGCATCCACAGCTCCAAGTCCAGTCACATTTATCAACTGGACAGTCTTCTTGTATTAGCAAGAACAGAATCTTGTCATCTTGAAAGCTAATTAGCAGCAAAATGGTGACAAAATAGTAACAACTTTGATGCATCCTCTTCTGAGTACAGTAAGGTCAGATGGAGAGTTTAATGTTTTCAGGCCTATTGTTAGGACCATGAAAGGAGAGTTTTTTTGGTGTTAATTATCCCTCTCTTAGTCAAAGCACAAAAGAATGTGTTCTTGTTTTATGTTGTAGTTATGGCTGGTCTAGATGAACCAATTAAGAGAATGGGATACATACTGAATCTGAAGGCAAACTTAACTGAGAACCACTTCCTGCTGTAGATTTTCTCCATTCCCAGATTTCCTTCTCTTTTCCATTGTGTCTTCCCTCCTAGACAGCCTGGGAACCCACTCCAACACCACACATCCCAGATCTTTACTCCCTCATCCCATATTCGCAAACTCTTTGTCTCCTACTGCAGGTGAAGGACATCCCCACTTTCCCCAAAGACAACTCTTTGCTTTCCATCAGTGACACACTTGCTCTAGTTTATGTTCCATATATTTTCTAGTATAGACACATGTGAAATCTTTCTAGCGTTAATCAAAACAAGACAATTTATTTCATGAACTGGAACAGGACTTCTCTTGGAACCTGACATCAATTTGATGGAAATGGTTGATGAAATAATAATGAAACTACATCTGCAGTCAGAGAGGAGGGAACAGTAACCCTTGATTGGTGGGGATGGGAAGAGTGGCAAATAGCCTGGAAAACAGAGATAGTGAAGTTAAGGGTAGTAACTTCTTCAGCTGTCAAAATTGTAGACAGTTCTGTGTCTACAACCTCATTAATTTTGTGTTTGCATTACAGCTCTGAGCCAAAAAGAGGTTTCCCACTGATTCCATCATTTTCCCAGTGCCTACAGTTCCTGCATCCATTCACCAAAAAATGACCTTCTCCATCCTCACGTGCTGTGGTTCCAGCCTTTTCAGCTTTGTCCGCAGCAAGCTCTACAAAAAATTAAAAATAATAAAAAAAGAAGCATAAGCTAAACTGCACCCTGTTGTATTACAATTGTGTGTCCTATAACCACGATAAAAAATTGCTGTGATAAATCTTTATGTAGGGGTCAATAAAGCAATAATACTCTACAGGGGAAACTGATCATTTAACATAATGACTGATTTATTACACCATTAACTTGTCCTTAGCTTTGTCTTAGGGCAGTTTACTAAGTGAGTTCTTGTTAACTACAGTTATAAACTGTTTCTTGGGGGAAATACTTAAATAAAAGCCTGTAAGTTATTGACAGGTGGGCAATCAGTCCTACCGTCTACCAGAATGGGAAAGTTTGTAACACTGAGAAAAACATGCATAATTTGGTAATTTTATGTTATTATAGTATCAAAGACAACATTCAAATGTATAAAAGAAGATACAATCAGTAAACAATAGTCTATACTATCATGTTTTAAAGAATTAAGCCTTTGGGAGATGTATTTTTTGTTTACCTGCAACAGGTAGGAAGTATGTATGAGTGCTGAATTCCTGTCAGACCATACCTTCAGCCTGCTGAGACCTGGCATTTGCAAGACACTTCTTCCTCTGATTGTGTCATGAGAGACATGTGGCAGGGGAGTAGAGGATGGTGCTGAGGAGAACTTGAAACCTTTATGAAAGGAGGTAATAGATTGTCCGTGGTAGCAGAACATGGGACTCAGAGATTCAGCAGTTCCTGTCCCAGAGCTCTGTTTGTTTTCCTGTGTGCTCAGGAGGGTCCGGTTCATGACTCTTGCCCTCCCCATCTGGAGGGAAGTCCCCTCACCAGTACCTATTCTCTATTTGTTGCTGACATTGGAGTGTTTCAAAATGTTCTTTGGCTAAAGAAATGTGGGCTAGCCCATGCTCAGGACTTAATACTCTACCTAGACCTCAGGGTGGGTTATCCTCAGCTCTGCACTGAGCTGTGTTTACCAAAGACAACTACTTTTTTAATGCAGGTTAGAGGCATAGCAGGCTAGTACATGTGCAATAGAGATGAGACCTTAGTGGGAAACAGTGGGCTAACTCTAGGGATACACATTTAAGATTTTACGTGCAAGTAAATCAGATGTGTTTGCGACAGTTTTCTGACACAGAGGACAGCTGGTATGGGATGACCCTTGTCCATGCAATTAAACATTTTTGCTTCCAAACCAGGTGTCTGCACTCAAACTGAGCAAGGTCCCTGCCTTGCGCTCCTGAACCACACTCAACAGGGGACTATTTTGGGAGAGAGCTATTTTGCATTGAAACCATGCCAGGGTCCCCACAGTACAGGGAGATGATTGAAATATATTGCCCTGGAACTTTTCCTGACACAAATTAATTTATTTGCATGTAGGTGGCTTTAGAGTTTTAGAGATCTGAGGTGTGCTATCTGGGATCTGTACAACCATGGTGATATTTTTATTTCATAGTAGTGTAGCTCCACTGACTTCAGTGAGGATACTCAGAATTCACCCTGGTGTGACCAAAATCAATTTTTTTCCTAGAATGGTGATGGGAGAATCTGAGGCATCAGGTGAATGAACGAGGTGTGTGCCTGGTCTGAAGCAGGGACTCAAGGCTCAGGAGTGGGGAGACAGAGAGAAGAAATCTGGATCCAGCAGAGAGAATGGAGGCACTGAGATGTAGGGCTCAGGGTACTTGGGAAACACAAAGAAAATTGAAAGAGACCTTGACACCAGAGAAATGTATGCCAGTAAACCCCTGGCATGAGGAAAGGCATTGATGGAAGCTCTGGCATATGCATGAGTTGGCCATGTTGGGGGAGAGGAAGGCAGATCATCTGCTGTGGCAGAGTGTGCAAGAAATAGTGAGAGAAGGGAGGGTAACAAGCAGGCTCTGCTGCATGGGAGAGAGAGGAACCTCAGACAAGTGTGTGACACTTTAGGCTTTAAAATGTTTATAAATAAGTGTCAAGAGCAAGTCTGCCAACAAAAGCAGTATGAGCAAAATAGAAACTGGAAACCTCACTATCATCCTGGGAAAAACACATTTTTAAATGCTGCCTGCCTCCTACATGAAGCTGAATACATCTGAAAATATCCCCTAATTTGCATACAAATAGCTACATAAATTGGACTTGATCTTGCTTTTGGTTGTAAACAGGGGCATGGGAACAGGAGACAGCGTGGTGCAGTGAAGGTTGTGCTGGACTCAGAGACAAGAGCCTAGCTTCTGTTTGCAGCTGTGCCCTAGTCTCACTTTCTGACCTTGCGTGGGAGGCAGCTGGGATAAAAAATGCAGAAGGTATCATTTATGTTCAAGAGGAGAGTAGTAGTAGTTAACAGGGACAGGGAAAATGTGTCCTTGTATGAGCTGATTCCTTCTGGGCTATTTAGAGTAAGACTGTCTTTTTAAATTTCAGATATTGAAAAGTTGGGCATCTCAGACTGAGACCATTACTTTAGGTTTGATTGATACTGAATGAAGGAAAATAGGTGAAAAGCAGTTCTTTTCATGTGTTATAAATATCTGTCTCAGCATAAGATGAATTGCCCTTGGGAGATGGCAAACATTAGCAGTCATAAACAGAACATAGGACAAGTACATCAGATTCAGATGTCCAAATAGCAGGCATCTGAATTACTGCAGATGGCTCCAGCCTAAATAGTCTTTCTTTCAGGAATTTGAATGAAAATAAATAGTGGCAATACTTAACATTCCCTGTAAATATTTTAATAGCTAGACCACAAAGTGTGATATGTAAACATACATGTTAGTAGTAGTAAAAAAACCTCCAAACTTCACATTTTTAGTACTTGAAATATCAGATTTTGTGACAACTAAAACATTAAAGCCTCAACATTTCGAAGTGTTTTTCTCACTCTTTTCCCCCTCCAAATTTAATCACTGAAAACCAAAATATTTATGTGTAAATTTTATGCAAGCCAAGTCACACTACCAGCAGATGATGAAGTTTTGTTCTAGGAATATTAAGTCTATTATTAGAAAGTAGCTTCTTTGGCACAGTTATTCAAAATCTCAAATATAAATAAAATCTCTTCATAGAGATAAGCCCTCACTTATAATGTAAATTAATATTTTTGGAATTAAGCTACTTCCCAGATGATTTTACTGAAAGGTGACATCATGTGTGTCAGTTTTGTTTAGGCATCTACAACTTCTGGTCTAAATTTAAACAATTTGTTTCCTTCTATAGCTGATAAGGAGGTTTCTCCAAAAAGGCAATTCATCTTATCCTAAAATGGGCATTCAAGACACATGAGATATCTCATTCTTTGTAGGTGTATCTTTTCCGCATGGACTACAGAGAGAACAATGTCTAAGATATGAGGACATTTACACAGCTACAAAGAAGACAAATGTCACATGCAATGTGCTCTACTTGAAAAATCATTGCTATTGATTTTGAAAGCCCCCAGGATTACCAGTGTTACTCCTGCCTCTACAGCATCCTCTCTAGGAACAAGGAAGTGGCGAGGCTGCCTACATCAATGAATCCACTCATGCAGGACAAGAAGTGATACCACAAAACATGTCTTTAGACTCTTAAATAGAGTTAGGCTCTTTATCTCCCCATTCTCATTGCACACTGCTCTTTTAAGTAGGCTGGTGTAGAGCATCACTTTTAATTTTGTCAGCATTATTTACTCCAGCATAAAGAACACTCAACAGATCTTCACTATTTCTTCCTTGGTCCCTTACTACCTGGAGCCTATGCTGTGTACCCATCCACTTGGTAGGTTGCACAGCTCTCTTTACTATGGCTGCACTTGCCTGACAAACCTGATCATTTTTAGCAAGAGTCTACAACCATATTTAGGATCTTTTTTTCTTTTTTCTTTTTTTTTTTTTTTTTTCTTTTTTTTTCTTTTACCTTCCTCACTGATTCTTATCTTCTTGAGGGTTAACCTCAGTAGACAGCTAAGCACCACACAGCACCTCTTGCTCTTGTTCCCCCCCCCCCAAACCATAGTGGAGTGGGGCAAGAGGACAGGAAGAATAAAAGCAAGAGAAATCATGCATTAAAATACAAAACTTGTTTAATAAGTAATGGAAAATTGGAAGAAGAAAGAAACAAAACAAAATAAAACAAATTATGCAAAGGCAATCACTCACCACCTCCCATGGTTACATGGATTCTTAGAGATACCTCCACTAACATATGTTCAAAAGCCCTTTCCCTAGACAAATCTCTGAATAACCTGTCACGGCAGTGTTTTTGAGGAGTTCTCTGATGTTTGAGTAGAATATTTCTCTAAAATACCATAACAATTTCTTAAATTATCTCTGTTGAGGGGCGGTTGTTACACCCAACAGTTTCCAGGAGGTCTAGCCCTACCCTTAACAATAAATAATTCTCTTGCTAGAACTCATATGTTGTTATTCCTTTGTCAGAACTGAGTTATATCAGAGTCACAGGAAGTCAAAGCCTTTTAACTGTACTCAAAATTAAACTGTTGCAGGTGGTTAAATGCTTTGCCCAGATAATGTTGCAGACTTAGAATTAGTTAGCACACATACAACCCCATCATCAGCTGTAGAAACAGCTAGGCCACTTTCATGCCTTTGATGTTCACATCATAATGCACATAGATATTCTTTTCATAGGTCAAAAAACAAACAAATCAGGAAGCACAGAGGAAAACCACAGTTAAAGACATGAAGGGGAAATACTAAAATGAGCAGGACAGAAATTACTTGCTACATGTATTTAAAAGGGATGGGTCTTTCCTATAGCGCCTCTTGGTTGGGCTAGATGTTGTGCTGTCCCTTTCCTTGGTAGCAGACTATGAGGTTTCCCTCAGCCTTGTGGAGATTTCTTCTGATATTATAAAGCTTGCAGAGGCCACAGAGATCACTGACACTGTCCAGAGGGCCTTGTGGATGACCATTAATTAAATATGAAATTCATTTTTGCCAGTTCATGCTGTGGAGCAGTCTTTGGACTGGTTAGCATGAGGCCTGGGAGAAGAAAAAAGGTCTAAAACTACATTAGCTTTCTTTACTTCACTTTATGAGGTGTCTTCAGGTTCAGACTTGAGGGGACTTATACACAAGAATCTCAAGGATATGTGTGCAAACTTTTACAGAACTTCATGGGAAATTTGCCCAAAGGTTAGTAGGTTTACACTAAATTAATTTTTCTTAACCTCCCACTGTGAGATGAAATCCTGTGTGTGGTAGTGAGAGCCACAGAAGGTAGACAGAAATCCATGGACTTGGCAGAATAGGAAGTTTGTATGTAAAGTAAATGAGCAGGGGGCTTGGGCTGAGGGGCAGAGACCAGTGCTGACTGCAGCTAGACACTTTCTGTTTCTAGTGGTTTCTAGCAATTTATGACTTGAAAGCATTCAAAATTCAAATTGAAACCAGTGGCAAATTCAGGTCAAGTTGAAAGAAAAGCTCTGACTGAGGAAAAGCAAGCAAAGAAAAGTGTTGGCAATGTCAAAAAAAAATTGCTTCAGTATTCTCCAAAGTACAGTGTTTCAATTTTTTTTGAGCTGGATTCAAGAGCATCTGCTGAAGGAATTCCAGCTCTCATAATACCCATCTCTATCTGATTCTGAGAGGGAGTTTGGGTATATACTTTCCTCTTTGAAGGAGACCTTTTTCATTGAGCAATCAAGTTTTTTGTTTTGTTTTGTTTTTATTTTCTCTGTCAGATCTGTTCCACTTCAAAGTGGAATTGTTAAAATACAAATATTCACTGGGAATGAGAGAGACTCCATAGCCTGGGAGTTTAGAGGAGGGGCACTTGAGCTCAACTCTTTCTTCCACATTGCACAGCAAGAGGGAGTCAGACACAGATGAGTGCTTTAATCAGTACACTCTGGAGAGAGGCGACAAATGCTGCCACATCCTTTTTGTGGTTTTGTGAATGGCTCCATGGACTAGCTTTTCAAACAGGCTTTTCTCCTTCTTCTTCTTCTTCTTCCCCTCTTTCATTTCCTTTATTTATTTAATTGTTTGTTTATTTTTAGGTTTCAATATCTGGAAATGAAAAGAAACCTTTCATTTCCAATTGGATGAAAACCTTCAATCCAAACTGTATTTTATTAATTTTGTGGCACATTTTTTTACTCCAAAATTTTATTTTGTTCCTCAAATTTTCAGTTTAGATGCTGAACCAAATATCAAGAGGAAACTGATTCATTATTGTGGCTCTTATTCAGCTCACTATTGGATTTCCAATCTTCAGAGAGACCAGAAAACTTTCTTTTTCTCCTGTTCCTTCTCCAAATTCAGAATGAATTTTAATTTTCTTGGAAAAACAACTGTGGAAGTTTGTAAAGGAGGGTAATATATATATATATATATATATATATATATATATATTTATTTTTTTTTTCTCCATAGGAATAGGTGACTGAGTCTTCCTTTTACTTAGGTCCTTGTTTAATAACACTCCACTGATTCTGTGAAGTCATTTCTCTGCATCAGAAATAATGACCTTTTTGTCTGGCCCATTAAAAATAACTCATGAAAGGCACAAAACCTACAGATTATACTACTTTCCCATTATACCATTTTTCTGGGAACTTTTACTTTCTCTCATAGTTTATTGTACAAAGCAGAATAAAATAGTTTTGCAATCATTTCTAGGCTGTTCTGCATAGTGTGCTATACATCATTTTTTAATGTTTCAAATCCTTTAATCCTTCAAGGAAGAAACATATCCTAACTTTACAATATTGAGCTTTCAGGAACTTGTGGGAATGAAGGATTTAGAAAGCCTGTAGTAAAGGGATTATTGCACATTACTATTACTTAATGAGTATTACTATGTGCAAATTCAGATTCCAGTGTGAAATCAGCACATTCAGCAAGTAGTAGGAGAGATATAATGGAGAGGAGAAGTGAGGGTCGATGATTTGTTTAACTAGGAGCCAGTCTTTTTGCAGCAGTACCTAATTTCTTGTCCTAACACATTGTAACTCAGATCTCAGGCAGGTTGAGTCTTCTGGATGCACTTAACTCTTCTTACTGACTATCAAGGGAGTGAAATGAGAAACTGCAACACTGACTTGGGTGATTAGAGGGCTAAATACAAACCGCATTGACAACTCCCTGTTATCTGTATGCTTAATCTGGAGAAGACCATCAGTGAAGAAGGCTGAGTATGCCCTACTGCAAATCTAAGGCCTTCCTTATTGTCATGGTGGTTTTCACCTGTGGACTAAGATACAGGCGCTTGGGGACTGAGGTGAAATTTTTCATGCAGTTGTGCATTGTGTGTCTAGCCACCAGACAGCAAACAACTGGTGCAGAGTGACAGAACAATGTAGAGGAATAATGACAAAGGTGAGCAAGGGGGGCTCTCGAGTTCTGGCTTGCTGCATGTCCTCACTTTTCTGTGCTTTACGCTTTCTCATCTATTAAAATGAAAATGATAGTAGTTAATTGCCTACCTTGCATAGGTGGTGTGAAGTTTAATTAATGCATGTTCTATTCAGTTGCAAGATAGCTTAGTGCTGTCTTACTGTAGTGCCACTTTTTAATTTCATGGGAGAAACAAGGCACATTACTCAGAATCTGCTTGTTTCTCAAAAGCGGGAGAGGCAGAGGAGGGTGAAGTAAGAAGTAAAGGAGTTCTTGGTGTGGCTTTCAATATGTTGATAGAAATGGTCTGGAACGAAAAAGGCTAATCAGCAAAATCATCCTTGTTAAACCTGTCCATTAAGAACAGAATAATTTTGAATCATTACCAAATGTACCCAGCTATGCTTAGATGTCTTCTGACCTATTTGATGTAATATAGTAAGACCACCTCAATAGCAATAATGTTTTTGACAAGAAATGCAACTCTAAAATCTTCTGCGCTTGGTGTAAACAGCATATCTAGAGTCTGCTTTATAGTGAAGGTAATTATCTCCTAATGAACAGAGAATTGTGGTTAGGGAAAAATCATGATAGAGGAAGAGAAGTAACTAATTTTTTAAAATGGAATTATACATGTCTTGTTCTTATTATCATAATTAGCTTTTATCCTGTTATTTATTTATTTTTTTTCTTTCTATATTCCAGTAGACTATTAAATCAATAACAGTCTCTACAGTGTCTGAAAAAAGTTCAAGGTTCCCATATGGATGTAATATTTGCAGCCATAAATAAATTCTTGAGGTTTTTGTCAGGCTTTTCACACACCCACAGATTCTGCTATCAGCCAGTAAATCTTTGGTTAAGACACTATGAGATCAGATTTCCTTGGATGAAGTGTTGCCCAAACAGGGAGAAAATAACATTACAGAGGAACTGCAGTATTTCAAAGTTCTGCCTTCCCTTCTACTCCAAACAGAATATTATCTTCCCCTCTGCCTGTGTTTAGAATTTTCTACCAGGGTGTCTACTTGGAGTTGGACAGGAGAAGCAGATAATGTAATCAGCTGGCATTTCTTCTACTAGCAGAGAGGATCTTACTGTTGGAAGACTGGGATTTGAAAAGTCAGAAGTGCAGTAGGTCATCTGGAACCCTTGCTGTTTTTTTCCTCTTCTGGTAGGACATCTGTTCCAAAAGCTCACTTTCAGAGCTCAGTCCCTGTGCAACAGTATGAAAAAAGTCTTTGTAAAGGGATGTCTAAGAGTATCTCTTGAGATTCTTCTGCAAAATACACAGTGGTCCTACGACTGCTTGAAAACCCAAACCAAACCAAACCGAAAAAACAACAACAAATCAACCACCACCACCAAAGCACACAAAAAGAAACCAAACAAACGGAGATGCAACAGGTTTACGCATAGCCATTCACATAATACTTCATGTAATACTGTACTTTCTTAGAGACTCTAGAACTTCACCTCTACAAACTCTCCCTGGAAATCAGATATACAAATACTAAAGCAGTGCACAGTTACAGAGAATACCATGGTCTCATCATGGACTCTGTTAGACAAAATAAAATACCCTTTTTATTAAAGAGGGGAGAGAATATGAATTGTAGAACTTCAGTATCTGCCTGGAGGTCAGAGTAATGCTCTGTATGGTGTTTAATCCTTAATAACCCATTGATTTTTTCATCTAGGGATATTAGTAATTTCTTACCTGGGGAGGGCTGCATCTTTCCCACCAAATACTTCCTTTAGGCTTCTTTCCTTTTGAAGCCATAGCAACTGTAGCCATGGCATTTACCACCTATAAGAATTATTAATGCTCCACAGTTGAGCTAGCTTTAGTAATTAACGGATGAAAGGCAATGGCTCAATAATAATAATACCTCTAATCAGCAGGGTGTATCTTATATGTGCAATGGACTTCTCTACACAAGAAGGATATGATTATTTCAGCCAGAGATTAGTTCCTACAATCACAGAAACATAATGCTGAGGGAACCTGTAAAGTCCCTACAAATCCTCCTGCCCCAAAGCAGGATGAGTTGTAGGATTGGTTAATTACAATAATTGGGGTGGAATTAAGAAGCACCCAGTGGTACACGGGATGCAACTATTACTCTGATCATCGATGGGACTTTTACCTGACCTGAACAAACACAAGTAGCAGTAAGCGTATTTTCAGATGAAATCTCATATGGGTTATTTTTTTTCTAAAGCATCTTTACCAGCAGTTCATAACACTTAGAAATTGGGGCATTAATGAAATTTACCTTTGAAAATTAATTTAATTGAATAAAATGTGCCAGCAAGTCTGGAAAGAGTTGTTATAAATATCTTTACTGAATGCCCTTCTGCTCACCTTTTGATCACTATGCTTAGCCTTGATAGAATAACACTCATCAAAGGGAGAAGGTATCAAGATGGACTTTTGCCTCACTGACCGTTCATGTGATGCTGAATGAATTAACCATGATATTCTCTCTACCCACCTCTCACCCTTAGATGTTTGCTTTTGGATTCTCAAAACTTATACCCAATAAGCTCAATTTTCAACAATTGCTGAAAAAAAAAAAAAAAAAAAAAAAGTATACATGATGTGTGTGTGTGTCTGTGAATGTGTGAATGTCCCTAAAAGACTGTCTGTTCATACATAAAAATCAGAAAAAAAAAAAAAAAAAAGTTAAATTCAGGAGATGTGGGATTTCCACCAAGAGCATGTAATCTCTCCAGAGACACTGGTTCATGTTTAAATAGTTTTGGTTGCACTAACAGGTTGGATTCATCATTTTGCTTAGGGAGAAAACTACGTTTCTTTAAATTTAAATGACTTCTACATGGCAATGTATAATGTCCCTTTCAGAACTAGAATTCAGGACACTGGGCCTGTACATTCAAGACAGGGCAAATTAATAATCGTCTAAGATATGCTCTTATGAATCTGTGATCAACACATATAAACATTTCATGTTTATACACTAGAAAACAGGGCCCGAATTGTGCCTTTCTTTTATTAGTAAAGTAAAACTCAGGACTTGACACTTTCCGAGGTAGCAGTGGCAGGTGACATCTGCTGTTCCTGTATATCTATGTTCAGAACTTGCCTATGAAAAGCAACATGACAGAGTTGAAAGCAGAGGCAGTATAACTGGGCGCTACTAGGTAGTGTGCCAGATGTGCAATTAAGTTTGATGCAGTATTAAACTCCCTATTCATTAATTAACAAATCTGGATATCTCAGCTATATTCTTCTAAAGAACTAGCTGGTCAATGCCCCAAAGCGCAGTGCACATTTTGAAACTGTCTATTAGCAAAAGCCATTAACAGATAGACAGACGTTAAGAGATCTGTCATGGGACTGAGCATCCGAATATCTCTCACAGCCCTATCATAGTATGGATAAGATTGAATCTACACAAGAGAATTGAGATAGGATTTTAGCCTGAGTTGGAGTATTTGTGCTAGTGTAGTTTCAATAGCTTCAGTAACAACCAAGACAAGTGACAATGTTGTCGAGTGTGTACTCTGGTGTAGTCATAAAAGTCTGTAATGCTGCATTGTGTTACTGTTTTTTATCTGTTCTAGCAAAATCAAGGTAGGACAGATGTGCCAGCTTCTGCTGCAAGCACATAGCCATTTTACTGTGAGGCATGCACTGGAACATCAATTTCAGTGCTGAAAAAAGATGTGGGCTGGAGTGAGCTGTGTAATTCAGGAAGAGGAAAGAGGCCAGTTGGCAACTAATTTCCTGCTGCCTTTATTACTCTAACAACTAAATCAATTTTTGTGTCTGGATGGGGTTGCTGAAAAGCACAACTTTTTAAAAAGCTAATCCCTGCCCTTCCCCTTCAGACCCATGAATCTGAACAAGTTCCACACACTTCTCTATGGAAGCACAGCTGTAGAAAAACAAATGGACTGAACTAGCTCAAGCCAGCATAAGAGTAAGAAGTTCCATTTGGCGAATACTACTCAGATGAAAATAACTTGTTTAATGGGGAGAAAAAGAAGGAAAAAAATGTTTCCTTAACAGAAAAATACCCCTTACACTTTCTCACTGATGATGGGACTTTGTAAACAAAGAGTAAAGGCTTTGTAAAAACCGAGTACATTATATCTTTCCTCCTTGAGTATGTTCTTCAGACTCACTTTGCCCACTGATCTGTGCTGGAATTACTTCTAATTCCTTCCAAAGCTTTGTCAAGATGTCAAATAGCCTCTTTCCTTTCCTGGTAGGAAAAAACAAACAACAACAACAAACAAACAAACAAACAAAAAACAACACACACACACAAAAAAAAACCAAAAAACCTACCACTAATATTTCTTTATATATATATATATATACTAAAGAAAATGTTTTAAATCTGGGGGTGGGTAGGGGTGACATTGCATTTTGGAAATGGCAGTTGACTCTGGGGTTTATTTCTGGCATGAATTTACAGGATTTTTAAGCCCTGATAATATAACAAACAGAAGAATTAATTGAAATTTGGGCTTTGTTACAACACAGATCTGACAATGTCTTAAGCTGGGGATGTGGAGTTGATTTTTTAACTGTAGAAAAAAAAAGAAAAGCTGTGGCTTTTTTGTTCTATGTTTTTGCCAAGCACAACTGCTAGCGTGGAAAAAAACTCTGTGTATGTATCTGTTGGGAAAAAGCAAAGTGGGGTTGTCATTAGATCCATCACTATTCCCATTGGAGTTTCCTACAGCAGATTCCTTTAGGAGTGGTGACTGGTCAGGCCATGAGAAATGCTAACGGACTCTTTTAAAGGCTCTTTTAAAGGAAATGCCAGACTGTCAAGGAGGATTCCCTTGGCCACATATAAATTTGACATGAGGCAAATTATTTCTGCATCCACTGCAAGACGAATGTGAATATGAGATCTTATGTCCCAGGAGAAATTGGTGCCCAAAGTCCTTTGATGCTGTGGTACCTCATATTCATGTTTCCTTTGCTGGCACCCTGCCTTCTATCTCTGTTTTTGTTAATGGCTTCAGACTTCCAAGGAAAGAACCTGAAGAAATGCTTCTGCTCCCTGCTAATCATGTCACCCTGCTGCAAAAACTGGTGAGATGGATGAGGGTGTCTGGCCCAAGTGCAAGGCATGTGTTAATGGATGAAGCAAAGTCAAGTTTTTCTCCCTGGAAACCAATGCAGCTGGACTGGCTCAGAGCTACCTGAAGCATCCGGTACAAGGAAAGTGGTGTGTCTGAGTCAAATATGTGTTGGTTCTTCCAAATTAAGGCAGATTTCAGATGGGTAAATTTTTTATTTTTATTTTTATTTTCAGAAAAGTTAATGATCATCACCAAAAAACACAAACCAAACCAAAACAAAAAAACCAAACTCACACACACACAAAAAACACCACAAAACAAACCAACAAAGAAACAAAATGAGAAACAAGCAACAACAACAAAAAATCAAAGATAGAAGGAATACTTCATGAGAGAACTCTAAGTTGGAGACTGATGCATGCAAGCAATAACAGGGTTTTTTTTGAAAAACAAAACAAAACAAAAAAACAACAAAAGGGGGAACATTTTCTGTTGAAGATACTAGAAAGACCTTATTGTAACTGTATGGAAGTGATGTTTTAGATAATTCTAACTATAAATGTAGGCTGTTTTACTGCTTTTGCTGCCCCTTTCACCCCTTATGTTTAATTTTTTTTCTTTGAAATGCAAAATATAAATCACACCAATGTTTCAAAATAGCATTGGTCATAGAACCTCTGGTTGCAGATTCTCAAAATGGAGAAACACAATACAATTAAAGCCAATTGGGTTTACCTGATAAAACAAAGCAGATATTCTGTGTACAGCAGCTAGATCCCATTCTCAGAGTAGTATGAAGTCTGTGAATGTAGTTACAAAGATACAAGAAGGAAAAGGTATCGGAGCTCTGTAAATGTGGTTTAAGAATGTTCCCCTCTAGAACAGCTACGATACCTCACCCTTTTTAAAATATCATAGATTGAATGCCTTCTTTTAACTTCAGGTTTAAAGAGATTTAGGACTAAGTGTGAATCAGCCTAGCAAAGTCTCTATGGAGGAAGGCAAGAAGCTTTTATTGATGAGAACCATTTTGGGATGAGCATGTGAATTATCATTTTGTTGTTGTTGTTGTTTTGTTTTGTTTTTTAATTGTCCCCAGGCCTCAGAGAAATAATTGAATGAGTAAAATTTGCATAATAATTTTGAAATGTTGCCCCATTGTTTTCTTAGAGGCTCAGTTTAATGTAGAAAACATCTGTCTCCCTTTGAGTGCTCTCTGGATTATTTGGTTGTTTGAGAAATCCTGTTTCAGTCTTGTCTCTGTTGCTGGGCTTGGAAGTGTTTGAGGTGGTACCTGTCAGCCAAGAGAGAAAATCATCAGCAAAAGAAAAAGGAAGCTATTTTATGTACTTATCAAAATACTTTTCCCCTGGGCATGGGAGTAAGCAGATCTTGGCACATTCTGCGTCAGAGCAGCCCTAAACACACGTGACAGTATTCAAGACCAAATGTAACAAAGATAATAGATAATAATAGATACTAATTAGAGTCTTCGGGGAAAAAAAAAAAAAAAAAAAAAGACTGTTGATTTCAATGGTGAGATTAGTTATATAAATAGCAACATAAATTTCTGGACCTGCTAAGCCTCGTGTTAAGAATCCAAGGATCTCATACTTAGTTTGAACTCTGGTTTGGAGCAAGGCTTTCTCTCTCCAGAATTTTCTTCTCCTCTAAGGAATTAATTCCTCTTTGTGTCTTCCAGTACTTAACTCTAATGGCCCTTTAGGGCCTGAAGAATATGTACTAGTTTGGTTTAACATTTGCTCAGCAGCTTTTGTATCATTACTTTTCAGTAATTAGAACACCTAGTGGCTATGATAGATGATAGACACTACACAAATTAGTGAGACAAGTAATTTCCTCTTGACACTCTGAAAGAACAATATCTTCACCCTGGTATTTAATGCTGGCTGTCTTACTGCGAATCTGAACATTCTCTACCTTTTTTTTTTTTTTTTTTTTTTTTTTTTTTTAAAAAAAAAAGAAAAGGAGTATTTTTTTTCCTTATTCTATTACTTCTTTTGTTTATTATTCCCCACTTTAAACCAAGCTGTTCTTCTTTCTAGTGTTGTTTTCTCTTTTCTGTATCTTGCACAAAATTTTACAAGAAAAATGTTACTACAGCTTTCTAATTTTGTCTAACAATGCAAACTTGGACAGGATTTATGAAAACAAACAAACAAACAAACAAACAAACAAACAAAAAAACACAAAGCAAACCAAACCAAAACAAAGCCAAACAAAACTTTTATGAGAAAAAGAATACTCTTTATTTGATTATGTGTCAGAAGCTATATTTTCTTCCAGAAATTTGCACAGATAAAGGTTTTAACAGCTTTCTTCCAGGTTAAAAGTATGGATTTTAGTTACTTTGGTATCACAGAATCACAGAATCACAGAATTTCTAGGTTGGAAGAGACCTC
>CM021765.1:162049893-162076886 GCA_011076525.1 Nettapus auritus
TTATTATTATTATTATTATTATTATTATTATTATTATTATTATTATTTTGTGCAGTCAGCCTATGATATTGCATGCAGGAAAGATTTGTCTTTAACAAACCTAGGAACCAAAAAGAACATAAGAAATACTGTTCTCAACAAAGAAAAGAGCTGCACTGACTCTACCTAAAGGTGAATGGCCTCTGCTGGCCCATCATGTGATAGGGCAGCTGCTGCAGCAAGGAGCTAAACTGGGGATAGATCCATCACATGGGACTTATGGAGGGGGAAGGTCCAAATTCAGGTCAAAACAGAAAGAAAATAAGTAAGCAATTGTTATATATATATATATTTTTTAAGGATCTGACACAACTTCGTATCATGTTAAAAAGCTTCCTAACCATATAGGAAACCTTATAGGTGTGTTTGGGGAGATTTTTTTCTTCTTCTGTATCTATATCATTTTTTCTGCCTAGGGAAGTCTGTGGAATTAAATATTTGGGTCTATGTTTAATTCTACAGCCAAGTTAGCATGGTTCTCAGAAGAGTAGATGTGTGAAAAATTCAAACTGCGTGACATGCTGGTTCACAGAAGAATCTACTATTCCACCTAACTAGAATAAAAGATTTCCTGAAAACCCCTGAAGGGATAGGAAAATCTTCAGAATACTCATTCACCCTAAGTCAGTTATAGGAAAGGATCTGACTACTGAAACCCACTCTGCAATGCCTTAGCTTTATAGGCTGGGCTAGTCTCAGAGACATTCACTCAGTTTAATGTTAGTTAAAGGTAAGTATTATGAAGTTTCCATTAGCAGATAAAAGAGATTCAACCAAATACAGCACTAATGAGAACTTGGCCAATACTAAACATAAAGCTTTAATCTCCACAGTTGCAATTGATTTAAGCCTAAAAATGTAATATACTTGCTTTGTTAAAAGAGTATTTTAGAAGAGTGGAGAGCATTGCCTGGTCTACTGAAAAGCTTGATTGCTAACCTGCCTACACCAGTTTCACCATGACATACAGTGTTTCTAAAATGATATGTGTGACCAAAGACACGCTGTCAGGCTTGGAATTGAGACCAGGATGTAATAGGAAGTGTTGAAGAACTCCAGCTTACAGGTTTATTCTCAAGTTGAACTTTTCATTCTGGGCAAAAACAAAAAATGAAAGCTGAAAATTCATTTCACCTTCATGAAAGCTGAGGTGTGCTCAATGTAGGGAAGATTCACACAGAGTGCAGATGCAGCTTAGGTGCCCTCCAAGTATGAGACCAAGAAGAGGAGGCATAGAGCAGTCCCTTGCCTGCCTTTTCTCTGTGTTATTGTTTTAGCTCTAGCATTTGTTCCACCAGCTCCTTTTTTTGCCAAGTGTGTGATGTGTCATGGCCATGAATATGTGTGTGCAATATCCATGCAGCCTATCCTCTCGTCCTCCTTTGGCTTGCCTCCACTTTCCTTTCCCACTCCATCTCCCGTTGATCTCCTTCCGATTTGGCAGGGCATCCTTTGGTCTCTCATCGCTCCAGCCTTAGCAAATCCTAAGTGTTACACTTGGAAAGGGATTTTAGTTGGCCTTCAGCTATACAGATAAATTTCTCAGGATGTGGTTGCAAAAAGAAACCACCCTGGAAAATATGAGAACACAAAGCTGACAATGTGCTTGGGTATATCACCATCTGTAGCATATGTTAGATGGGAGCAGCATGCAGTCAATTCCATCATCTTGCTCTTCACCTCTTTTTGAGATCACTTATGAATATGTTGAAGTCCTGTTTGTGAACACATGAATTTCAGTGTTATATGTTGTGAAACTGTTAACAATTTTCTGCATTTTCTGTTTATTTCCATATGTAAAACTGACCCTTACTTTGTTTTCAGTCCTTTACTGCAAAATCTGAAAAAACAAACAAACAAACAAAAAGTATTACCCAATACTTAACGTATCTGAGGAAAAGAGACATGGACTTAAAATATTTTTTGCAACAAACAAACAAACAACATTGTTTCACATATTACCTTTATAATCTTTAATGTATTGGACTGGTTTAAGGATGTAAGTAGAAGTGTGCTTAAGTTCATAAAAACTTCTGTCCCAGTTTCAGCTAGGATAGAGTTAATTTTCCTCCTAGTAGCTGGTATGGTGCTGTGTTTTGGATTTAGGATGAGAATATTTTTCCTCTCTCTGTGTTGCTTCGTTGAGCACACATAATTTACAGATATAGTCTTCTTTCTGTTGTGGCTGAAAAGTCACATAACCATTTCTCTGACTTGGCTCAAAACTATTTGGTGCTATAGTAAACCAAATACTATAAAACCTGATTTGGAACATCTTGGAGTCTTCATAAGATAATCACTTGTAGGAGCTTTGTTTTCAGACAATGCCATGTAAAGAACTGATATTTAACAAGCAATTGAAACAGAACTGAGATTTATAATAATAATAATTATTATTATTATTATTTTTTCCCGCGGCACCCTGGGGATAATTTCATGTCTTCAGTCAAATAATTCAAGATTCATGGTTTGAGGGAGAAAATTATAATAGCTTATTGGAAGCAGAGCATTATTTATCCTTCTAATAACTGAGGCTTTAGGTTTCTGGTTTTCTTAATACAGTCCTGATTCTTTACTTATGTCAGTGGTGATACAACAAATACAAATACAAGTAACTCACACGCACTCAATCCTAGTCCTTCTGACCCTGTGTTTCACAAGGGTCATTATATGTATTTATGCCCATGTTAACAACATGGGCTTGGAAGTTCACCTAGTATTGAACAGTTTTCAAATGTTGGCCTCAAATTTTTCCTAATGGGAAAAATAATATTTTAAAAGACATTTATTTACTTTTTTTTCTTTTTTCTTTTTTTCTTTTTTCTTTTCATTAGGAAAAGCTACTCATCTGATGATGCAAATCCTTTGGGAAACCTATCTTGTTCCAGAAATATTTCTACTGTCATTGGAAATACTGATGGAAACTGTGTAAGTTATAAAAGGTTCGGTTAGTGGTCTGTAAAAGGGAAAATTGTATTTCATTACAGCAGTTTCATTAAAAAAAATAAAAAATAAAGAAAAACCTTGCAAATGGTAATTGATTCAGTTGATTAACTTCCAGCTTCTCTGAAAAATGCCAGTTATAACAGCACAATCCCAGCTTTGATCCATTAGCTGTTAGAGGAGTTCTTATTTCTGATTGCAGGATGATCTTTGTTATTTATATTTCTGAAAAGTTGGCTGTGGTGAACAAAAACAAGAGATTTTATAATGATCTGAGCAGCAAAGCCCAAACTTTTTCTTAACTGGCACAGATTAACATAGTGCAGTGAAAAAGCTGATATTGCAGAAAAACATGATAAATGAAAGTTTGGAGTACTCCACCATGTACATAAATGGTCCTGAGGAATGTTGAGTGGGGACCCCTACTTGCATAACACTTGGGTCTATTAGGCTTCTGGTTCTCCTCTTTCTTACTTTTCACATTTAAGTCACCACAGTATGTAATTTAGTGAGACCATACTGGCTCACTATAGCAGTTATTAAAGTTTAGCCAGTGGTATTGTATTAGAAATGGTCTATTTTTAGAAGTTTCTTACCAGACTATAAAAATAACTTTGGAAAGACTTGGCATTAGAAAACCTCTACATCGACATTGTGTTGAAAGTGTAATTGAAAATACCAAGCTGTGTTTGGAAATGAGTAAATGCAAATAATTTATGTAGTGGCACTCTAATCACCCTCTGTGTACTGTGACTATCTGATCAAAGCAGATTCTCAATAAGATTTTAATTGTACATTTATCACACTTAAAAATATATATATATATTATATTATTATTTCCCCTTGTAACTTGATCCATGTACAGCCCTCTTTCAAGGTAAAGAACAGCAGTGTTAAAGATGTGCAGGTTAGGTGAGTGGCGGGTTATCCACACACAGCCATAGACACTGGTATCTTGGTCTTTCCAGTAGATATGTTTTCTGTTCATTTGCACCTTTTCAGATGCATTCACAAGAGTCTACAGAAGCTGCGAAAAAGTTGTGGGGAACTGTTTTGAAGGCCCTTGGCTATCCCTTGCTTCTGCTGTAAAGATGTTGGCAGGAGGGATGGGACTTGAGTGGAGCTGTGCCAGCACTTGGATTCTGTATGAAGATTATAGCACCATTAGCCTTCACTAAACTCATAAAATATCTACAGAGAGTGGAGAGAAAAGGAGAGTAGAGTGGAGTTCTACATTTTCCCTGTGTCTAAACAAATCCAAATGGGTTGTGCTTATGGGGCTTTTTAGTTAGTTTTCTTTCTTTCATTTGTTTGTTTGATTGTTTTTAGAAGGAGGCTGTCGAAAGTGGAAGACAAGTTGTGAGTGTCGTGCTAGAAGGCTGCCAGCTCTGTTTTGTTTTCTTTAGGTGGCTTTTCATCTTTTCGGCTGTCTTTACATGTTGACCTAATTCTCCACATCATTATCATGGAGGTACAGACAACAGAGGAATGGATGTGATTCATGGATCACTGAAGCATAATTGCTGTAAGCAATGAGCTAGCTCCTGTTACTCCCATTTGGTACAACAGACAGCAGGTCTTTAAGCAACAAAGTCACCTACATGGGGGTTATTTTTTCCATATAGCCTGTCACCTGGCAGAGGAACCACAAAGTTATAAAAAGGATAATGAAAGGATAATCTACCTCAGCAGGGTTGAAGGGTACAAAGAGTCCTGAAGAGAAGAATGAGGTAAGATGAAGGGCATAGTATTCAGTTATTAGGGCTGGATTCAGCTCACCTAACTTAGTTACATAACCTTCTGGTACCTATTGAAACAGCCCTGTAGTAGGTGCTGTAGATCCCTCTCCAGTCCCTGGGAGAGGCAGTTGCTTGTGGAGATTTCTAGAGGAAGATCACATCTGTGTGAGCTGTTGCTTGCTGGGTGGATCCAGCCCTTGGCAGATTAACATCATTCAGTAATAAAAACCTTAGAATTTGCCCTTTAAGTTAAAGTTGCTGTGTTTAAACTCTGTGCAAAGCTTCCATGTACATGCATACACAGCTACTGATGGGCTACTGTGTAAAGACTGAATGCTACTATTTCTGTCATGTGAGAAGAGTCTGAGAAATTGGTACTTTGCCTTGAGATGCACAACAACATTTTGAGTTCTTGTTCTCAGGTGATTTGTAAAACAGAGTATTGTGGTTTAACGTCAGATGGTATTAGAATACCCCTTTGGCCAGTTTGGGTCAGCTGTCCTGGGTCTGTCCCCTCCCAGTTCTTGCTGCACCCCCAGCCTGCCCACTGGCAGGACAGAGCGAGGAGCTGAAAAGCCCTTGGCTTGCTGTAAGCACTGCTCTGCAACAATTAAAATATCAGCATGTTATCAGCACTCTTTTCATCCTAATCCAAAACATAGCACCCTACCATCTACTAGGAGGAAAATTAACTCAGTCCTAACTGAAACCAGGACACAGAGTATGTGCACTTTGGAAATATGCCACAGGGATTTTAGGGGGTTCTAGACAAAGCTTAGAGCTTAGGCTCCAGAGGCTTGCAACAGCTACATATGCAAAGGCTGAGTTCCCAGCAGACTATCTAAACATTCAGCAGAGGGTGCATGATTAGGTCTTGTCCTTGTCCCTTGGTCTATTGAGAGTCTCCGTCTTCTCAATGACTATTCAACAGTTACATTCTTTGGGCTTGATTTCTTTTTTCTTTTTATATGAGAAGAGAAATTGAGACGTTCCTTGCTATTAACTTGAGTGTGAGAGTCTGAGAGTCTCTGGAATTTGGCTTTAAAATACATATATTTCTAGTTTCTTTAAAATATTATTCTGTAGTTTGTAAGGGTGTAGTTACATGCATATTTTCTTCAGCAGAACAGCAAGTTTAAACATTACCCTCAGGCAAATAAAACATCTGTAATGAGACTGCTAGAAATTTCATAAACAATTTAAATTGCATATTTACGAGGAGAATACTCATTTTTGGACCAAGAAGAGGTTAGTACTGAATTATGTGTGGAAGTATCTATTAATCAAAATAGTAATAGATGATCTCAAAAGAAAATACTTTTCCAAACTTGCCAGAAAAGCCCAGTGGACAAAAACAGCAAATCTGTTTGAACACTTATGTTTCAGTGACATGACGGCTGTTAATCACCTTGTCCCATTCTGAATTGAACACTCTTTCAGATTAGAAGAATGCAGAAATCACACATGTTTAGGTCTGGAAAGGTGCATTTCCAAGGTATGGTAGGACTGTTTTTCATCTATATCCTAACCAATTGCATATACATTCTTCATTCACAGAATTAGAATCATAGAATCATAGAATATCCTGAGTTGGAAGGGACTCACAAGGATCATCGAGTCCAACTCCTCGTACCACAGAGGTCTACCCAAAAATTCAGAGCATATGACTAAGGGCACAGTCCAAATGCTTCTTAAACTCCAACAGGCTTGGTGCTGTGACCATGTCCCTGGGGAGCCTGTTCCAGTGCATGACAACGCTCTGAGTGAGGAACCTCTTCCTGATATCGAGCCTGAACCTCCCGTCGCAGCTTGACACCACTCCCCTGGGTCCTATCATTGGTCACTAAAGACAAAAGATCTGCACCTGCCCCTCCACTCCCCCTTGTGGGGAAGCTGTAGACGGTGATGAGGCCTCTTCTTTTCCAGGTTGAACAAACCGAGTGACCTTAGCCGTTGCTCTTACGTCTTCCCCTCTAGGCCCTTCACCATCTTTGTAGCCCTCCTCTGAACACTCTCAAACAATTTCATGTTCTTTTTGTACTGTGGTGCCCAAAACTGCACACAGTACTCATTAAATCTGCACTGTCCAGCTGCACTCAAAAATTTTTCCCTCCCTTAAAAAAAAAAAAAAAAAAAAAAAAAAAAATAGCTTCTGTTTCTAACACCCGTGGACAGCTTTTAAAAAACATGAGCTGGGTGTAAACTCATGTAATGTTGTTTTCGAGAATTAAGAAAGGCTGGACTGAGAAACCCTGGAAACTACTGAAATACCAATGCACTGACTCTTGCAGAAATATGCAGTTACCATGTGTCTTCTAGAATCCCAATATATATCCATAACTTGTCAGTTTCCAGCAAAGCTCAGCCTGAATGCACTCAGCTGCCAAGATCTTCATCTTCTTGTTCTCTACCCTGCCCCACACTCTGCTAGCACATGAAAATGGCTGACTAGGTACGAGCTGAAAATTTCTTCTTCTCCTGGTAATAATCATGGAAAAATGTACCTGGATCTCTGGTAGCCGGCTGTTGGACCTGTTTTTAAAAGAGTTCTCCTGCAGAGGATGAGTAACTCTGAGTGTAAATGAAATGAAATTAAATAATTAAAAATAATAATAATAATAAAATAAAATAAAATATATTTAATGCTTTATCTGCAATGTATAATGATGGGAATATAAGGAAGGGAATATGATTATACTACAAAAAGTCACATGTCCACTCCAGTGTGGACACTGGAATCATAAAATTGTGTTTTGTTTAACTTTGGTGTTGAAAATTCCAATTTTCTGTTTCTCTATGAAACCAAGCCACGTACATTTTTTTAATTTAATTTAATTTAATTTTTTTTTTTGAGAGAAATAAGAGTAAAAAAATCATCCTGTCCAGATAAGTTAAAAATGATGTTCTGCAGTTGGATTTAAATAAATTAAAGAGTTTCAGTACCATTGCTGCCCCAGCTTCCAGCACCTTGGCTCTTCCTCAGTGGGAAAGGAAGGACAAACATGGGGTGCAAAGCAAGAGGTGACAGGGTTCTCCCAGCCCTTTCCAGGCCTGCCAGAGCCTAGGAAAGGGGAGTCCTTCTCTGGAGGAGGCCCGTGGGGAATTTCTGATCACCTCCATTAATTAGTCCTGTGTGTCTGGCAGCAGTCAGAGATGAAAAAATAATAAAATTGCACCATCTCAAAGTCATTTTCTGTTGCTAATAGTCTGGTTTTGCCAGAAAGCAGTACAGCATTCTTATTAATTTATATGTCTTGACCCCTTATTTTTTCTTAGAGTTGTATCTTAATTTGCTTAGTCTTTTTCTACCAGATTCCTGAAAGTTTATATGCACAACACTGATGAAGCTTATGGGAATTTTTTTACCTGAATCCTTATTTATTTATTTATTTATTTATTTATTTATTTATTTAATAAAACCATAACCCACAGCTGGCTGAGAACTGTATCAACCAGTAGCATTGTTTTCTTCTACTGTATAGTCTCAGAGTTGACAGGTCCATCATGAAGCTTAATTGATAGGCTAATACCTACTTCTAGAAAAACAAGGTCTCTACATGGGCAAGGTTTTGTCTCTTCCTTCTCCCCCTGCTCCAGGCAGTTAGAAGTTAAAGAAGTTTACATAAAGATCAAATTATGTTAAAATAACATTAAATCATGAAAAGAATATTAGTGTTCACTGCTGCCCCACAATGCATGCCTCTCACTTATGTATGACCAGGATGTGGCTTAGATCACCCAATTTAATAAGAAGGAAAAAAAAAAGAAAAAGAAAAAGAAGAAAAAAACAGTAAAATCTATCACTTTGGAATGAATACTATGAAAACAGCATGTCTATAGAACTTATTGTCTTTGTTTCTAGATCATTATTTTTACGCTGTATTAGAGCATGTATCCTTTGCTTTCATCCAGTTTGTGCCAGGAGATTCAGATTGCTCTGTGTTTCTGACCTTTCCTCTTCATTATTTTTCAGTCCACCAAGTTTAGTGTCATCTGCTAATTTGATCAGCAATGATTTTGGGTTGCTCTTTTTTTTTTTTTTTTTTTTTTTCTTCTTTTTCTTTTTCTTATCAGGTTCCTGCATCCAAAACACACTGTGCAGGACCACATCAACAATACTCTCATATAGTACTGAGTCCCTGTTTACAATTACATTTTTAAACCTATCATTTAGCCAGCTCTTAATTCATTCAATGTTGTGTCTGCTATATTGATTTTACATCATTTGAGTTTCCTAATCAAAATATTGTCTGGTACTAAGTCAAATGCCTTACAGGAATCTAAGTATATTACATTATCACTATTACTTTTATCAATCAGTTTTGTAACCTCATCAAAAGAGATAGGAAATGTTCTCTGACAAAGTCTATTTTCCATAAATCCAGGGTGATTGGCATTAATTACATTATTCTCCTTTAATGCTGTATTAATCAAGTGCTCTCTTTTCCTGTTTCATTTTACCATGGACTACAGCTCTTCTGACAGCCTTATTGTGGACCCAAGTCTCATTAATCCTTTTAAGATATCGCCACAGCATAATTTTTCCTTTCAGTCATCTGGAACTTTCCCAATATTCCAAGAATTACTGACAATTGGCTTTAGCATACAGATAGATGTGGGGAAAAAGACACATGAAGCATTATTTTTATTCCTTTCTTTCTTGGAAAAGATACCAGGGCCATTACCATTTCCCTAAATGTGCTGTGTCCAGCATGAACTCATAGTAGAAGAGATGATATAAGGAACCCTTGTTTTTTTTTTTTTTTTTTTTTTTTTCAGAAGGAATCATTTCTCTGGCAGCCTGCCCTGGATAAAAAAAAAAAAAAAAAGCCAGATGAAGTCATATGTCTGCCTTTGCAGCACTCCCTGCAGCTCACCATACCCTAAGATCACAGTTGTTACTGGGATTGCCTGAAAGAGTAGAGAGACTTCTTGGAACAAAAGCAGGTTTGCCTTAGAAATCACAAAACATCTGAATTTGCACAGAATTTATTCCAACTTTAAGATTGCTTTATAAGAGAGTTTTTGATTTAAACTAAGCAGGCTGATCAAATAACATATTGAGTTAAATAAAATTAAGTGACTGAGAAGTTCACAGTGCCGTTGGACTTGACTTGGGCTATGATCTCTTCTGGGGAAGAAGAATGAGTTTGTCAGTTTGAACATCCTGAAATACCTGCAGTGAAGCAGAAAATAAAGAAAGCAGTCCTGAAGCACTTTGATTTTGTACATCTTCAAGTTGATTTTTTTTTTTTTTTTTTTTTTCCCTTGCTGAAACATTATTTCTGGCACTCCTTCCTGCAAGAAAATGGAATGAGTGGGAGCTGCAGAGCCTGGGAGCGTTACACAGGCTGCTTGGTGAATGTCAGCATCAGCTACTGACGTGTGAACAAGACACTGCTGGGCAGCCCAAGGCCCCATAGCTCTGATGTGGGCAGAGCATTTGCTACCATCTATGGGACTTCGGCTTTCTTATATCAAAAAATACACAATGAGAAGAACAAGTCATGTTGAAATGCTAGGAGGCAAATAAGTCACAGCCACCTTGATGGACTACTCGGGGTCTGTATGGAAGAACTGAACAGCTGAAGTGACATTAATACGGGAGATGTTGTACATAGTGAACTTAACAAAATGTTTTTCATTTTCCTAGATTTAATTTTACACATTGAGATTGCCGTTGTCACCACCCCATGTTTCCTGAGAGATCAGGAGTGCATCGGTGTGACCTCCTAGAGCACTGCAGAAGACACCCCAAAATAGCTTTTGGCAGGTGAAGGCAAGAAAATTCAGGCCATGCCCCAGGAAACTGAAGCCCAAATCACCTCTGAACTGGAAGCCATGGACTGCTTGTTATACTGGTGCTGAGCCTGAATCAATGAACTTTTCAGAGACACTTTTGTCTTGCTCTTGGACCTCTACCACTCACAGCTGAGTGGTTTATAAGGTACATTTAACTTAAAAACTATTGCAGCCATTGTAAAGAATCAAGTCGAAGACTCTTGAGTGTTTTAATCAGATGAATTTGAACTGGTTAACTTCTTAATGAAGAAACATTGCTTTCAAAATGCTAAAATATTCCATTTTGTTAGCGTAAGGGTGCAAATTAAAATAATAATAAAAAATCTTTTGATTTGGCATAGTTTTACACAGAAAGGTTTGGTCCTGAAACAGCTACAGTTTATTGTAAAAAAATAATAACGAGAACAGAAAATTTCAAATGCTCCAAAATGATTTTCTGTGCGAGTTTTTATAAGGCTGCTTTTTCATGATTCAAAGAGAAGTTTCTGTCAAACCCACAAAATTTGTTCCTATTTTCTGATCAATCAACTTGAAATATACTCTTACTATAATGTAATTCCTATGACCTTAACAATAATAGACTATTTAAATAGAAAAAACTAGACAGAGGAAAAGGTTTTTGTCTGAAAAGAATGGGTAGGGTGTGATGCCAACATGCAAGCATTACCCATTTTTCAAGGCTTACTCTGAAATTCACAAAAACTACATGGCTTCAACCAATAATGTCTAAAAAACTTAGAGAAAAATATGATAGCTTCATGTATCTTCCATCCAGATGCAAAACTGCAATGTGAGAGACAATCCACATTGACACTGAGGACTTCCCATAGATTTCTTGCTATGCAGTCTTTACCTTTTGGTGAGAAACCTAAAGTGAAAGTAAGATGCATAACACTCTTGCCGTGCATCCTCTGAATAGAGACAATCAGCCATTACAGCAAAGTTTGTGCAGAGAAATAATGCTAAAACAGTACTCCTGGAAATTCAACTACACATTTAGAGAACTAAAATTGCTACACATTTAGACAAAACTGACCAGCGTGTTCTCATGAATGAAATATAAACTTCCCAAAGTGTTGGCTGTGATTTTATACTGTTTGTGTAATTGCACTAGAGTAAAGGAAAATCTAAGAAATACTTGCACTATCATTTCATATAGCTATTCTTTATTGCTTGTTACAATGTAGATGAGTTGGGGTCAAATTCAAAATTTTCCATCTGGTTATTTTAACAGAAATGGTTTTAACTACTCTTATTTCATAGCCAGGTTGGATAGACTGAATGGATATCTAAAACTGCAAAGACAATGGAAAGACCTGAGGTTCACTTTTCTTATTTAGAAGGTAAAATTGCCTCTCATTACAGGCATCTTTTGTAAAGGCAAATGTTGCCATCCTTCTAGCAACATATCTAGAGGGGCCTTCTGTTAGAGATGAATGCTCTCTCTCTTAGGGAAAGCTGTTTCCATAGTACAGTGCCAATATCTACAAGTGTTTTTTTTTTTTTTTTTTTTTTTTTTTTTTTTTTTTTTTTTTTTTTTGTCCCTTTCAAGTATTGAAAGGGACAGAGCTGAGGAATGCTTCACAGCATGTATCCATTAGTCATTTATCCCATGGAAATGATGGAAAATGAAGCTGAAAACAAAACCAGAGTTCAAGTCAGTGCTCTGCTGCTTGTTGCATTTGCTCTGGCTGCTAGTCTCTGAAGACCTGCTTATTATGCAGTTTACTTGGTCAGTAGACAAAGGAAGAGATTTAGAATATTTGTATATTAAAAAAAAATCTTATATTACTAGTAATCAAATGATGCCACTTGAAAAAGTCTTGCAGTTACTGACTTTTCTTTACTAGCTGCCTTTCTTCCCAAAAGATGCTCCACACTTTATTACCCAAACTCTGGTTACACACAGGAAGCAGACCTATGCATGAGTGAACTCTTCCCCCCTAATCTGAATAGCATTCAGTGTTTGAGAACCACTTAGTTAGCAATATATTTGTGAGGACAGTCATGGAACCACTAATATAAATCAACAGATGAAAACTAATTTATTTTCAATTCAAGCTTGGAAAGTTTGGAGATTGGAAAAATGTTTCTCTCTGTTTTTTCACAATAGCATACTGTTTAGCCTTATTTGGAAAGGAAAAGGCAACTTGCTTGAAAGCACAGAGAGTTCAGAGATAAAGAAATAGAATCTGATCTTGAAATATTTTCCCATATCTTACTTCCTTTAATATGATAATTTGATGTGAAATTCCACCATTCAAAAGAGGTAGTAGTTTACATTCACTTCTCATGGAATTAAATGACTTACTAAAGCGTAATGCAGGAATGAGGCTGAAAAACCAGAAGAAATAGTGATCAGGGTCCACCATTATCGTAGTAGTTGCTTCAGATGTTTTGAGGCAGCAGAGCAGGTTGTCCTTTGGTTAGTATCTTCTAGTATGGAGAGATATTTTAGCATAAATAGTAGGACAAAGGTTGAATCTCTTGGGAAAGCCATATAAATTCATTAAAAGTCATTATGCATCCACCAACTTTTTATTTTTTTTATTTTTATTTTATTTTAATGGAGAACATATAAATCCAAGTTAATTTGCTTCTCTTTCTATTCTGTAACTTCCCCTCTCCCCCATCTTTCTTTTATCTCTTCCAGCCCCAAGCCTAAGAAGAATGGAAATTCTTGCTGTGATCAGTCCATTATAAGAAGATCGCATATAGATTAAGAAACAGAGGATTTGTGGAGAACTCAAATTTGCAGAAGATTGAAGACTCATTTAAGGACACTTGAAAGCCTTTTATGGATTATATATACAAAACAGATGTTACATCTTAGAAAAACTAGTAATTCATTGTTATTTCCTACTTGACTATGGGGTGGGAGAAAGACTACATTTTGTAGTATTGTGAACAAAGGCTTTTTCTTTTTATTCACACAGTAGAGTTACTTTGCTTCCTTTTCTTTTCTATGTTGGGGGACATGTTCTCAATTATGGAATATAGCACCTCTTATGACAAATATATATATTTTTGCACAAAGAGAACAATTATTCAAAAGCCACCAAGAACATTAAAGAACAGGGCTAGGAACACAGTACCTAAATGTTCTTGAAAGGCAACTTATTATTTAAGTAGAAACTATAGAAATATTGACAAATATCATTAACTCTCCTTTGGGAATAATCCATCATTTGGCTGATATGAAAGAGAACAGGTGTACGCCTCCTCTGTATTGGAGTAATTAAGGACCTTGCTAGGTCTTCATTCAAGTCAGCTACAAAATGACTTATCTATCTAAAATGACAATATCTACGAACCTCAAATCTTGTTGAGGATACCCTCTTGCATCTATTGTTGTAGTAGATGGCTACTAATTACAGAGTCTGGGATGTACTATGTCCAGAGACTCTTCTATCCATAACAGTTATCTTATGATCTACTTTGTGTGTTTTTCTCTGATATTTCTCTCAGGGTCTGTAGGGCCAAAGATGGAAGATCCCTTTGTGTTCTCATTTTAAGCACAGAGCCTTCATGGGAAGAAGTCTGTATTTTATTGCAACTACTACTTCTCCTTCAAAGGCCTTGCTAACCCTCCATTTTCCTTAAGGCAATTTATATATCCTAGGGGGTTGGCAGAGATCCTCAGACCCTTCAGAAGCCAAGGACTGTGTCTTAGAATTAAAGGACTGCATCTTAGAATTAAAACAAAGTTAATTTATTACTTAGATGCACTGAATGAAAGGTAAAGGTTTTTTTTTTTTTTTTTTTTTTTTTTTTTTTTTTTTTTTTTTTTTTTTTCTGTGTTTATACTTGCATTTCCTGCCACTAGGACTACTCCATAAGTGTCTTTTTCATCTCTGCTTTTTAACCTAGCTACCACCATTATTTGGCAACTTGCCTGTTCTGGAATACTGCCATTTATTCCTTATATTTGCTGATCTCTCTTTAAGTATGGCCATTTATTCCTTATATTTACTGATATCTCTTTAAGCATGTTGAACATTTAATTTGGAGGATCTAATTTTTGTCTATGCCTTTTACCAGATGATCGCTTGTTGTTGGATCACTGGCTAGCTGTCAGTAGCTAATTCCTTTATTCCTAACCCTTTTAGGTAGAGAAATGATGGAGTTTAAGGAAATGTATTATGTGCAAGTTTTCCTCTCTTTTTTAAAGGAGGACTTATTTGACTTATTTTTTATAGTATATGCGAACAACAGGATGTGTTTCTTTGCATGCCTTCAAATATTGTAGACTTTGAAGGGGAAAAGAGAAAAAAAAATGTTTTTGGAATTAGGACAGAAAAAGGAGAATCATAAATCTCATATAACTCATACTCAGTTTCTTCATTAACACTGAATTGGTGTTTAACCATTCCAAGATCCTAATCTTTCAGTCTTTGCACTTACATTTGTAAACTAGACTTTTCTGGTTGTTGTCCTTTTTTTGTTTTGCTTTGTTTTTGTGTGTGTGGTGGTGGAAAGATGATTATGTCATTAAAATATATCAAGTGCAAAAGAATATTTTGGATATGTAAGTATGTCTGTACTTTTTATTATTTATTATGTACTGAGACTTATTGATTTCCAAAACTGAGCTACTGCATAGGTTCTCCAGACATCGCTGGTGTAGTTAAAATATGTTTCTAAACATGCCACTCTGATTCTGTTAATGGCTGTTATAATCTTTTTTTTTTTTTTTTTTTTTTTTTTTTTTTTTTTTTTTTTTTCCTAATATTTATGGGAAAGAAACCCTCTCAAATGGCTGAAAAGACACAGGCTACTTCAGAATAAAGAAAAGAGGGAATTTAGTTGGATCCGTACTGGCAATTAATGGTCCACTAGGTTTTTTATTGTTATTTGCTTGAAGCCATTGTAAATAGCTCTGGTAGTTTATTTGCCTGAGTTGGAGAGTAGCTTAGATGTAGTGAAAAATGTTAGGGTGATTATAGATTGATAGAGATATAGATCAGGGCTGTGGGCCTCACAAAATGACTGGGAAGAGGAGAAGGAGCAGCAAAATCAGCCAGAAAATGTTTGCCAATTCACTGCTCCTGCTGCATAGGAATTCTAGATGGAAAGAAGAAATAGCTGCAGCACTTCTGTCTTTAATGGATGGCATGCAGGGCTGCAGGCAGGCAGGCAGGGTGGGTTCCCTTAGCAAAAGAGAAGCGTTCAGTAAAACTGGGCTGAAGAGATCCAGAAATCTTCTTCAATTTTTATTTGAGGTTTGCATGTTCTAATGGATGACTGGATCATTAAAACAGGTTTTGTTTTGTTTTGTTTTGTTTTTTTCTCAATAAGAAATCATGTGCAATACATTACACGTGAATCATAAAGACAGCTGAAGAATTGTTTAAGACTAATCAAATATAAAATATTTTGATCATAAGAGGTTTTTGTCTGGTATCTGGGACAATTATATCTTTTTTCTAAATAAGCACTCTCAGCCTGGATAAGAAGTTATTGAGAAGTTCCTACAGAAAGTTATTCCCAAATCCTTTTTATTTTTACTTGGGCATGCAAGTGTTGTTGTAAATTTCTTCAATAGTACGTGATGAAATACATAACCTATCTGAACCATATCCCAAATCCAGCCAGTGCATTTGATTTTTCAGTGATTTACATGATATCAGTTTGACATAAAACCTGGTGTACCAGACTGAAAAATGCTGAAGGAGGGTGGAAAAAGTAGATTATATAACTGCCTTTGATGTGCTGAATAAATACTGGTATGCCAAACAGATTACCCTGGTTCTGGGGCCCTAGGAGCTGAGGGAGTGGCTTGCTCCATGGTCTGTATTGGCTGCATAGTCAACTCTTTGTGATTCCTGGAAGTCTGACAGTTCTCCAAAGCAAGAATGAGCTAAGTCTGATCTCTTCTTGAAATATTTGCTGAGTTTGAAGAACAATTCATCTCAGCTGAGGTTGCCAGACCACTGCTTCCCTCTCCTCTCTCTTTTTTTTTTTTCCAGTTCCTTCATTGCCTCCCTATACTTCATACTGCTACAGTACCAGTGTCATTCTGGTTTGGGAAACTGGCAAAATATGTCAGGTTTATTTCAGGTAATGAAATGAAACAAGCTTGACATTGTGATTCATACTACCCCTCAACTTGAGGAAAATCTGTGCAGTGGCAGTGGTCCTCACACCTATTACAGTAGAGGATATCTGTCAGCCTTCTCTTACTTACCCAGTTGGCTATGCCAAGACCAAGTTTTCTGCAGCAATCATAGCAACATTAATTGTACTTTTTGTGTAGTAAAACATTTCAAAGCAAGCAACACTAAGCTGCCTATGCAGCTATATTTGATGGGAGTAAGAATATATTTTAAAGTTTTAATTCTTGAAGGTGTGGACTTTACCAAAGAATTTTTCATACAACAGTTTTCAAAGGCAGTAAGTTTGAGGATGAAAGTTGTACATCTGAGACATGAGCTTCTGGAAAAGCACAGCAAAACATTAAAAGACTGCTTCATTGTCACCTGGATGGTTGAAAATCTTAAAAGTAATCTGCTGGGAATTGCTCTGGTTATTCTGACTAATACTGCCATGCTAAAAATGATTGCAGTGCTACATTTACAGCCTCTCTCTGCTCCTGGACTACACAGGAGCACAGGACTACACACTTATCTCGTGAAATTGACTGATGGCTGTTGAAGAGCTCTTTTTTTTTTAATGGACAGGGGGACAGTGGTAAAGAGGATAGAGGACTTTTACAGAACTGTATGAGTATCTAGATAGGCAGTTGCCTTTGCACTGTTTGTTTAAAAAAGCGTGAAGGTGCTGGGGATCAGCTAAAATTATTTGCAGCTGAAAGATATAAGTAGCCCCTTATCTGCACTCTGGTTTTCCCAGAGAAGTCTAATGTGTGAATTAAAGCTTATAAAGACTACCAGGAGCAGCAGGCTTTGCTCTTTGCTGGCTCAGCCAAGAGTTAATGTTTTCTTTGTTTAGACTGCTTGAAAATGAAGCTAATTTAAAGGACTGCCTGTCAAACAGGCTGCTGGCAGTTTATTTGTCTGGGCTGGTTGAACACAGAGCCTATGAGGCCCTAGACTAATTTATGGCTCTGTTAGTCAAAATTAACAACTTAAACTTTACCTGCAAGCTTACAAACACATAGTATAGCTTGTGGAGCACTGGGTTAGTATTTATGGCGGGGTATTCTCAGTTCCAGTCAGCTTCATAAGTTCTGAGCCAGCTTTGGTTTCTATATGCATTCAAGTTGTAAATCTCTGAGCACTTGTTTTAGGAGTGTAACATCAACACAGCAATGTCTGCCTCTGAAAGAAATGTCACAGTGTCCTGCTTGCGTTTTTGATAACAAAGATTTGTTCCTTCTTATTCAACAGTGCATGGTCACTTGGGTTCTTTTTTCTGCACTTGTACTATTATGACCATTCACAAGATCAGCGCAGCTGAAAATGCATTAGTTTGGAGTATTTAATTCTTCCAGAATTCATAATATGATTTCCATTTTATTTTTTGTAGTTGTGTACAATCCATTAGGATAACATTCTTCTTTGTATCTTCTCTACATTTAAAATTGTCACTTGTAATGACATAGTAACTTAGCTTTCCCCTCACCATAAATTTCCTTCTCATGTGAGTGTTGCTGGAATGGATGATGATATGATCAAGCCTTTTGGTGAAGTAGGTAATCTGGTCATTTAGTATTTGAGTTCTAGATGTTTGAGCAATCAATATTTTTTAGTCCTACACAGTTCCATACTACTACTTACTGGAAAGGAAAAGCATAATATTCTAATAAATCTGTGAAACTGTAAATTTGAACTTGAACTAGGTCCTGATAGAAGCTGTGCTCAGAAAAAAAAAAAAAAAAAAAAAAAAAAAAAGCCTTATTTTACTTGAGAACAATACAGATGAAATTCAGAATATTTGGATGTAGCTGTATAGAGGTTTCTTCTATAGTTGATGGACTTGGCTAGAGGTGGTTCATTTCCCCTTACAGTAAGAGCCCAGCTGTATAATTAATTAATATACTGATCTACCTCCACTATTTAAAGAGGGAGCTTAGATGATTATTTCAAGAAACATCTATTTCCAAAAAGCTTAATTTTGCTGTTAACTCCTGGCTCTGTTTCTTGATTGGCCACATAATGAGTCACAGACTACTGGGAATGGCCAGTTTTGAAAACCCTGCCAGAAAGACACATAAGTGCAGATTTATGCATCTAATCTTAGGTACCAGCTTTAAAAATCTTGTTCTAGTGATGTTAAATTGAAAAATTAGTGACTAGAATCAGTTAGTTTGGTTTGTGTAACTTTCAGTGTTTACAGTCAAAATACAGATGGTAAGTATCTTTACTGACTGTAAAATGCAGATTAAATCTTAGCTGTAATATTTATATTTCCTACCTGATATGAATGAAATAATATTTTCAGATGAAATTGTAGTAAGTGTGTTAAAAGAATAAGCAATATAAATTTCCCCTTAGACTTTGTCCTAAAGCATATCCATGTCTGTTTGTTGACAATTATTTCTGTATAAAAATAGTTAGAAATTATTTTTCTATCTGTCATCACTTTTCTACTGTAGAAATCTTTTTTACCAACAAGTATTTTTTTTCTTAAATTTAAAAAGGGTAAATTCATAACTCTAGAGGACTTCTGCTATTTCACTTTTTGGTAAGATCACCTTATATTTACTCAGTATTTCATGCTTCATTTATAGCACATTTATAGCAATTGAATAATGGAGATCAGTACACATTCATGCTGAAAAGTGTGAAGATTTTTTCATCAGGACACAATATCCCAGATGGTTTTGTCATTGACAACATAGACACATTATTAATATCTATGACAGCATCTTGTTCACTGTACTTTACCATTTATTGTAAATAATTGATAGTTAGGCTGAGATGGTTTCAAGAAAAAGAATGGGAACTCCAGAGTTTCAGATATTTTCAGTGAATCCTCAAAAAATATTCTGTTCGTAGCCCATATCATTAAAGATTGTGAAACTATTGGCTAAACATTAACATTACTTAATATTGGTTAAATATTCCAGTAATTTGGGGCTGTATTGGGTTTCCATGGCAAGGTTTTTGGTAGTGGGGCAGGTTGCATGGGTGGCCTCTGTGAGCAGAGCCCAACAGCTGCCCCATGTCAGATCAGAGCCAGGTATAGATGGCTCCAAAAGGGACGCATTGCTAGCCAGAGCCAAGTGAGTGATGCTGGTTGGGCCTCTGGGAGAACAGACTTAAGAAGCAGAAAACAAAACAAAAGAAAACAAAACAAAAAACTGTGCTCAACAGCAGCTGGAAGAGAGGAGTGAGAACCAGCCCTGCAGACCCCAAGGTGGAGGAGGTGTTTTTAGTTTGCTTTTAGCTCTCACTGCTGTAGTCCACTAGTAATAGCAATAAATTGTATTAATCTCCCTATCTGAGTCTGTTTTGCTTGTGACAATAATTGTTGAGTGATCCCCCTGTGCTTATATCAACCCATGAAAACCTTCTGTTGTATTTTCTTTCCTTTTCTCTTTGCAGAGGTAGAATGAGAGAGCAGTTGTGGTGGAGTTCATCAGCATAGCATGGTAAAACCATCAAATGGGCAAAAAAACACATTTTTTTATCTGATGCACCTCAGTTCAGTGTTTGGATGACTGCTGACTGCATTTGTGGCAATGAAAATTCAGGATTGTATGCCATCCTGCAACAGAGATGCAGAATTTTCTTTTCCTTGCTAGCTGTAACTAAAAGCCAAATGAGAGTAAGAGATGTGTTGCTCTTTGGTCAGAAGGTTTTGCACAGGCTGGAGGTAGAATGATTCATTTTTTCATTGTTAGTGCTAGATACATTTTCGTCAGTCCAGAAAAGCAGAAGCTTGGAAAGTGCTAACTTTTTAGATTGGGCTTTTCAGTTCAAGTCTTCACATTACTTGTGCAAGCAGAAATGTTCATATATATAAATGATTTCTCTACAAACCAAATCCTTTGATGACACTAAAGCATTTGTCATTTTCTAGTGTATGTGCCTGGTTTATGTGCCAAGCTGTACCGTTGATCATCTAGTAGCTGCTCTTCTATATGAATGTCAGTACAATTCAGAAGTTCCTAAGTGACACAGGAGTTGAAAGACCATTTTCAGGAGGCATGTAGATCACAGAGCTACCACAGTGGCATTTAGAGGTCCCATGTCCTCCTCCACTATCCCTCTCTCTCCATAGTTAAGCTTGCTGGACATGTTGATGCCCTGCTTGTGGTTGCTCTTCTCCAAGGGCATGCTGGTCTGCTTACAATTTGGCTCTTATTGCTTGCTTCAAAGAGGTAGCATCAGAGAGCAGCAAGAGTTGAGAAGCCCATGAGGAGGACTAGTCTGGCAGAAGAGGGTGACCACAGGACTGTCTGTGACCTGATAGACCAGAGCTTTGTCCCACAGTACTTGCACTGGGCCCAACTGGTGGTCATGGCAGGATCTGCCAGCGACTGTCAGTCAAATCAAGGTAACAAGTCAAGCCTGGGAACCATCAGCAAAAGCAGAAGACATGGCTGGAGACTGGCCAACCTACAATGTAGCTCAGGGCAGGTCTGTGCGCCCACGGCATGGCACATCTTGGCCGTGGGCTGGGGGACAGGATGGTCAAGGCCAGAGATTAGCCCTTGGAAGAGTTGAAGATGGTCAGGACTATTAAGATAAGACTTAGTGTACTCAGGGCCCAGACAGTTTTTTTTTTTTTTTTTTTTTTTTTTTTTTTTTTTTTTCCCCAACCAAATTACAGAAGCAATGCTCCATTTCCACCCTAGCATTCCTTTATCCTTGATGCAGTGAAGACCATAAAGATTTTTTCAAAACATTGTCCTCCACTCTCTTCTTCCTCTTGGATGGTTTCCTGGGTCACGTTGTTTCTTAAGCAATTCTGTTCCTTGGTGGGATTTCCGGTACCCACAGCTTTTGGCCAGGGGTTTTCAGATTTTTCTCTTTGGCTTGCTCACCTTCATCTTATCTTCAAGCAGCAGAATCCAATCACACTCAACTTCTCTTTTGATCTCAGTGGTTCACAGATTTCATCCTATTTCAGTTGTCTTTTCTTGTCTCAACTCAGACTACATCATGTCTTTCTGACATCTTCTTGTGAATGTCTTTCTGTCAGCCTAAGCTCAACACAATGAGAAAGGCATTCAGTCCTTCACCAAAAGGATGTCACTGCTGAAATAGCAGGAAATAGCAGGTACACATCACTGCCTTGCCTGCTGCTATATACATGAAAGCAGGGTATGGATTAAACTTGCAGTAAAATATCTTTCCATCCACTCAGCTAATATTAAAATCTCTCTCTCTTGTCAGTGTAATGATAATTTTCCTAGTGCTCTCAAATATAAACTTTTCTTTGATAGGCATCTAGAAAGCAATTGCTAAGATAATTTTTCTAGCATAGCACTTTGACAAAATGACTTCTTTTTGTAACGTCTCCATTCTTTTCTTGAGGTCACTGATTGCACTGAAACCTGAAAGTCTTTACAGCACCTACCTAGTGGACTTAGGCAAGACTTAGGCATGATTTTAACAGTGCTGGTCCATTTTCCAGGCCCAGGCCCTTCAAAGTTAAATACATCTAAGCTAAAGTGGCTCTGAGTCAATGTGCCTTTACTACTAAGTAAGAAGTCCAAGAGTTGACCTCAGGCTTGGCATCCTCTTCCATAAGTGCCACCCTCTTCCATAAGAAATTCATGTTCTAGGGAGAACAGTAAAAAATAAATTACAGAATGTCCTGGTAGTTAGGTAGCATGGACAGGTAGGGGCCCTCTGGTCCTTTTTTATTTAGCAGCAATAATTTGCATGGTTTAATGATATTGCATTATATGCCATTAACACTGTCCTAACTGATCAATTGATGTTGTGAGGTATGTGGCAAATTAATTGGAAACTGGTAAAGAAATGCAGCTCAGTGCAGGTTAAATATTCTTGATGAAGAGAGGAAGGGAAGGAGGGGAGGATGTGCTAAAAATACCATACAAGAGTGTCTCATTTAACTAAACTGAATAAAAGCTTATCAGCTGTATTCCCCTTTTCATTTGGGTGGGTACTTAAGCAGGCTAGATAAATATACACCTACACCTACACCTCTAGCCTGTTTTTGATTATACTGTTATGCTACTGAAATTGTTTGCTGTGTTGCTAATAGTAACAGCAATGAGAATTTGAAGAAACTTGATTCAGGTTCCTGAAGGAATTCACCTTTGAGACAGTTTCTGTCATTAGGATCTTTGGTTAGTATTCACATAAGAAATCAGTTTTGTACACTAAAGTGCTCATCCTACTAAATATAAATCCATCTTTTTATACTAGGAGTGTCTCTAGTATTATGACAAATATTCTATTTAGAAGGCTAGATATCAAAAAAGGAGCACTCATTTCCTCTTCTAGTAATTGTGTGGAGGAGAACTGTGTTATCAGAAAGTCCATTTGGCAAAGCAGACATAAAAGCTAGTGGTCATTGCTGTGCCATACCAGCTGATGCTATCAGCAAGCTCTTTTGTAGAGTGCTTGAGTAAATGCTTTTTTGTTTCAAATCCTTGAATCAGTATTGTTTCTGAGTTTTGTTTTTTTTTTTCAAATTCAGTACAAAATGATTGACTGTTAGAGGTTATTACTACTGTCTTTCTCTGTGAACAATAAATATGACAAAGATGGGAGTAAGTGAAGCTGATACTTTGTTTCAATAACAATATAACCACATTAAAATGAATTAGCTATTGTGGTCCTTTCCTAACCAAACCATAAAGATTTCTCCACCCAAGTTACTTCCTTCCTCAGTGCAGCCTTGGTTTTGCTGTTAAACCTTTAAATGTGAAAGGTAAGTGGTTCTCTTAATGCAATCTAGGGAAAGGTCTGCGCAATACCATTCATTTTTCTGTGTGACTGGAAAACTGTAGGCAGCGTGTGATTCCTACTGAATATGATTTAGGTGGCACATCTGCCTTCCAGCCTGGAGCCTGACTTTGAGGAGGCACCTCTGATTCAGAGAGTTGATGTCTGTGAGGCAAAGCCAGCACATGTGCACACACACAGGAAAAAGTAAAAAAGTGACTGAAAAAAAGAGGATGTCACTCTTCAGTAAACATGCTGAGGACTAGGTGATTTGTCAGGAACTCAGCAGACTGATACCTGCACAAAGATTTGCTGATACTTTTGGTTTTGCTCTGATGATATGGACAGCAGGCATGTAAGATGATTGCCCAGAAAAGGGGATACTGAGGTTTAGCTGTTCCTTCTTCTACTCTTTGAGGCAGTCATTCCAGCCTAGACAGTAAAAACATTGTCGACTTCAAGAGGCAGCACCCATTTTCCCCTTTAAAAGTTACTGTCTGGAAGAAACTCTAGTGGTAACTCCTTAGGAGCTTAGTACATGCAGTACACCATGAATTCTAATGTAGACAATTTGTGTGTGTCCCTCGAGCAATAGAAATTTCTTTTGTACTCTTAGACTACAAAATAGAAACTCTAAAGAATACAAAAGATGAATGAGATGCCTATTTTGTCAGCTGTTCAGGACAACTTAGAAGAAAACATATTTTAAGATATTGCAATAAAAGTGAGACTGCTCTATAATGAATATTAATTTAAGAGTCAGAAACTACACTACCACTTTGAAAGGATTCAAGACTGCTGTTAAAAAAAAAAAAAAAAAAAAAAAAAGTGAATTTGAGACCTTCGTACTGGTATTTTCTTCAATGCAAGTCATGTAAGCAAATGAAACAACATGAATGGATTTTCATCCTTGCTTTTACAGAGGGAACGTGGCAAGATCTGGTTGTGTATATTCATGCTGTTAAGGTAATAGTGAATACTGGCTAATTTTTGTATTGGTAATATTCCTGCAGTGCAATTTATATCCTCCACTATGAAAAACTATTACTGCAGAAATAGTGAGGTCCAGGAAAAACAAAACAAAACAAACAAACAAACCACACCACCACCACCACCAAAACAAAAACAAAAACAAACAAACAAACAAAAAAACAGCACAGCGCTTAATTGGAAGAAGTCATTTTGGAGAAAGAAACGATGACATAAAATACCCAACAAAGGTAGATAGTACTATGAATGGCCAATAAAGCCTGGAGCTTTCTGAACAATTATAGTTTAAAGATGTTCATACATCTTCAGCAACCTGCTTTCCTGGTCATTTTGCTACCAGGTATTTCCATTTCAAAATGACTATTACTGGAACTCAAATTGAAAGTGTGGCCAGGTCTGGTCAATGTATAATATACTGCCTACTAAATAAAACTGTTCTAACACCACACGTGGCAGGCAAACAGAGGCTTTTAATAAGACATTTGGGTTTAGGATTGGTGCCTGCGTGTCATCTTTTTGCAACTCACCTGTCTGTGAGAAGATGGCTTTATTAAATGCACAGATCCCCACTGAATGCTCTGATGTATGTTCTGAACACAAGCTCTGAAGAATTAGCCTAGCATTTAACTCTGACTACAACTAAAATTTCTACCTGCCTTTTGGGCAGTAGATTTCAAGTTTTGGAATTCGTCCTTATTCTGTAAAGAGAACACTATGTAAAACAGAGAAATGCTTGTCTTGGTAAGTGGAAGGCAGAGTGCTGTCCTCAATATTACCATTCTTGTTTACACTTGTGTTCACTAGGCGTCTGTTCAGTGACATAGCGAAGTACTTCCTGCAGAAGTCTGGCTGAAATGGTGAGGCCTTCTTCAGGTCTCACAGAGTCTTTTGGCTTGGCCTTTATTGCTAGGATGTACTTCACTTGAATATATAGTATTTATAACATCTGCATATATGTGATCTTAGTTTTAATCTAAGATCTTCTGAACTTAAAAATGATACTAAGAAGCAATCAGCTGGCATTCCTCTGTGTTTATAGCTGTAGGGCAACTGAAATTAAACTTTGTTGTAGTCATTACATTTATATTAGAAAAATACATGGGGTAATAATGGCATAAAATTTGTGTTAAAAATGATATTGTGCATGTGACCTTAGCCAGAAGACACCTAAGATGGTATGCTCTGTTTGTTAATGAACCACCTTTATTGTTCCTCTTCTTTGGATATGTCACACTCCTGGGGACAGTGCTGGGCTGTGAGGAGTATGCTGTGAATGCATGGCACTGAATCCTCAGTGGATTTATGCAATGATTCCTCAGCTAAACCAGTGTTGGCTGAGAGGATGCTGACATCTGTGTGTTCTATTGTGTCCTCTGGGACACCCTGAAGTTATTTATTACTAGCCAATGGGACAATTCCTTTGCACTGTGGATGTCAGAAAACAAAATCTGTTATCTTTTCTTTTTAGTGTACTTATATATACCTGAAAAACATACAATTATTTCAGAAGAAAGGTTCTGTATATTTGTGTCACCCCTGATTCCAATTTCTTTCAGTTTCTGTGATATAGAAGTAGATCTTTGACCTGATCCAATCAGTGAAAAATGTTCTTTAAACTTCAGTCATAATGCAATCAAGTAATGGATCAGCTGATATAAAATCTGCTTTGCTCTTGCCATATTCATCTATCACTTTTACAAGTTGCTGGTTTAGGTAAAAACTATTCACCTGATTTTTATTTTATTTTTTATTTTTTTAATATGTGCAGGTCATGAATCAGTCTGATTTTCTTGAAATTTATTTTGGCATCCAGAGTGCAGGAAATTTTTTTTTTTTTTTTTTTTTTTTTTTTTCAGTAGTTATTTTATCAAATAGTCAGACACTACTGAATTTGATTTAAACCTTCCCCACTGCCCCCATAACATGCTACAAATCAGAGTTCTCCCTTCAATAAGGTATGATCTTGGTGCTGCCTTCAGTAAGGTATGCTGCTTGATACTAGAATCCATATCTGTCAGCAAGGAAGACCCTCACATCTCTGGGATGACACTAATGATCAGCTTTCTCATTCACATGGGCTCCTACCAGCTGACCTGTGTAGGTGAATTCCTGTCTGCTCAGATGATGAGCATCTTGTAGCTCACAGGCTTAGGCAGTGAGATCAAATTTCCCAAATTCATCTGGCAGTTCTAAGGTTCAGCCTCCAAACCCTAAGGACAAAAAGATACAGCATCACATCAGCATGACCTATCTTTTGAAAGGCTAGGCTTTCATATTGAATAAACGTGAAGACAGTTGGGTATTACTTCATTTTAAGAGAACATTAATATTAACCAACATTGGAATCCCAATGGGAATGTGTGGCTGCTGTTTGAATACCAAATCAAACTGTTATGACTGGTGTTGAACATTAAAATACAAAATAAAGCTGGTTACAACTCAGTGAACGTGTTACACTGAGAATTTATGATAAGGGCATGAAATTGTTGCTTTCAGTATATGTCTGAGTCTACACCACTACAGGAATCGTTTTCTTTCTTTCTTTCTTTCTTTCTTTCTTTCTTTCTTTCTTTCTTTCTTTCTTTCTTTCTTTCTTTCTTTCCTTCTTTCTTTCTTTCTTTCTTTCTTTCTTTCTTTCTTTCTTTCTTTC